>CM039135.1:33407036-33820968 GCA_022036555.1 Microstegium vimineum
TTGAGCCCAAATCTACCGGTGGCGGGTTTCCTGGGTTTGGGCCTCAAAACCTAGGCGGAGCTTCCGAGGAAGCGGGGATGGCACATGGCGGAATCCTGGAGGTTGCGTCGAGGCGACGATAACTCCCAGCAGGAAGCGGGGTCGTCCATTCAAAATGCGGGAGATATTTTCCGGAGCTTGGACTACAATGCTTAGGCTAGGTAGTTCACTCAATGTATCTAGGGGATCTTTGGGAAATAGCCAAAGCCCGATAAGTAGGGGGTGAAGGGGTATCCCTCATTCCATCTCTTGAACCCTAATCATTTACCCCAACTCTCTCTCTCTCTAGTTCATGAGATCCCTAGGTTGCTTCCACCAACCTTTGTAAGAACTTGAGTTTGTCGCGAGGAATCGGAGGCCGTAACCTCCGTAAGCCATGGTGGCTTCGATTTCGTGATTGTGTCCCCATTTTGCTTGTGTTCTTCACATTTTGCTTTTGCTCTCTCTTTATCCTGAGATGATTTCTCTTTGTTGTGAGTAGCTTTGCAAAATCTGTTTGAACCAAGTTGTTAGCAATCGTGAGGAGCTTCTTTGCACCGAAGGAATTCCTCTCAAACCTCACAAGTTCATAGATCGGGCGATTTCTTTGTGGCGTTCTTCGTTTTTTCTCTCTTCTCCCCCAAATCCGAGTGTTCCCGTTTATCCTCTCCAAATTGAGCAATGATTTCTTCAGGATAGCTCCCCAACTGCACTAGGATCATGCCTACAAAGTTTGGTTGCAGTTGGTGATCATTTGGTTGAGTTTTGGGAAGATTTGGTGGAGAGAAGTTCGTTTTCGCGGGGAACAGTTTTCTGTGTGTAGGTGTCGGACCAAATTTCCTGTGAGCACCGAACCATTGCAAGTAGTCCGGTGGCTCGGCTGAGGGTTTCACTCACGCGTCGGACCAGTCCCGTTAGTCCAACGGTGAGCGTCGGACAAGGTGTTCGGAGGTAGGGTGCTAGCTGTGGTTTTTGCTCTGTGGCGAGTGTGTGCACCGGACCACTTCCTATAGTCCGACGGTAAGCATGGGACTAGTTGTCCGGAGCCTAGGCACTTACTGCATGTCTTCAGGGTGAGCTTCGGACTTTCCAAAGTAGGCGTCGGACTAGTCCGGTGGTGTCCTAGTGTGCACCGGACCAAGGCACCAGACCACTTCCATTGGCCCGGGGGGTCTTGACCAAGGTTGTCCGGAGCCTCCTGTGCTTTGCTGTTTTCTCCCGTTTTTCCTAGGTTCTTGCCTCTTTTCCCTAGGGGTTGAGAACCTTTTTTTTTGGGGTTTCCGGTGTTTTACCTCCACTGCATGTGAGCACCCAGCAACTGGGTTTGGTTTTGGGGAAGAGTGGCCCGAACATTTCGAGAGAAATTTGAGGCTCCCATTCACCCCCCCCCCCCCCCCCCCCGTCTGGTCTCCGTTCTCGGTCCTTCAATTGGTATCAGAGCCGGTTAAGGATCAATCCACCTTACACGGTTCTTGATCCGCGGAAAGCGACATGGAGCGAGGTGCTGGCAAACCTCGTTCTTCAATGGAACAAACTTCGCCTATTGGAAGGTGTGCATGTCACTTACCTCCAAGGGCTTGATACGAAGTATTGGGAGATTTGTGAGAGTGCTGACTACGTGGTTCTTGGCACTCGGATTTATGAGCTGCAAATCACGCAACATGCGTCAAACGCAAGAGCCCGTAGCATCCTCTTCTCGAGTTTGTCTCTTTCTGAGTTTGAGAGAGTTTCGAGTCTCACTACGGCACGGGAGATCTGGCAAACACTTGTGCGATATCATGAGGGTAACACTCAGATCAAGTCCAGACTCTTCGACACGTACCGTAGAGAGTACGAGAACTTTTCTCAGTTGACCGGCGAATCTGTTGACGGGATGTTCACTCATTCCCAATCTATCGTCAACAAGATGCGTGCTAATCGAGCCTTATGATGATCATGAGATGGCTATCCAGCTTTAGCATGCTCCTGATCGGAAGGTGTGGGAGATGAGGTGGCTGCCATTCAGGAGTCATCGGGCTATGATGCCCTGACCGTGGACGAGCTATTCAGCAAGCTCAAGTCCTCGGAGATTGACTACCAGACCCGGGCCAAGCTTGAGAACCCGTCGAAACCATCTATAGCGTTGGTTTCTGGCCCTGGCGGTACGTCTTCTTCCTCTCTGACCCTTCACACTCCTTGTTTGCTTTGTCTTTGATTTCTGTGATAGAGGAGCAAGTGGAGGCTCTTGGAGATGATGAGCTGGCTTTGGTCATCACCAAGTTCTCACGGTTTCACAAGAACCGTTTCAACTGTCGGCGTGGTGGCTCAGCCAAGGGGTGCTACCGTTGCGGTGATGAGGATTACTTCATCGCAAACTGCCCAAGAAAGCTGCGGGTGACTTCACCAAGTGCAAGGACAAGCGCGAGCACCACTTCGAGGACAAGCACAAGCCCAAGGGTGGCTATCACAAAGGTCCACCAAGAAGGTGATCGACAAGGTGAAGGCCAAGCACGAGCCTTCCTCGCCTCCCTCAGTGACATCGATGCCTCCTTCGACGGAGGTGCTTCTTCAGCGATGATGAGTCGAAGGGAAAGGTTGAGGACAAGTTCAACGGCCTATGCTTCTACGCCGACGCCAAGCACGGTGGCTTTTGCACCATGGCGGTTGAAGAAGACAAAGTCGGGAAGCGCAAGGATGGCCCCGACTATGACTACGATTCCAACACACCCGAGGTACCACCCACCATCGCATTCCTCTCTCAAGATTGAGTCTTTGAATGACACCTTGATGAGTCAGGATGCTTTGCTCAAGCATGCCGCGTGCGAGAGGAACAATTTCAAGGCTAAGTATCTTAGCACGTTGCATGAGCTAGGGGTTTGCTAAGGCGTCAGTGATGGTTACCGAGGAGGTAGAGTGTGATGCGTGTTTCCATTCACATGTCTAGTCTTGTCACTCTCCAGGACAAGTATGGCACTCTACTTGAGGAGATCAGCGAGCTGAAGGCTAGGCCTAGCTTACTTGGTGCGCACTACTAGGCCTAGAGGTACAATGCCTCAAGGTTCTAGGCCTTAGGAGGTGAGACCAGTGGTGGTCGTGCCCGGTGGGGTACCGGTCGTGACCCATATGGCTACGGACCTCGTGGCGGTGGCTTCACTCCACCCTTCTCTAGCGGACCACGTTTTCCTATCGTGGTGATCACTATTCCCCATGGGGCAGGAGATGTTTGGTTTTTCTCCTAACCCATTCTTTGGGCAAGTGGGACAACACTGGTATCCTTCATAGTTTACTAACCCCAGTGTTGGCTGTTTGTTCACCCTATGTCTTTTTATTGATGTAGGAAGGAGGACTAGAGGAGACTTGGCTTGTGGATTCCGGATGCTCACGCCATTTTGACCAGAAGTGCCCAAATGGTTCTCCAGCCTCGACCCCGTGCACCACACCGAGTATATCACATTCGGGGGATAAGAGTAAAGGTAAGGTTATCTCCCGAGGGTCAATCCGAGTGAACTCTTCTTTTGTCCTCAAGGATGTTGCTTTGGTTGCGAATTTGCATTTTAACGTTCTTTCGGTTTTGCAACTCCTTGATGACAGTTTTTAAGTGAGTTTTAAGCCTAATCTCTCTCGGATTTTGGACTCTCGTGGTTTAGCTTGTTTGCCGGGGTTTTACCCTTCGGGAAGGTTTTTTGTGCGGATTTTCTATCTCTTCCGGACCTTCTCGTTGTCTTCATGCCCGGGTTTTTCCTCCGAGCTTTGGAAGTGGCAGAGGAGATTGGGACATTTGAGTTTTGACTTGCTTCCAAGGCTTAGCTCAATGGACCTTATCCAAGGATTGCCAAAGCTGATGTTCGAAAAGGATTTGGTTTGCCATCCTTGCAGGCATGGCAAGATGGTTGTACTTCCCATCTTTGTGATGAGATCCGACCACTCGACCCGGCGAGCTTCAACAGGACACGTTGGTCCCGCTGGGTCAGGTCGGAAGGAGGGAAGGGTAGTCGTTTTAGTCGTTTATGACTACTCGAGTACTCTTGGGTGTTCTTTTTGGAGAGAAGGTGGGCTTTTCCACTTGTTCGAGATCTGATTTTTTATATTCAAAATGAGTACCCAAGAATGCCATGAGGCTTCCTAGTGACAAAAGGGACAAAATTCAAGAATGCTCCCCTTTTCAACTCTTTGCTCTTCTTTGGGGGCTCGATCACCAGTTTTCCTCACCCCACACTCCCCCGCGATGAGTTTTGGGCAAAATCGGGCCCTTGGTAAGTTTTTTAAAATTTTGAATCACGGTCTTTGATGGTATTTTTTCTTGGTTATTCTCTCACTCTCGTGCTTTCGTGCATTTAACCTTGAAACTAAGAGTGATGGAGACTTGTGGATTACCTTCGATGAAACTATGCCCTATGTTTCCACGTTTTTTGGCTTGAGGTGATGACGAGGTAAACACTAGCTTTTTTGGTGGAGGAGGAGCGGGAAATGAGGCCGATTGGGGTGATCCCGACCCAAACTCCAGGGGGCTGCTTTTGAGCCATCCTCAGCCCGCCCCCGTTGCCCCTGAGGGAGCTCCAGCCGCTGTTGAGGGGGAGGCCACTTCGCCCAGGCAGGTCCCCAACACATCCAACAACAGCACCCGCCAGAGAACATCATCAGCGACATTGACCATGGGTTTCACGCGGTCCAGGCCCTATTCTCTAAATTTGCTCATTGGGCTTTTGTCGTTTTCTTTTGGCCTCGAGATGTTGGACATGCTTTGATGGACCCGGATTGGTTTAATGTCAGGGCTGAGGAGTTAAAAAACTTTGAGCAAAACCGCGTTTGGGTCTTAGTTCCTCCAAACCTAGTTCCCACCCATGGGTTTCCAAATGGGTTTTCAAAAATAAAAAAAGTGAGGTTGGGGTGGAAAGTGCGAACAAAGCTAGGTTGGTAGCTAAAGGCTTTGGTCAAAAGGAGGGAATGGGAATATGGGGAAAACCTTTGCTCCCATAGCTCGTTTAGAAGCCATTAAAACCCTTCTAGCTTTGCGGCTTCAAAGGGGTTTTTAAAACTTCTTAAAGTTTCCCCCTTTTGTGTATTTCCTTTGGGTGCACAAACCCCCTTTTCCTTTTGCTTATTTGCAACCCAAAAAAAGGGTCAACTCCCCCATCAAACTCATTTTAAATTTCCCCTTGCTCATAAATCTGAAAACCCCTTGGAAACCCAAGACATAAAAACCCAAAGATATATCATCCATTATATTTGGACGGGAATTTTTTTTGGGTTTTGCTTGAGGAAAAACCAACGTCTTACTCCCGATCCCTTTTTAAAAAGCCCTTAGCAAGAAAAAAATTTTTTTAACCTATCTTTCCATGCCCTATGCTTTTTTAAAAACCATACAAAGCTTTTGGAATTTAAAAAAGGGTTTTGGGAAAATTTGGGGATTTTCGAAACCGGGGGGTTTGTTTAACATAAACTTCCTCCCCCAAATGTACCCTTTTAAGAAACACTTTTAACTCCTTTTGAAAAAGTTTTAAAACCCTTAAACCCCAAAAAGCAAAAAATTTTTAAAAGGCTTCTAAACGACCCAAACGAGAAAAGGGTTTTCCTCATACCCATTCCCCCTTTTGAAAAAAACCGGGACTCCCAAACCCAAACCTTTGTTGCGCACACCACCCCATTTCACTTTGTTTATTTTTGAAAACCCATTTGGTACCTATGGGGGGCAACTGGGTTTGGTGGGGGAAAAATTAAAAACCCAAAAAGGGGGTTTTTGCTAAAAATTTTTCTAACTCCTCATGCATTTTAAAAACCCAACCGGACCTTCAAAGCGTGCCCAAACCATCTCGGGCCCCAAAAGAACGACAAAAGCCGAATGACAAAGTGAGAGATATAGGACCTGGCCCCGTGTGACTCGAGGGTCAAGCCCGCCGATGATGTTCCCCGGGCGGGTTCTCCCGCTGGATGGGCCGGGGCCCCCCTTGCCTGGACGAAGTGGCCTCCCCCCTCAAAGCACGGGAGCCCCTCGGGTGCAAGGGCAAAACTGAGGAAGCTGCTCAAACCCGGCCCCCAGAGAGGAAGTAGCCCGGGTGGGGACCGTGGCCAAATTGGACGTCGCGGGGTTTAAGGGGACAAAGTGGATTTGGCTGGGGATCACCCCAATGGGCATCACCCCTTGCTCCTCCCCACAAAAATGCTAGTGTTCACCCCCATCATCACCTGCAAGCTCAAAAACAGTGGGAAAAACAGGGCATAGTTTTTATCGAAAAGTAATCTCACAAGTCCCCCTCAAATCGGGTTTGTTTCAAGGGTTTAAATCACGATAAGCACGAGAGTGAGTAAATAACCAAGAAAATACCGTCAGAAGACCGTATTCCAAAATTTTTCCAACTTACCCCCCTTTTAGGATTAAACACCCGCACCCCCAAAAACCCGAAAATGACTTACCTTGGGGGGGTCTCCCAAATCGCAGCTCATAAGAGGTCTTTTTCTTGAAAGCTTTGGGGAAAAAAAGCGATTGGGAAAACAAGAAACAAACTGAGTGCTTCGGCCCAATCCGCCTAGGGGTTCCCTTCCTCGACACGCCTGGCCATCTCAACTAGGGGCCGATTCTTTCCTCAAAAAACACCGTTCTGCTGGGGGGGGTGAGTAGGAAAAAATGGTGATCGAGACCCAAAGAAGAGAAAAGAGTTGCAAATTGAAAATTCTTGAATTTTGTGCCATTTGTCACTTGGATAGCCCCCATGGCATTTTTAAAGGTAGCTCTTTTTTGCAACCCTAAAAAATTAAGATCTCAAAAAAGTGGAAAAGCCTCATCCTTACCCCTCCAAAAAAAAACCCCCAAAGAGTATCTCGAGTAGCCCATCAAGCCCAAAACCCAAAAACCCAACTTCCCTCCTTCCGACCTGACCCAGGGCCAACTGTGTCCATGTGTAAAAAGCTCCCCGGGGTTGATTGGTCATGACCTCATTTCCACAGGAGGATGGGAAGGGGAAACCCCATTTGCCATCCCTGCAAGGATGGCAAACCAAACCCTTTTTCAAATTTTTAGCTTTAAAATCCGGGGAAAAAAGGTCCATTGACTAACCTTGCAACAAGTAAAAAACTCAAATTTCCCAATCTCCTATGCCATTTCCCAAAAGGCTCGAAGAAGAACGGGCAAGAAGAAAACGAAAGGCCCCCCCCCGGAAGAATAGAAAAATCCGCAAAAAAAACCTTCCCGAAGGGAAAAACCCAAACAAGCTCACCAGAGAGCCCCCAAAACCCAAAGAAAAGTTTGGGCCCTTAAACCATTTAAAAACCGTCATAAAGGGAGTTGCAAACCAAAAGAAAAATTCCAAATTGGGCAACCAAAGAAACACCCTTGAGGCAAAAGAAAATTACTGGGTTTGGACCCCCGGGAGAAAACCCTTTCCTTTATTTTTATCCCCGAATGTGATTTTCTGGGTTTTGGTGAAAGGGGGTCAGGCTGGAGAACCATTTTGGCATTTCCCTTTTTAAGGGCGGACATCCGGAACCCACAAGCCAAGTCTCCCCCATCCTCCTTCCTACATAAATAAAAAGACATAGGGTGAGCAAACGGACCAACAGGGGGGTTTGTAAACTTGAAGGATACCATGTTGTCCCACTTGCCCAAAGAATGGTTAGGAAAAAAACCCAAAAACATCCCCTGCCCCAGGGGAGGATAGCGATCACCACATGGGGAAAATTGGTCCCCTAAAAAAGGGGTGGAGTAAACCCAAACCGCCACGAGGCCCGTAGTCTATGGGTAAACGACCGGTACCCCCCCCGGGCACGACCCCCGGGGTTTCCCCGCCTTGAGGCCTAGCCCCTTTGAAAAAATTGAAACCTCTGGGCCCTAGTAGTGTCCCTTTCCGAACTTCCGGTTCACGCCCCCAACTTTTTTGGGTGGTACATGCCCCGGGGTTTTTCAACTCAACCTGCCTCCGATCATCTCTCTTCCTCCTAAAGAAAACCCCCTCCCCTCCCCCCTCCAATACTCACAAGGGGTCCCCTCACCACCTCTTTGGGAAAGGGACCCCCTTGTTGGGTTGGGTTCTCTTTCTTTCTTAGGAAGGGGAAACACTAAGAATTTTGGGAGGGTGTCAAGTGGGTTGCAAAAAAGGGGGGGTTTTGCAATCCAAACTTGCTTTTGTGGGGTTTTTTTTGGGTGGTTTTTCAAAAACCCATCTCTCACAGGAAAATCAAAAGGGTTTTTTAGGGAAAGGGGGAAATGATCTTGGTAAAACTTGGGAGTTGGGGGTGGGTTTTTCATTCTCGCTCAAACCAAATGCACTCAAAACCCATCTTACCGAACATGCTATCGGCCTTCCCACCTAACAAAGCCTACTCCCTGTTGCCAGCCCTTTTGGGATTGGCTGAGCATCATCCCCCAAATGCGGCTCTCGGCAAAAACACCCCAAAATCCAAGGATGGCCCCAAAGCCTTTTAAAGCCATTCCCCCGAAACCCCCCTCTAGTGTTTTCTGAGCTGACCTTCTCTAACCCCAGCGATCCCCCCAAACCTTTGTGCCCGCTTAGAAAAGGGAAGCCTAAGCAAATTGCACCCCCAAGTAAGCTAGGCCTAGGCCTTTAGCTCACTGACCTCCTCAAGTAGAGTGCCAAAAATTGTCCTGGGGGGTGACAAGATCAAACATGTGAAAAGGCGCAAGCATCACACTCTACCTCCTCCCGGGAACCACCAAAAAACGCCTTTGCAAAAACTAGGCCCTGAACCCCTAAGGTAATTCGCCTTTAAAATCTTCCTCTTGGCAGCGAAGCTTGAGAAAGCATCCTTTACTCATCAAGGGTCGTTTAAAGACTTCAATCTCAAAAGAGAGGGGTCGAGGTGGGTGGTTTCCTCGGTGTGTTGGATTGTATCGTAGTCGGGGGATCCTTGCGCTTGCCCACCTTGCCTTCTTTAATCGCCAGGGGCAAAAACCACCGTGCTTTTTGGGCCGGGCCCCGGGGAGAAGCATAGGCCTTGAGCTTGTCCCAAAATTTCCCTTGGGGGGGCAAACCTCGCTCGAAAAAGCACCTCCTCGAAAGGGGGCATCGATTTCCCGAGGGAGGGAGGAAGGGTCGTGCTTGGCCTTTCCCCCTTTTCAACACCTTCTTGGAGGACCTTCGGGGGTTTGCCACCCTTTGGGGTTGTGCTTTTCCTGAAGTGGTCTCGCGCTTGCCTTGCGCTTGGTGAAGTCGCCCGGGACCCTTTTTTGGGGATTTTTCGATGAAGTGATCCTCATCACCGCAACGGTACACCCCTTGGCTAGCCACCACCCGAGGGTTTAAAGGGTTTTTGTGAAACCGGAGAACTTGGTGATGACCAAAGCCAGCTCATCATCTCCCCGAGCCTCCCCCTTGGGTCCTCTTCCCCAAAATCAAAAACAAAGCAAAAAGGAGTGTAAGGGTCAGAGGAGGAAAAAAGAAAAGTAAAAAACCCCCTAGGGCCCAAAAAAAACCAAAAAAGCCCCTAAAAAATGGGTTTTTTCGGGTTTTCAAGGCTTGGGGGGCCCGGGGATGGTGGTCAATCTCCGAGGACTTGAGCTTGGTTTAACAGCTCGTCCACGGGGCAAAGGGGATCAAAGCCCGGTGACTCCTAAAGGCAGCCCCCCTTCACTCCCAACCTTTCCCATCAAGGGGCATGCAAAAGCTTGATAGCCCAAACCTCCCCTTTGGGTCATTTCACGCCCTCTTGTTACAAAAGATTGGAAAAAGGGGTGGGAAAAACCCGTCAACAAATTTGCCGGCCCAAATGGGGAAAAGTTTCCCAATCTCTACGGTTTCTTGGGAAAAGCCTGGAAATTGATCTGAGGGGTTGCCCTCATGATATCTCAAGAGTGTTTGCCAGATCCCCATGCCATAGTGAGACTCGAAACCCGCTCAAACTCTGGAAGAGACAGACAAGAGAAAGAATGCTAGGGGCTCTTGCGTTTGACGCATGTTGCGTAACCTGGGCTTTGGTGATTCGAGCCTCAAAACCACGTAGTTCCATTCTCACAAATCTCCCAAACTTTGTGTCAAGCCTTGGAGGTAAGCCGACATGCGCACCTTCCAATGGGCAAAGTTGGTTCCATCGAAGTAGGGATTTTTTTTCCCCGGCACCTCATTCCATGTTGCCTTCAGGATCAAGAACCGTGTAAGGGGATTGATCCTTAACCGGCTCTGATACTAATTGAAGACAGAAAAACGGCGACCAAGGGGGGGTGGAATGGACCCAAAATAAAATTCAACTCAAAGACTTGGCCCTTGTCCCAAACCACACCCAAAACTTGACCTCGAAGACCGACTCGCACACAACCTAACAAGTGGTCGACCCTTAGGAAGACCCCTAAAGTGCACGGAGCGGTCGGAGAAGATGGGAACTAAAACCAAAAACCAAAACCGATACACCGAGAGCGGTACTCTCAACCCTTAGAGAGAAGGGGCAAGAGCACACCCAAAAAATACTTTTTAGAACTGGGTCTCAAAAGGACCTAATCCAGGTTCCTTACGGGGAATACGAATCCAACCCAACAACGGAACTTGATTCGGAGTCCGGATGAGAGAGAAACGGCCAAAACAGCACGAAGAAAATCCTGAAAACCTTGCTAGAAGGCGACGGCCCGCTGCAAGGGCGACAGACGCTGCTCTATCGGGACGCCCCGACGCTAAAAAACAGCCTGAAAACAGCCCCAGTGACGGACATCGCGACGGACCTTCGCAGCACTACGTAGCGTCCGGCGCCTCCGACGGACCGTCCGACACCAAACTCTGGAGCGTCCTACGCCCCCGAAATCTGCACAGCGATCCCGAAAAATGTTTTCTCTCCACCAAATCTTCCCAAAACTCAACCAAATGAACTCCAACTGCAACCAAACTTTGTAGGCATGATCCTTGTACAGTTGGGGAGCTAATCCTAAGAAATCATCGCTCAATTTGGTGTGAATTAAAGGAAACGAGATTTGGGGGAAAAGGGGCAACAACGAAGAACACCGCAAAGAAATCGCCCGATCTACGCACTCATGAGGTTTGAGGGGAATTCTTTTGGTGCAAAGATGCTCCTCACGAATACGAACAACTTGGTTCAAACGGATTTGCAAGAGCTACTCCCTACAAAGAGAAATCATCTCAGGAAAAAGAGGGAGCAAAAACAAAACGCGAAGAACACAAGCAAAACGGGGACACGATCAAGAAGTCAAAGCCACCATGGCTTACAGAGGTTATGGCCTCCGATTCCTCACAACAAACTCAAGTTCTTACAGAGGTTGGTGAAATCAACCTAGGGATCTCATGAACTAGAGAGAGGGTAGAGAGAGAGAGTTGGGGCAAAATGATTAGGGTTTAAGAGATAGGATGAGGGATACCCCTTCACCCCCTACTTAACGAGCTTTGGCTATTTCCCAAATACCCCCTAGATACATTGAGTGAACTACCTAGCTTAAGCATTGCAGTCCAAGCTCCTGGAAATATCTCCCGCATTTTGAATGGACGCCCCGCTTCCTACCGGGAGTTGCCGTCGCCTCGACGCAACCACCAGGATTCCGCCACGTGCCTTCCCCGCTTCTTTGGAAGCTCCGCCTAGGTTTTGAGGCCCAAACCCAAGAAACCCGCCACCGTAGCTTTGGCTCAACTACCGAACCCCGAGTTTTGTGGCCCAAACTCGGAAACCGACGCGGATGGTTTTGAGGCCCAAACCACCAAACCACTCGATGCGAGCCACCTTGTCTTCGCCCGGTCGGACTCCGAGTCCCCTTGAGCCACCGCTCGACTCGCGCGTCCACCGTCTTGACTCGGCCGACTCGGTCTACCTCCATGTCTTCTCGCACTCGCCGTGCCAATACTAGCCACCACAGCTAGTCCGCCGGCGCCCATGGTCCCTTAGTCCGAGCCCCGCTTTCCGCCCTTCACCGCTCTCATCCATCGGGAGGGCAAGCCTCTACTCGACCTTCTCCACCCATTGACCACTGTCACTAGGCCCTAGCACCTGCACACCACAAGCCGATAGACAGGCACACATTTGCTTTCCCGCAAAGGGTAAAAATCAAGCCACTCAACTGAACCGCTCAAGTGTTGGGCAATCACTCATCACAAAACTGAAACTACATGGGTACTTATCCACCATGTGTTCGCAAATATTTGATAAAACCTCATTAGCACAGCTACAACATAGGGGCCTTGTAATTGTAGCACAATTAATATATATATCACCGCAACCGGAGAGAGGCCCTTTGGGCACAGCTCCGCTAGGGCCCCGCCGCCCTCCCTCGCCATCACCGTTGGTCTCCCTCCCTTCCCCTCTAGCATTTCAATGGGGTTGAAGGATGTGAGGATTCATTGATTTTAATAAATTTCTCTAGTAGATCGAGTCATTTGAGTTAGTATTTCTCCATGCAACGTTCTTGGTATTGGAGTTTTATCTCCTCCTTCTCTCCCTCTCCGACAATGGTGGAGAAAGGTGGAATCGTCTTCTCTATGACGGCTCCATTGAAGACGAGGACAACAACTTCGGCGTCACCGTCTTCATCGACATGACGACATGGAGATTTTTGTTTCCGGACGGCTGCATCAAGGCGGAGATGATGCCGCCGCCATGGAATAATTTGCTCCTGTCTTTTCTCCGGTTTGTTCTGGTTAGATCTAGCCACGATGAAAGACTAGGGAGAATAATTTTCAGATTAGTCTTCTTTATTCTTTGGTGGTAGAAAAAGAAGAAGGATGACACACAAAAAAGAAAAAGATCCTTAGTTCTACCTACAGGAATGCGGCCGTTGTTCATTGGGTAGTTGTTCTCAGGCCATTTGCCGAGTGTTTGCTTGTGTGGTCATCCACACTGCAAAACGATTAACATGTTATGTTTTGAGTTGTGCTATTCACCACATGGGTACTATTTTGTAAAACAAAGTGCTTGTAACGTATTGATGTACCCCGAGCTTGGTAATAGGTGAAGTATGCACGTGGTGCCAACCTTTATAAAGATAAAAAAATGCATGGATAGGTGTAAATAACGAGTAGAGTATGAGTTTTGCAAAAAACGACTGCGAATACCCGCAGTCCCCGACCCTGATGTAAGAAACTTGTAAAGTTCTTGTATCAGGATTTATTGAAAAATGCTAAATTATGAGTTTGATAGAAACGACTGCGAATACCCGTAGTCCCCGAGCCTAATGCGAGAAGGTGAAAAGTTCTTGCGTTAGGATCACGTTGCTTCATTCGCAGTCCCCGAGTTGCAGTCCACGGGTTCTTGGGTTTTTTCCGTGCCATTGTTCTCGTGCTACTGTAGCAGTCCCTGAGCCTTGCTCGGTGCATTCCGAGACAGAGTCCCCGAGCCTGGTTGGTCTTGCGAGCAGGTGGCTGAGTCGTTATCTACCATCGGCGAAGTTCCCGAGTGGCGATGTAGCAAATTTCCTGCAAGACTTGTTAACTGGTGTACTGTAGTTGTGTTACTGTTCCTGCCAAAAAAGAAGTTGTAACGGAGTCGTGTGTCTAGTCCCCGGGACTGTAGCGTTAGTCGTGAAAAATTATTAGTCAAACAACTTGGGAAATTATCCTAGAAGGAAAATACAGTATAAGGTAAAGTGAGTTACTGGGCCGAATTAAACCGTGGTCCGTGAGGTTAAGGGCCCAGAACATGGCGTGGGAATTGGTGTCGTGGCGGTTTCCGTATTTGGCCGTTGTGGTTTCCCAAAACCTCGGGAGGCGAAGCGCCACGCCGCTTGATAAAAGGGGGGATCAGCGCGAAACGAGAACGGTCGCGTCTTTTGGTCTTCATCCGAGCGTGTGTAGGATTCGGGGAGGTGTGACTTCATTGTTGGTAGGGCCTTCGAGCAACGCTTTCTTGATGTCGACCACCGAGAGGCTCTGTTCTTTTCGTGGCCTGGAGCTGCTGATGTTGTGGGGCAAGACCCTTTTGGGGCAATCGCTTGTTGTTAGGGCGGGGGTGGCTGGAGACCGTGTCGTAATGTACTTTAGGGCAATGATGCTGTATTAGCAAATTCGGCAAACTTGGAGATGCTTGCCCTCATCGAATGTCTTGGTGGCGGAGCTCTTCCCGATGGTCGTTTTTGCGACCAAGGCTTGCGTAGTCTTTGGCAACGTTCTCGTGAAGATCTTCATGTCATCCGGAAGCGGTGGTGGATTCATGCCCTG
Source organism: Microstegium vimineum (assembly GCA_022036555.1). Taxonomy (NCBI): domain Eukaryota; kingdom Viridiplantae; phylum Streptophyta; class Magnoliopsida; order Poales; family Poaceae; genus Microstegium; species Microstegium vimineum. The sequence continues at coordinate 33,421,124 of CM039135.1, forward strand.
GAGGATGTTCTGGATTTGGGTGGTCATCGTCGAGCCTCATCTTTCGTCTGGGAGGGGTGTCGTTGCTTTGGCCCGGGCGGGTAGCAATATGTCTAGAATCATCATGTACAGTAGTATGCAATGTTAATTCGGCATGAGTTCGATCTCTGGACTAGGCCTATTAGTGAAGTGTCGCTTATCGCATTAGTATGATGAGGTTGTGACCGTTGGACGCTTTATCTGGAGTGTTGCCTTTTGGTGCACCAGGGCATTGTGTCGACGTTTATTTTGCTGTGTGACAGCTATGTTTTCGCCTCCCATGTACAAGTGGTTGGATGTATAAGTGAAAACTGCAAAGCTGTTATATATCACGCGGTGAGCTTTTATTTCACATGTATATCTAGTCTTGCCTGCTAAGTCGTGAGCCGTAGCGACGAAATTTCGGCCTTGGTTCTCAAATGGTCTATATCGTAGGGTTAGCGCCACTGCACACATAGGATACATAAGGACTCTAAGGAGGCGTGCAGTGACAACCCGTGGCGCAGGGGCGAACAACTCATGCCACTTAGGCAGATGCCATGGACAGGGCCTTTTTTCCGAGAGGCTCAATCGTAGTGTAACTTTGGGCCTGTGGAGATAGTTCCTACAGACGCTGGGCGAAAAACCATGCTGCCTGTAGAGTCGTCGACCGTATCGTGGTCGTGTACAGATTCTGGGCACACGATCTCATGGATACCGACCCGAGCATTTATCGCCCGACTTCTGGGAAATACTGCGGGGGAGGCCTATCGATGTAATCATAGCGCTTGGGGTAGCTACTTCTACTCGCTATGGTTAACCGCAGGCCAGCTTCGGAAGCTTTCTGATCGCGGCCAGGCTGTTTGGAGAACGCCTTATTGCGTTTTTGGCGAGTCGTCGAACGCTATGGGAGTGTTTTGGAGAGGTCCTCGAGCGTTGTAGGCTTTATCGCGCGTGTCGTCGTACGCCGTGAGCGTTTTGCACAAGTTGCTTGGGTTATATGGGACATGTAGGAGATAAATCACCTTTTATTTATTGATGAAGAGGCACCTAGTATACATTGACTGGCTATTTCTATACTTGGGAATCCTTACACACCGTTTGATGGTTGTAGCATCTGTGCCTAGTCGCGGGCAAGGTCCGCGATGGTCGTTATTAGTTCTGCTTCTTTCTACTTTTGGCGCGGGGTTTGTCACTGTCACAGGTGGTGTATATGTCTGGGTGCAGTGTTTCTCGATGGCGTTGATCGTTTATTGCTCGCACACGTATGCTATCTTTGGGTTGGTGCGGAGGCTGAGGATGCCTTGCGGTGTCGGGATCTTCAACACCATGTACGTGTAATGTGGGACTGCCATTAGCTTGGCAAGTACCGGACGACCCAGTATCGCATGATAGGCTGTCTCAAAGTCTGCACGGGTAGGGTTATCTGCCCTATGGGTGTTGATGCCCTGTCGGGATGATTCCCCAGAAGAGAAGTTTGCTGGAGGAGATCTTTCTTTGAGTAATTGAACTGGTGGAATGCGTCGGCGAATGCCACCGTCGACTATGACTTTCCTGAAGCAGCATGTCACGATGGTTGGATTGACGATCAGCGAGAAGCACCCTGGATACCTGTAATCCGTCCACTCATCTTCTCCGGAGAAACTGATTGGTTGATCTGACCAGTCGAGCGGGTGAGCTTCGGCTGTATTTCCTCCTGTGGCGGCGAGGGAATACACGTCCTGGCGAGTTTGGCGGCATTTTCTTTCCCCTTCGACGAGGACGCTGCCACCCGAATATGGAGTACGTCGTCGAGCTGGTCGGAACTCTAGCGCTGGCGGTCCTTGGTCCTTGCCTCTGTCTTCGCCATCCTTTTTTTTCATTTGTCTATTTTGGTCCTTCATTGTCGTCTCGATGAGCTCGCAATTTCACATGGAGTGTTTGAGTTCTTATGTATGGACATGGTCCATCGAGGATCTTCTCGTAGCTTTCGTAGTAATTCTTCTTGGACGGGCGTCCGTACTTGCGACGTAGCGGTTGTTCTGCCTATAGTCGTACTTCTGAGGTCGGCGTTCTTGGTTACCTGACCGGTAGTCGCGTGGTCGCTGGGCCCCTTCTCATTCCGTATCTGATCAGCGATTGTTATCCCCTGCGCGTTCCGGAGAACGGGAGTAACGCCGTCTGTTTTCTCTACTTCGGGTAGCGTCATTTTGATTGGCATAGGGTTCGCAATCGTCATCATCTGCTCTATGTTTGACGTTCTTCCGGCCAACTTGTTTCGGAGGTCGTCCACCCGTAGACCGTTGGAAAAGATGACGATGGCTTCTGGGTCCGAGATCTCTGTTACGCTTGTCGGAGAAACGTCTGATATATTCTCGAGGCTCTCGTTACTTCTCTGGCGGACGGTCTCTAGGTCATAATGTGTACCTGCTAGATACACGTAGCTTTGTATGTTTCGATGAAGATTTCCTTGAGGTCGTCCCAGTTGTCGATGGTGCCGTCCGGGATCTTCTGGAGCCAACTGATATGGAGGTCGAAAACATTACCGGTAGGTAATTAGCCATCACGTCTTGGTTTCCGCCAGCGGCATGCACGGTGATCTCGTACGTGGAGGCCCATTGTTCCGGATCTGCCATGCCATCGTATTTCTCCACCGATGTCACTCTGAAGTTCTAGGCCAGCGGATGACCCGCAGGCGAGCGGAAAAGAGGCGTAGTCCTCCCGTGGCTCGGGTGCTCGTGCTCGGTGGCGCCTGGGTCTGTGGTACTCGTCATCATCGTACCTTGGTGATCTTCGCCGGTGTTGAATTGGAGGACTCTAGCGTGTTGGCGTTGGTGATCGACCACCCCGGGATCCTGTCGTCTCCTCCGTCGTTGTGCCGAGGAGGTCTCTACCTGTGGTCTCTTGGGGGGCTCTGGTGCAGGGGTTTTCTGGTGTACGATCATGCCGGCCCTGTTAGGGTCTTCCTCGTCGCCCCTTTGGGGGATCTTCTCGGGTTTCTCTCCTCGCGGGCTTCGCGAGTGGTTCCTGCTGTGGGATTGACCGGAAGATTCGAGCACATCGCTCCTTCCTTTTTAACTGTACTAAGGCCGCTTTGATGTGGCATCTATCTTCTCGACTACGGTCTACCTTGGAGCTTGGACAGCTTGCAAGCGGCCACCGCTAGGTTGGCGCTGGGGTTGAATACACCGGGACGTCGCCCATCATCTCAAACTCATACTGAAGATTGGACCGTGGGGGATGACCGCGATTCCTCTGGCCCTTTGCTCGCAGCTATTCTCTGTGCAATGCGTTCCTGCTCTAGGCGCTCCTAGTTGCTCCTTTCTTCCTCGCGGCGTTCGTCATCGCGCCTCTGTGCTCGGCCAACATTGCGCTGTTCTCTCGCGGTGCGTTTGGCGTTTGTTTCGTTGTCGGGGACGACACTATCGGCGGAGACTTGAAAAATCATCCCTCCAAAGCTCGGGGGGAACTCTGGGAAAGCTGTCGATGGATCTGGATGGGCTGGCGACTTCGTCCCTGCGCGGGTGATGGAATCTTGGGAGATAGTGCCATCGAGGACACTACCTGCTCGGAGTCGCCGGGATCGCGGAGATGACGATGGTGTTCACGATGGGGGGCACCGGGATCTGGTCGAAGACTAATCGGAGCATCTGGCGTTGGGAAACCGCCGCCTGGTAGTTGAGGCCGTGAGGCATTGCTGGAGGGAGCGGGTGCCTCGGGTTGCCACAGTCGTCGCTTTCGTCGTGGATCGGTTGGTTGCGTGTCGGCGGCCGTGATGGCCGGGGAGTTGGCATCGCTCCTCTTGAACGAGGTCGATGCAACTCGGTGATGTTGGTATTGGAGCGATCGATGGCGTTGATCAAGCCGTCGATCCTGATCTTCTTTCGCGGGTGGAATGTTGGCGTGACGGACGACGCGCGAGCGGCGGCGCGTCTGCCCCGTGTGGGATAGATCCGACGGTCCAGGACATGGATCCGATCTGAAGTACGGTGCCCGCCGTCGGAGGACCATCGAATCCGAAAACGTAACCCCTTGACGAGCCATGATGTCGATGCACACACCCCCTACCTGGCGCGCCAACTATCGACGAAATACGCATCGCAGTCTACCTAGGGGTACCCCACGGTAGTAGAGTGTAGTGGAGGTGTGGCGACGGCGATCAAGCGTAACACAGAGAGCGTAGAAACAACGATTTAGACAGGTTCGGGCCGGCAAATCGCCGTAATACCCTATGTCCTGTGTTTTGGTTGTTGGATTGATATGAGTATTAGATTACAAGACCCGTAGATGCGATCTAGGGATTGTATGGGGGATCTCAAAATTGTTTTGGAGGGGGTCCCTGCTCGCCTTATATAACTGGGGAGCAGGGTTACAGTTTTCATATCTAACAGATTACGATCGGTCCCTTAGGTAAGGGATCCGAGTCTATCTATCAGGATCCTTCTTGGCAAGCAAGACTTCTTCGGAGTCCTTGGCGAGCACGAGGGGCTGGTTGCGTGCTGCAAGGGCCCTTGTGGCTGGACCGTCGTCTGGTTGGCAGGCCCATAAGGTCCCTGGATATGCCGAGCTAATATCCCAACATAGGTTTTTATATAATATAATTCTTCTTTTGTTAAAAAAAAAAGAGACCTCGTAGTAGATTTTGCTAGGGAGTTGAAAACTCTGATGTATATACACGCTATGTTTGATGTGGTATACTTGATCCATACTATGGTAGAAAGAAGAAAATATTTGTGTTTGTGGATCATGCATGGAAATATAATTGCCTTTGTTATACATTTGTTATTTATAATTCGCTGTGATATCTATTTGAATTTGAATGGATCTGGTTTAATAGTAATATGGAAGGAGCATTTGATTTTTTTTTAAAATTTGGATAGACGGTTATGTTACCCGTCTCTAGAAATCAATTAACAATGGTGGCTTTGTTACGTACACTACAAATTCTACAGCTTTGCCGAGTGCTTGGAGCACTGGGACAAACAAGCCTTTCCATTCGGTAAATGTTTTGCGGATGCCGCACTCGACACACACCACTCGGCAAAAAACCTCTTGGTAAATAATTCTTGCCAAGTGTCGGATATCGTACACTGGGCACAAACCATTTGCGGAGTGCCTGGCTAGCACTCGGCACACCTTGATGACTTATTTGCCGAGTGCTGATGTGACGGACACTCGGTAAAGAAAGTTTTTTTATTTATTTTTGGAAAAATATTTACTGAGTGCCTCAGTCCTGGCACTCAGCAAAGAACTTTCTTATATTTTAAGAAATATATTTGCCGAGAGCTTGGTACCGGGCACTCAGCATAGAATTTTTTTATTTTTTTGAAACATTCTTGATCGAATTTTTTAAACAATTCGCATCCAAGTTGGGATCAAATTTTGAGACATGTCCTGGATTTAGCCATCATTTACACTAACAAACAAGAATAACATTTTGGAACGAATGAAATCCATATTCCATGCACCTGCATTTTCAAATGTAGATTATGTGGGAGAATTCTAGAAAACAAAATAAACTAAAGAAGTATACCAAAATTCAATGAAAAGGTTCCAAATTTTAACATGTTTTTTTTACCATAGTTTACTAAACCTTTAGAAAAATTGGAGTCAAAAAATGAAAAGAAAAAATTTGTTTGCCGAGTGCCTAGTGTTGGCACTCAGCAAAGGACATGTTTGCCGAGTGCCAAACGCTTTGTACTCGGCACATCGGACGGCGCTGGATGCCGTTGGTCCCGTGGCCATTATTTGCCGAGCGTAGCGTTTTTGCCCAGCGTCCGACACTGGGCGAACCACTAATTTGCCGAGTGCTGTTGTTTGCCGAGTGCCACAACACTGGGCACATAATTATTTGCCGAGTGCGGCACTGGGCAAATTACCTAGTTTGCCGAGTGCCTGATATTTAGTTTTCCTGTAGTGGTAAATTGCCCATATAAAACATTTAATTACACTGCCGTCTGCGGTGGACTTAAATATGTTACCTATGCAAATTCATTTACATAAGAGTTGACTTATGGCTACATCGAGTATAGATGATCTACAACGGTGGTTCTCAGGTTTACGCTAGTAAAATGACGCCAATTTTACTGGCCCACACTGACGGTTAGTGAAAGCGTTTCTATACTCGTAGTGCCGTTTTTATATTAGAGCCATAAACAAATGGATTTTCCAAATAACTTTGGTCTTCGAATCATGCAGTACATTTGCTTCGAACAAAATATAACATGCAGTACCCAGAGATCAGTTAGTCGTCCCAGCAGGCAGCAGCCTTGAAGTCTCCATGACAATTGACAACCACTTGATGGCCGCCCCAGGCTAGTGACGACGAGGGCCAGAAGGGAACAGTTTGTCTGAATCAAGCTAGGTCATCATGCTCATGCTCATGCTCATGCATGAACCCAGGCTCCAGCTGCGCAGGTGACCTTGTTGAATAGGACCTGGTCCAGTGCCCAGTCGTACGGCTAGTAGAGTAGTACTGCTATAGCTATATAGTCCAGTACTCCTGTTTCACAGTAGCAAAGAGACGACACATGCATGCGCGCATGGTGTGGCCCGCGGTCGACGGGCTGATCTGATTATGATATCTCTACTGGCCCGGGGGCCTGGCCAGACGCATGCAATTCAAGCATGCTCATCCGTCCGTGTGCTTATCGGCGGGCCTCAACCCCCTAATAGTGAACATGTCTTTGAAAAGATATGCTAAATTGTCTTTAGTCCCGGCAATCTTTGCGGCCGGGACTAAAGAAACATTTAGTTTCCGGTTAGTAAAACAAACCCGGGGACTAAAGGGTGTTGCTCAAGGGCTAGTACGTCAGGCGTGCAACAGCCTTTTACAGGCAGGGACCTTAGTTTCGGCTGGAGCTACCAACCGGGACTAAAGGCTAATCTTTAGTCCCGGTTGGTAGATTCAGCCGGACTAAAGCTTCAATCCCGGCCTGAGCTACCAGCTGGACTAGAGATGAGCCTTTAGTCCCGGTTGGTAACTTCAACTGGAACGAAAGAGCTCCTGTATAAATAGTCTTCTTCCTCCCTTGTCCGAGTGAGAGAGGACACATCAGTGTTCTTGAGAAAACAGAGAGTGTTTTTGGGAGCAAGAGAGGAGGAAGAAAAGGGGTTCTTGGTGATTTTGCTTCTTCTCGCCTATACACAAGAGTTTCTTCACTCGTACTTCACTCCTAAGCAAGGTTACCAATCTCATCCTCTCTTGTTTCATCACCATTTCATTTCATGCTTACGAATTGTTATTTTTGTTGTGTATTTTGAATTCTGCATGTCATTTTATCTTAAATTGGCCTACAAATGACTTCATAGTTTTAATTGTCGTTGTAATTTCAATGAGACGCTAGTGACTTAGAGAAATGTATAATGAGTTTATTTTAGAGTTATAGTAGTATTTGATAGCTCATTTTAATTGAGTTTGTTTAGAAAATAAGATTTTTAATTTAGTTTAAAAAAATTAATCTAGTTACTAAGTAGATGACAACTACTTATGGTTTTAATTGTCCTTTGTAATTTCAATATGAGACGATAGTGATTTAGAGAAATATATAGAGAATTTATTTTAGAGTTTTAGTACTTGATAGCTCATTTTAATTGAGTTGTTTGGAAAATAATCTAGCTAGTGAGTAGATGGCGACGACTTATGGTTCCTCGGTCTCTCATGGGTTGCAAATGGATGACTGAGGCCGGAGCTCCCTCTGATTTCGTGCGGCAAGTGTGAACAAAAGATTGTGATGGAGTACCGAGTGTCCAAAGCTGGCCCCAATAAGGATCGTATCTTCTACAAGTGTCTGGATCGCAATGTGAGCTATTTTATCGTGTTTGACGTTTTTTCAGTTTGTCCTCATTTTGCTAAGTGATTTTGATTATAGTTCTTAATTTTTTTATTCTATTTTCAGTGGGACGGTACTGGATGCAAAGGATGGTACTGGAAGGAAGAATATGTGACACGCGTGCAAAAATCTCTTCCAGAAGAAGCGGCTGATGAAGCAGTGAGCCAACAGACGAGGCCCATGAATGTTGAACAAACGAATGATGTGTCGTTTGGTTTTAGTTGGAATCGGCCACGAAATTGTTATCATGTTAAAGTGCATTTTATGTCTAGTTTGTTTAGAGGTATTTGGGGATTTTCTATATTGTGGTTATGCTTACATAAGTTAATATTGATGTGATGTAACTGACCGGGCTATTTTGTATCTTGATAAGTTAATAAATTGAAGCACATGGATGTCATGTTTAATATTTTGATATAGTATGTCACTTGTAATTGTGCAGATCGATGAGCCGACACTGGATGTACAACGCTGATCGCCACTCCAAAGAATTTATTGATGGTGTGCATTATTTCTTAACTGTGGTAGAGCAAACAAGCGAGATGGTTTTATACGTTGTCCATGTGCATTATGTAAGAATTATGAAGGAATATGCTAGCGCGAGGAATATCCATGCACACTTGTTTAAGTCTAGTTTCATGTCAAACTATATTGTTGGACCAAGCATGGAGAAATCGGGGTTATAATGGAAGAAGGCAAAGACGAAGAACAAGGGCACGATGAAGATATTTTTGTTGAATATGCTGCACTAAATGATATTGCAATGGGAGAAGCTGAAGAAGAGCAGAGGGAAAGATGTGCCCGTTCTTGATGATCTTGGTCAGGTCATTCGTGATGCTCAAAGACTGCGAAAGTGAAAAGAAAAGAACAAGTCCGCTCGCATGCTAGAGGATCATAAGAGATTATTGTACCCGACAGCCACAGAGGAGAAAAAAAGTTGGTACCGTACTGGAATTGTTGCAATGGAAGGCAAAGAATGGTATATCTGACAAGGGATTTGGACAATTATTGACTATTATTCAGAAAAAGATCTTCCAAAGGGAACGAATTGCCCAAAAACTACGTATGAAGCAAAACAGGTCGTTGTCCTCTGGTATTAGAATCCAGAAGATACATGCATGTCTCAATGACTGTAATCTTCTACCCGCGGGAGGGCTAAAGGATTTGGATGAATGTTCGGTATGCGACGCATCGCGGTACAAGATCAGGCGAGATGACCCTGGTGATGTTGATGGCGAACGTCCCCCAGGAAGAGAATACCTGCCAAGGTTACTGCTATGCTCCAATAATACCACGCCTGAAGCATCTCTTTAGAAACAAAGACCATGCCAAGTTGTTGCGATGCATAGTGAAGACCGTAAGGTAGACAATATGTTGAGACACCCTGCCGATAGGTCCCAATGGCGAACAATGAATAGAGAATTCCCAGAGTTTGCGGATGACGGCAAGAAACTTAAGGTTCGCTTTAAGTACAGATGGCTTAAACCCTTTTGGGGAGCAGAGTAGTAGTCATAGTCACATGGCCCCTTACTCTAATGTATCTAAATCTTCCTCCATGGTTGTGCATGAAGCGAAAATTCATAAGATGCCAGTGCTCATCCAAGGACCAAGCAGCCTGGCAACAACATCGATGTGTACCTGAGGCCCCTTAATTGACAACTTATGCTTTTGTGGAATAAACTGAGTGTATGTGTGGATGAGTTCAAACAGGAATACTTTTGACCTGCGAGCAATGTTGTCGTAACAATCAATGATTGGCCGGCTCTTAGTAATTTTCAGGACAAACAAATAAGGGATATAATGCCTGCAAGACACTGTTTTGAGGACATTGAAAGTTTATATTGAAAAAATGTCGAAAGTCCCTGTACCTCGGCATCGTTGGTTCCTTCCTGTGAATCACCCCCTTAGAAAGAAAGGGAAGCATTTTAAAGGTAAGCTCGGACCAAGCTCTCAACCGAACTGGTGAGGATGTATTTGAATGGTGAAGGATGTGAAAGTAGTCTTCGGAAAAGGGACCAGGGAGCGAAACCTGTTCCGAAGGATGCTAACGAACGCGCACCTATGTGGAAGAAGAAGTCCATATTTTGGGAGCTAAACCCTTTTTGGCAATGGCTAGATGTTTGCAACGCGATTGACGTAATGCACCTAACGAAGAATCTGTGTGTAAACCTACTAGGATTCATGGGGGTGTATGGGAACAGTAAGGACACAATTGAAACCTGACAAGACCTGCGATGTTTAAATGAACGAGAAAAACTGCATCCAGAGAAGACAGTGATGGACGCCAATACTTAAGACCAGCAAGCTACACACTTAGCAAGGAAGGGGAAAAGAAAGCATTTTTCGAATGTCTAGATAGCATGCAAAATTGTACTTGTTCGTGAGCACATGCAAATTTTTTGTGGTTGGCTACGGAAAAAATGTTAAGGTGATGAGAGTCTTGATGAGAAATTGTACTTGTTGGCCAGGAACCATCATGGCATATCGTCACAAACAAAGGTTATGAGATAAATGGGAATATATTTTATATAGTAACTCAAGATAAAAAGAGCACCAACAAAAATAGTGGTGTCTGCATTGAATGCCACGGAAACGTGTGGGAATAAGCAAACATATTAATGCCGCATTTAAAAGAGATATGGGAACTAGACTACAGACCCACTTTTAAGGTCACTTTGTTTCGGTGCCAATGGGTGAAGGTGACTGGAGGCGGGGTAATATGTTGATAATGACTATGGAATGACAACTGTGGATCTCAACAATCTTGGGTACAAGAAAAAATCATTTGTCTTAGCCAAGGATGTGAATCAGGTGTTCTACAAAAGGATATGTGTACGAAACCAAGAGGAGGGGAGAAACTACAACACAAAAAGTGAGCCAAAACGCCACATTTTTTTTTTCAGGGAAAAGAAACATCGTGGGAATCGAGGACAGGTCAAACTGTCAGAGGATTTATGAAAAGGACGACCAACTCCAACCGTTTGTAGTAAACAAAGACCCAAGCATCATGCTAAACAATGAAGACACTCCATGGTTACGCAGTCATCATGACCAATGGGACATACATTGGGGACAAGCTTGTTGTTGTTACCATGACTTACTATATTGTATGATTGCTCAATATATGGCTCAAGATGTGTAATTTTAGCATTATGCTATTGTATGATTGCTCAATATATGGCTCGATCATGTGTTTTACATTCCCACGTGCGTTTTGGAAATAATTTGGTGAAAAACTAAAAATTTTAACGCTACGATACTGCAAAAACTAATATCCAGTCCAAAACATATAGTTTAAAGGATTTACATTGAAAAAACATTTTTGCATTAAGCAATTAGTGATTAATGGTTATATTACGATGACCAAAATAAAAGGAAAACAAAATAATTGCAAAGTTTAAGGCTTTTCCTTAAAAGAATAAAGCAAAAACCAAATAATGGTGCTTTTAAAACAATATTATGCCTAATAATTGATTATGTTTAATTAACAAGTGTAAAAAGCAAAATACAATGAAATATATCAAAAAACCAAAATTTCCTTTGAAAGCCGGTGGGAAGTGAACAGAAATGGACCTTTAGTCCCGGCTGGTAACACCAACCGGACTAAAGGTCTTTCCTTTTTCAGTTGCCGCCAAAAAGGCAGAGACCTTTAGTCCCGTGTTGTTACCAGCCGGGACCTTTAGTTCCGGCTTGGTAACACCAACCGGGACTAAAGGGTCTTTAGTCGGGTTAGGGTTTAGTGCCGGGACTAAAGGGCTGGGCCTATAAAGCCCAGTTCCTGCGCCCGTTGCGCCGCTAAGTCCCTCACACACACGATCGACTCGGCCCTCCCAGCAAGCTCCTCTTCAAACCCCCGCCATCTCTCTGTCTGCCGACGGCGCCCCGGCAACCTCCTTCGGCCAAGCTCCGGCGTCGCCTCCGCTGCCGGGACCCCCCACCCTCCGCGTCGTCTCCGCTGCCGGACCGGCCCCCACCCTCTGGCGCGCGGCCAGATTCGCGCCGGACGCCGGCCACCGCGCGCCTCGCCGCCGTCGCGGTCGGGCCCCTACTCCGTCGACTGCCGGCTACCGTACCCGGCCCTACTCCGTCGACTGCCGGCAACCGTAGCTGCGCCAACCCCCTTCTCCGATCCGCCGCGCGCGCCGGCCACCGTACCCGCGCCGGCCCTCGTCTCCGGTCTCCGGCCACCACGCGCGTGTGCCCGCGAGCCACTATTTGCCGGCGACGCCACACACGCCGTGCGCCATTGCGCTTCTCCGCGCGGCGTCTCCGATTCGGCCGCCCCTCCGCGCAGCAGCCCGCCGCCCCGGCCCTCCTCCTCTCGCCGCCGGCTCTGGTAAGATCGATGCAGTGTGTGTATTTTATAAAAATATAAAAATAGATATGCAAATGTGTGTGTTCATGTTTTTGTTAATGCCTAGCTGTATATTAGATGCATGAATATATATATATAAGATAGATAGAGAGACCATAAATATATTAGATGCATAATATATATATATATATAGATAGATATATGCAAATGTGCAAATGTGTGTGTATCCTTAATGTAAATATATAAATAGACTCATAAATATAAATTATATATATATATATATGTTAATTGATGCATGTATATATCCTTAAATATCCTACATGAACTGTTTTTCATCACAAATGTTCTACTATTTGTGCGAGATAGATATGTGTGTGTGATCCTTAATGTAGATAGATATGCAAATGTGCAAATGTTTGTATGACTAGAATTTATAGTAGAATATCCTTCATTTTTAAGGATATCTATTATGGGCCGTTTCGCTCCTTAGAATTCCGGAATTGAATTCATAGTATAAACTATAGTTGTGGAAGAAATCCCGGGTAGCCAAACGGGGCTTGGTAAATTCCTTCATTTTTAAGAAATGTAAATGCCTTCATGTAAAATGTCTTCATTCATATATATTAATTAGCTAGATATACATCCTTCATTATTAGAATTTAAATTTCTTCATGTATATATACTTTAGATATGGCCGACCCCAATGAGGACGCGAATGGAGGATGCCATGAATGGATCTTATCAACTCCGCCACCGCGGACGATGATAATGCTGAGGCGGATGATAGGAGTCAATACTTGAATCTAGAAAATGAACCAAAAATGTCTGTAAGATGACATCACTAGCGAGGTATTATATATATACTTGATTGATTAATTAATCCACCTTCTATGTACTAATATATACATATTGGTAATTAATTAATGTATATGTGTGCATTGTGTGTGTAGCCCTCTGGATCGACGACGAGCGAAAGGTACGAGGCCCGGCAAAGCCGGTGGAGGGCCGTTACGAAAAAACAGAGTTCAATGAAACTACGGGAGAAACCACTTGAGAACATGCGAAGAAATTTGTTAACCACTGTGGTTACCTAGTAAGGGACAGACTGCCCATCAATGCCAGGAATTGAAAGAGAAGACAAATGCTCCTCATATTAGTTTTGTCTCTAATTTAGACAAGACCTTATCTGGATAGATCTTCTCCAACATTTCATGCTTGAAAACGATGATGCTGATATGAGGAGTTAGTTAAGAAGTGGGCTATGAAGAAGATGGCCATCCCTGTTCCAGTCTTCGAAGAAAAAGCTATACAATGATTATGTTAAGAAGAATGTGACCACCAAATTTCAACACTAGGGGTCCGCTATCAAAGTTGAGGCCTTATGGATGAATTTGTGCAATACAAACATCAGAAGAGGGTACAAAGGTGGACACGAAGGAACAGACAGAACGCCAACAAAAGGAATACCACCATCACTTGGGTCAGGTGGCTACAAGACTGCCAAGGTAAAGTGGAAAAAGGTAGAATCAATGGTACTTGAAAAGCAGATCATACCAGCTTCACTTGATTAGGCCCGAACGCTGTAAGAATTGGTTCTTTGAGCATGGTGGATCACTTAACCTAGAAACCGGGGCTTAGTGTATGGTGAAAGGATTCGAGAGTAGCGAAAGACTTTGTTAGGCTATAATGTTGCTGCTAGTGGTGCGTTCAAGCCCAACAGAGAAAAGGATGAACAACATATGCCCTCCAAACAGCTGAACACGGTGGAAGAACAGAGGCAAAGGGGCCATCTCTTGCAGCATGGCTTCTTGAGGACAGAGGCACATACAGAAGCCTTCATAGAAAGAAGGACGAGGAGAACGAGCGGTTGCGAAGGTTGAGATGGCGGTGCTTGAATCTCAGGACCGAGAAAAAACTAATGAGTCGAGGATGCAGGAAGAAATTAAACGACAAGTGCAAATAGCATTGACTAATATTTCTGAAAAGGACGGTCAGCATCATAGCCGGAGGTAGCCCTACTAACCAGATTCTAAGTAGTTGTGCTTCCACAGAGCTACCAGATGATGTAGGCTTGCGCTTCCCTGTGGATGACATTACTGTACCTCTTACCGCATGTGAGCTGCACGTTCCAAAGGATAATGGCATCGTCATGGTTGCTGCGGTTGTTGTCTCCCCTATTGACCCTACTAGAACACCAAGAATGCATTGCCAAATAAATACCACCGGATATGCTAGCGTCTTCATGGATAGAGTTCTTAAAGGATGCAATAGAGTGGCTCTTGACATTCCAAAGGAGTGATGGGGAAAGACTCTTGGAGAAGCGAACATGCATTTATTCTATGGCGCAAGAGATACAAATGTTATTCCCGGGGCATCGCCTCCTAAACTACCTCACTTAGGTATGTATGATAGTGTTGTGAGCAATTTTATATACTGACTAAAACAAGTATAAAGTACTCATGTTCTCTAATTTTGTTTGTCATATATAGCAGCAGGTCCCTCGATCATCATAGTGCCCCTGAGGAAAGGGCCTCCAAAGCCGCCGTCACAGCCAGCCGTCTCCAAGAGGAGGATCACAAACCCACAAAAGCCTTCTCCAAGGCGACGATCATCCAACACAGCAAGGAGGTCTCCAACGCCGTCACCGCAAAACAGCCGTCTCCAAGCGATCTCCAACAACCGCAAGGAGGTCTCCAACACCGCGCACAGCAAAGGAGTCGTCTCCAAGGCGATCTCCATCACCGGTAAGGAGGTCTCCACACCCTCCGCCACCCTCAGCCTAGTTGACAAAGAAGTCCGCGGCTCAGAGGTCTACCCCCCGTCACAATCCCATGAAAGTCTTCATCCCAATCGGGAAGAGGGCCATCTCTCACGGGAGTAACAAGCCTATTCCCCCAGAAGCTGCCTTATGAAAAGACGGATGAAGAAATTATGGCTACTTCTAAAGAAGAAGTGCCAAAGTTCTTTGCAAAATTGAAAAGGGGCAATAAAGAAAGAGAACGAGCTAGGCGAAACCCTCCCAAAACGCACTACGTTCTTCAAAAAGAACTAAGAAAGAAGCTGGAGCAAAAGAAGAAAGAGAGTGTGAAGCTCGTAAGCCACCGCCAAAAGCAACAGACTTGACCGCACATCATGAAGGCGGCGACGGCAAGTAAGAAGAAAGCAGGGAAAGTGTTGCACAATCGGAGACTCATCAAAACCAATTCCTCCACTAGTTTGCGTGATGAAGTATGGAACATTATGAACGACGATGGAGAGTTCAACATAGAGCAAACTTGCTACTTCTAACATCTAAACTGGTCTTGACATAAACCAAATTCTCATATGGTGGCGAAATCGACCTGCCCCAGAAGTTGATCCTTGGAATTTATAAATTATGGCAATAGTTTATTCAACCCCAATGCCGCACAGGAGATCAACGACACAACAAATGTACAGTTAAACAAGTGGTACTTAGAGGCATGTAAAAGAAACGAGCAATGGCTACTTCTCAGAGTCAGACAACGACACTTCCCTTTCCCTGGCAATGACATCATACATATTAACTTCTCAGAACTACACCAACTATGCCACCATGATGCTCTCGACAATCACTCCTCAGCTGCTTTTGTCTGTAAGTGTGATTGCATCGTTTTCTATTATTACTAAAGTAACTTGCATGTGTTGTATATATAGAGTCATCCTTACACTATATATGTATGTAGACATGAGATGAACAGGCTCAGAAAAATAAAGGACAATACTATAGGTTTGTTGATCCATACATTGTATTCAAAGACCAAGTTACTCCCGAGTCTAATTGGTGACCTCAAGTGGAGAAGAATCTCATGAGGTTCTTAGTTCACCAAAAGGACAAGAAATCGATACTCTTCCCGTATAACTTCAAGTGAGTGTGCACATTTTATTTCCCTTAATTACTTGACCAATATAGTTTTTTGAATTATATGACTTCATATGCTATAAACATATATGCAGCTTTCACTGGATCTTGATGGTCATCTATGTGGACAATAATCGGTTAATAATATTAGACTCGTTGAGAAAAAGACGAGCCGATTATCAAGACATGATAGACATTATCCAGAGGTAATTTAATATCGGTCACGAACCAAATTCTTTATTGCTCTCTTAAATCTTGAAGGTTAATTTAACAATCTTCAAAACTTGTAGCTAGAGTTTGGGAAAAATTCATTCAAGATCACCGCACTAATCGTAAAGTGTCACTGAACGTAGTGTTAACCCAAGTAAGTACTACTAGCTATAATATACAGTTTTCATGAACTTGATAATGTGAGTGTGTTTTCACTAGATAACGAGAGGTTTTCTTTTTCTTGTAAAGTGGTGTTTGCGGCAGGAACCGGGGAATAATTTGTGCGGATACTATGTTGTGAGTTCATCAAGGCGTGTATGAGTAGACCTAGACTAGATAAGCTTAAGGTATGTTTCACAATTGATTTCTTACTATTGTTGGTACCTATTCGTAGTTAGTCATATATATCTATACTAATACATTTTCTTTACTCTGATTCAAACTGAAGTCTGATTGGTTGGCGGCAAAGGTTCTACAATCAGACAAGATCAATGCAATTGTCTCGACAATTGCAGGATTTATTGCGGACGAAGTCATACAACCCAATGGAGAGCACTACTACGACCCAAAAAAAAAAATCTTACCCAACCAAGATTAAGTCTAATTTGTATTAGATGTTATCCAATATCATATCAAAGACATATCTCGTTGTATATATATTCTATAATATTAATTACCTCTCTAGTATATATATTTTAGTTTCGTACTATAATTATGTCCTTTATATATGCTCAAATAATTATATGCATATATATATAGCAACATAGAATGCGCCTTCGAAAACATATTCTAAAACCCTAGCTAATATGAAATGAAAAGAAACCAAAAAAGAAAAGAAGAAAAAGAAGAAAAATGAGACGGACCTTTAGTCCCGGTTCGTAATAAGAACCGAAACTAAAGGTGGCAGCAATGCTGGGAAGCAAACCCCTTACTCCTGGTTCTTATTACGAACCGAGACTAAATGCCTTCTCTAAAGGGTGTCACCTTTAGTCCCGCATTCGTATTGCCGATTGGAAACCGGAAATAAGGGTTTCCCAACCGGAAACAAAGACGTGTTCTGTACTAGTGATGGGCCGGCCTGCCGGAGCATGCAGTCGAAACAGTGGACAGACGAATGAATAGTTGCCGGCTGCATGCATCACATAATTTGTACGCCGGTGACGGAGGGCGTGCGCCGTATCATGCAGGGATTGCCAGCCAGCGCCGCAGTTACGTTTGGCCGCCGGGCCGACCGCGCGGGAGGGCATGCTGGCATTGGGCTACTGACTACACTTAACATACATGAACACACTGCAGCCGCATGTATGAATGCATGCTATATGCACTGGTACATAACAGATCGAGTTTAAATCCCGGTTGAAAAAACCCCTCTAGTCCCGGTTTCTCAATCAGGATCCAGAATCGGGACTAAACGCTGCATCCAACCGAAACTAAAGGGTGCTTTCCACCAGCAATTATGCTGACAGCTTTAGCCCCGGTTGTTATTACGAACCGGAACTAAAGGTCTTTCTTATTATTTTTTTGTTTTTTGTTTTTGTTTTCTTTTTATTTCATTTCATAACCTATTATAGTTTTAGAATATAGGTTTTCGGTTGGTACATTCTACGCTGCTATATATATATATATATATATATATATATATATATATATATATTGAGCATACGTAAATAATACAATTATAGTACGAAACTATGTATATATATACTATGTATGTATATATAGAGGGAGACTAAAATGCAACAAGGTGTATTTGCCCCCGCGTCCCGCTCCCGTGTCCGGCTCGCGCCAGCAGAGCACGTGGGCGAGTTCGGTTAAAAAAAAAGCGAATGGCACCCCCCCCCCCCTTAAAAAACAAATAGGGCCTGGCAATCATAGAGGTTGGCTTCCCGATTGCAAACGAGGGCGTGTGGGTTAAAAGTGTATACATCCCGAGCCAATGAAAGGAAAATAAAAAAATAAAACAAAAAAATGAAAAAAAAAAGTTTGCGTAAAAATACAAAAAACAAATTTTTAAATTTCAACTACAAGCAACATGGTTTTTTGGTGCAATTTTTATGATTTGTTTACAACGGATTGCATCCCACCTAAAAATAAAAAACATTTTAAACTTGCAACCTCCTTTTGATGCATAGGTGACTTTTGCACCCCCCTAGTCCAGAGCTTGAACCCGTGGCGAATGCGGCCTCTGCGTTGAGTATGATGATTGTGTAAGTTGTTGTTGGGGCCCCGTAGCGCGCATTCTTCCCAAACCATGGGGGCTCACAAGAATAGAGTCTTCTGGATAACAACCTTTTTCGGCCCGGTGATGTGAAGATCTCCACGGATGCAATGGCGAAGCGGGCCCCTAGGCCGTGGTTGCCCCCCCTGCTGTCTTGTAAAAGCCACCGTGATTCTATTGATGATGGGGAGAGCTTCAGGGTCGCCGGGTTCGCACGTTAACACCCCTAGCTTTGAATACCCTGCGCGTGTCCCAGCCGCAACTGTTTGGTTGATGGTGTGTGGCCCACGTGACCCCTTTCCCAAGACATCAACCTTTCCATGTCGTGGAAGCATAAGGCCTCTCGGTGATTGGCCGTGAGGAGCGCTGCACAAAGTTGGACTCCAGTTGAGTACGGTAAGGTCGGCAACACTTTTGAATCTGTCGAAGTGGCAGGAGCTTGATCATGTGTGTCGTCGCAGATCCTTCGGAAGATGAGGCAAAAAATGACGAAGCTTCAGGTACTCAAATATGTCACCACCATTGTCGATGACTCGGAGTAAAATTTGGAAGATGAAGTCTTCCGGGCAGTATCAGCAAGGCGCCCGACGCACAGCAAGATTGCGCGATCAGCGTTCATATTTCTCTAGCAGAGTTGGCGCCCCCCTCTTGCTCTCGTCCCTCCCGGTGAAGACGAGTCCCTGAAGGCTTCGGTTTTTCTTTCAGATTGATGAATGCAAAGAGACTGGAAAAAACAAACGAGGGGTCTCCTCGGTTAATTTCTAGGGAAACTGTCTCTTCGCATTCTGTTGCACGACTCTCACCTTTTCTACGCGTGCGCAACCGCCGCAAAAAAAGCGCGTGGGTCTCCCGGTATCCCCAAAAAAGCGGGGCGTGCGCAACGCCCCTCACATCCGAGACGAGAACCAATTGCAACACTCTGTGTCTCTTAGTTGCAACACAAAAGGCGCCGCAATTGCAAAAAAGTCTCAGTCGCTTTGTGTCCCGTCATGGGGGCCCTCTTCGTGTGAAGCGCCGCCTCTCCACCTTCTCTCAACGGGGTGGGCCTGCGGGGCTGCCGCCAACCGTGGACCACTCGCCTCCCCCCCACCCAGAAAAATAAATAACGAGCACCTGGAAAAAAAGAAAAAAACGCATCACCCAAACCCCCCACCCTTCTGCTCGCCAGTAACGGCGCCGTCCCCGCCCCCGACCCCACCAAAAAAAATCTCGTAGATGGGGCCGTCGCCGCCATCGCTAGTCGGGGTGGATCACAAGCCCCAGTGATCCCCTGGATGCTGGGTCGATTCGCCGTTTGCCCCGCGTGATCCCCTGTTTCGCCACCGGCTCAGCCCCCGCCTCCCACCACCTGCATCAATTCTCAGTCAGATAGGGCCATTGCCACTGTTGCTCGTCGATGCTGTATCACAAGGCCGATGGCCGCAGCGGGGACTATGGGTGATCTTCCAGCTATAAAGGAGAAGCTCGCTGCGTTGATTCGAAGCTCATCAGAGAGAGACAGCGCCGACGTCGCCACTCAGCCTCCCCTAGACGACCCTCTCCACGAATCCAGCTCCAGCTCCTATGATTCAAGCTCATCAGAGAGAGTATGCGCCGATGGCGACGCCCAGGGTTCCAATGACGACTACAACTGCGATTCAAGCTTATACAACAATTGCGACGCACGGATGTGTTTATCCAATCCACCATACGACAACACTCACGCTGCAGAGACATTGGCTCCAGGGGACATGATAACTCCAGAAGCGAACCAGCTATTCTGCCCGGAAAAAAAAAGCATCTCCACCTCCCCCTCCTCCCCACACACTAGATGTTACTTGTGATTACATGGGATTAGCTAAAAAAGGTGTGGTGGGTGCAACCCCCTCACCTGCTGTCACACCCAATTTTAAGGATAAATTGAATATGAATAACTCATGTGTGCCCAGAGATCAATCACACACATAAGCCGACAAATCTTTAAATAGTACCATCACTGGTGTTTATTACATAACGAATAATATTTAAATAACATAACAGCGGAATATAAAGAAAACTCTCGCGACGAAGCTCCACTACACAGGGAACGCCGACTGGTTGCCCACTAGCCTAGTACTCCTCACGGTAGTCTTCATAGCCATCTGAAGGGGTTGAGAAAGCAAGAGTGAGCCACTTCGTACTCAGCAAGAGTAACATGGGGTTTATGAAGCTCAAAAGGTTGACACTGTTTGTACTGCGGTTGCTTTTAACTTGGTCAAGTTTCACTAACACTTAACTTTAGTTATGCATAGCCCAATTAATGACCACATGATAAGATTAATATCCAACATTAACAATTAAACAACATGATCATCTACACTGTGAGTTTTCCAGGCCGCTCGTAACCGTGAGCACGGTATCATGATAGATTTTACACTCTGCAGAGGTTATACACTTTACCCCCAGCCATGTTACCCAGATGCCGGGATAGCTAGTCCCATAACACTGCCGAGGTGAGCGGGCAGGGAACACTATGAAGTCTTTCAAAAGTCTTCCTAACATGTTGATAGACCCTACGAACCCAATGCAAAGGGGTATATGGGACACCCCGATGGTACCACCCGCAGCGGTCCCCACACAAGCTATACCCATAACCAGCTCGAAAAAGGTGCCTTTCACGAACTGCCAACATGCTAGTACGAATCTTAGTACTTGACTAAAGCCAGAGCCATTATAGACTTGGGGTTGTATTAGAAATCCAGCTTTTGCCCTACAGTGGGGTCCTATTCCATGTTGCTACAAAAGCAATTTTATCTCATTGTTGCTATATCATTAGTCAAGATTCATCTCAAGATCCATTATTGTAAGCATAGCAAAGCTACCCATATGCATGTAAACCATGGTGACAAGGTAAAGGTTTAACAAAGCTATGGTATAGATCTAATAGGCATAAAATTAGACACATGCAATATGGCTAGATTGAATTATGGTGAATGGGTAACAAGGATGTCCATGTTAAACTTGCCTTGATCCCAAAGCTCTTGGTGATCCTGATCTGCTGCAAAGAACTCTTGATCAACGAAGATCTCACCGGCTGTACTCGATCAACATCACCACGCAATCATCGAACAATCATAACAGAAGCAAACAAGGCATGATCAGAACATTACACCATAAACAATAAAGAGACTTTGAAAAGATTATAAAACAGATCTTATACTTTTACTACGATCACACAGATACGAGAATCACACTAATCGGATCTCAAACGAAGAAGTTAGAGATTAAACGGGATTTTGAAGAGAGATAGGTTTAGCAAAAGCAAAGTAATTTTCTTGATTTTCAAAAGTAATTAAAATAGGTGAAACCTATACTACTGGATAGAGCATGAAAATACGGATCTAACGCAACTCGAACGGGTCGATTTGGATTTGAAAACGAAGAAAAAATAGACATTTGAAGTTTAGGGGCAAAAGCTGAAATTAGGAGTTAGGGTTTTATTTTATTTCGGAAAAAAACCAACTCAGAAAGAAAATACGCTTTCCCACTGGAAAAACGTACTGGGCCAAAGGCGTTTTGGACTGCGGGTTTTTTGAGGGGAAAACAGAGGGACTCTTTAGCAAAATTGCCCGCGAAAGGGTATCTTCTATTCTGAGCCGTTGGATTAGAGATGGAGGGACAGGATTAGATCGGGGAGGGCTCGGCAGTTGCAGGCGGGGGCAGAGAGGCGGCGCACGGGGGGTGCTCAACGTCCGACGGCCGGGGCTCGCCGGCGAGAGTGAAGAGGGGTTCGGGCATCGGTTTTCAATCCGAAACACACGGGGAGAGAGGGGATCACGGCGGTTACGCCTAGAGCAACGACGCGGCTCGGGGTCCACCGGGGAAGCCCCACGACGTAACACCGCGGAGCGGCTCTCTGTTGAAAGGGGGCGAGACCCAAACGAGCACGATTGAGGGAGAAAAGAGAGGGGAAAAACGTGCGGAGACTTGGCGAGGATATTGCGGGCCGGGAGGCTTGGGCGGCCCAGGAAGTCTGCCCCCCGAAGAACGGCGGTGGCTGGTCTCGGTGCACGGGGCGGGTTGGACAGGGACAAGAGAGGGGGGGGAAAGGGGGGATGGGGTGACCGAAACCAGGGAAGTATTGCGGGCTGACGAAGCGCTTGGACGGCAGGCGGTGCGGAACGGGGCAGAATGCGGCGGCGGCGTTGGCGGATCTTTAATTAACATTCGTGATTTAAGAGAGTAATAACAATTTGGTAAGTGACCGATATCAAATTACCTCTGGATAATGTCTATCATATCTTGATAATCGGCTTGATCTTTTCTCAAAGAGTCTAATATTATTAACTGACTATTGTCTAGATAGATGGCCATCTAGATCCAATGAAAGCTACATATTTATAGCATATAAAGGCATAATTCAATAACTATATATGTGTCAAGTAGTTAAGGAAAACAAAATTTGCACACTCACTTGAAGTTATACGGGAAGAGTATTGTTCTCTTGTCCATTGGTGAACTAAGAACCTCATGAGATTCTTCTCCACTTGAGGTCGTCAATTATCTAGGGGAGTAACTCGGTCTTTGAATATAATATATTAATCAACAAAACCGATAGTATTGTCCCTTCTATTTATGAGCCTATTCATCTCATGTCTACATACATATATAGTGTATGTATAACTATATATACAACACATGCAGGTTACTTTACTAATAATAGTAATGGGTCATGTGCTATGACTACTAATCTGCTCCCCGAAATGGTTCATGCCATCTGTACTTAAAGTGAACCTTAAGTTTATTTGCATCCTCCACAAACTCTGGAAATTCTCTATTGATTGTTCGCCATTGGGACCCATCGGCAGGGCGTCTCAACATATACCTTACGGTCTTTATTGTTCCATTGCAACAACTTGGCATGGTCTTTGTTTCTAAATAGACGCCTCAGGCGTGGTATTATAGGAGCATACCACATAACCTTAGCAGGTATTCACTTCCTCGTATTCTCTTCCTCGGACATTCGCCATCAACATCACTAGGGTCAACTTGTCTGAGCTTGTACCGCGATACGTGGCATACCAGGCATGCATCAAGTTCTCATAGTCCTCCCCATGGTAGAGGATACAGTCATTTGGACATTCATGTATCTTCTTGATTTCTAATCCCAGAGGGCAAACGACTTGTTTTGTTTCATACGTAGTTGTTGGCAATTTGTTTCCCTTTTGAAGCATCTATTTTTGAATAGTCAATAATTATCCAAATCCCTTGTCAGATATAACATTATTTGCCTTCCATTGCAACAATTCTAGTATGATACCCAACTTTTTTTTGCACCTCTGTGGTAGTGGGGTATAATAATTTCTTATGATCCTCTAGCATGCGATCAAACTTGATTTTTTCCTTTACACTTTCACATTCTCTCCATGCATTACGGATAACCTTACCAAAATCATCAGCAGGTGCATCTTCTCCCTCTTGCTCTTCTTTAGCTTCCCCCATTGTAATATCATTTAGTGCAGCATATTCAGAAAAAATATCTTCATCGTGTCGTGCTTCTTCGTCTTCGCCTTCTTCCATTATAATCCCGCTTTCTCCATGTTTGGTCCAACAAATATAGTTTGGCATGAAAATAGACCTAAACACGTGTGTGTGGATATTGTTTGCGCTAGCATATTCCTTCAAATTCTTACATAATACACATGGACATTGTATGAAACTATCTCGCTTGTTTGCCTATGCCATAGTTAAGAAATAATGCACGCCATCAATAAATTCTTTAAAGCGGCGATCAACGTTGTACATCCAATGTCGGCTCATCGATCTGCACAAGTACACATGACTTACCATATAAAAATCTCGAGCATGACATCCAATATTGGCTCATTGAACATGAATGATTAGCAGGGTTAAAATTTTAAATTATTAAGATACAAAATACACTAGTACAATAATACTTAATAGAGGCGGTCGTTTTTCATTTTTGGAGGCGGGCAAAGGCAACCGCCTCCAATGAAAGGCCTCGGTTACTCTGGGATTAACCGAGGCAGTTGTTTTGTGCCCGCCTCCAAAAATGAATAAAAAAAAAGAAATCTAGATCCGGATCTGGATCCGTCGATCCGCACCACCGTCGTCAGGCGCCGTCGCGTAGCCTCGCCGATCCGCACCACCGCTGCCGGGGCGCCGCCGGGGTAGACGCTGGGGAGGATGGGGGGCTGCCGAGGTAGCCACCGGGGGAGGAGACGAGCCGCCTGAGGTGTCGCGGGGAAGGAGGGGCGTCGCCGGGGGCGCCGCGGGGAAGGAGGGGCACCGCCGTGGGAGCCGTTGGGGGAGGAGACCGTCGCCGCGGGGAGGAAGGGTGCCGTCGGGGGAACCACTTGGGGAGGAGGGGCGCCGCCGTTGTAACACCCTGAAAACATGCATTTTTCGAAATAGAATAAAAATGGTTTATTGCATTTGATGTGAGCATTACAACATAGGAAAATTAATTAAAAATTTCATAAAATAAAAATGAGCATCATAATAGAAACCGTGTGGTTGCATTCATGCTGATGCATTCGATTTTGTAATGATTGGAGTTGCAAGATTCAAATTTGAATTCAAAAGCTTTATTTGGAAATTGTGTTTGAAAATCAAAAATGGAAAAGCAATTCTCCCTTCTCTCTCTCCCTTTACTGCTTTCTGGCCCGAGGCCGTTACCTTCCCCTCCCAGCCCAATCCCCACCCTTCTCCCTCTGTTGGGCCGACGCGAACAGGCCGGCCCAGTCCCTGCCCCGCACCTCTCCTTCCCTCTCTCTCTGACAAGCCCGCCCCGCTGGTCAGCTTCCCCTTCCCCGCTGACGAACGTGGCCCACATGTCAGTGACCTCTTCCTCCTTTCCTTCTTCTTCCCCGCTCCCCTCCCTCTCTGTGTGCCGACGCCGACACCGAATCCGAGACGGAGCAGGATGGATCTCCCCTTTCCATAACCGGCTCAGCGCCGTGACGTGCACGCCAAGCGCCGCCGCCGAGCCCTCCTTTCTTCCTTTCTCTCCCCCTCTTCTTTCCTTTCCCGGCCGCCGCCCTTTCCCTGCGGCTGAGACCCGATCCCGCGTCGAATCCTCCCCCTTTCCTTCCTTGTGGCGCACTGAGGCTATTTAAGCCGCACCCGACGTCCTCCCGCCCTCATCTTGCGACCACGGGACAACCGGAGCAGTACTAGAGCCGCCGCAGCACCACGCGCCGCCGCAAGCTAGCAGAGCCACCGTCGCCGTTGAATCCGACCCTGCCAAGCTTCTCCGTGCCGACCAGCCGTTCCCCGAGCCTCACAACGAGGTATGCTAGGCCCCGGAGCCTCGCTCTCCCTTCCCGACCCCTCTGTTGCTTTGCGCCGCGTTTCCCGACCACACCGAGCCGCTGTGCCGCGCGGACCGCCCTTCACCGCGCGCAATCGACTCAACCGACTCCACTACCGTGTTCGCCGTGACGTCCTCTCTCTTTCACACCTTTCCGCGCTAAGAATGGCGCAGCAGACCGCCGGTTCGCTTTGCGCCGCCGCTCGCCGGCAATGGCGCCACCGCGCTCTGCTCAGATCCGGCCAGGAGCGCCGCCCTTTCCCCCTGTTTCTAATCTGGACCATCAGTTTTAGATCGGACGGTCCACGGAACCCGATACCCTTTCGTCTGGCGTTTTTGCAAAAGAGACCTTCCCCTTTTTAATGCATCAACCCGCAGTCCAGTTGGCGTAGTTCTTAGTTACGCTTTCGGTTCTGGAAAACGCCTTCCTTTTCTGTCTGTTTTATTTTCTAAATTAAAAAGAAAACCTTATTTACAGTTTTTGCCACTCTTTTTCAATAGCTTATAATTTGTTCATTTTAAATCCAAATCGCTCCGTTCAAGTTGCGTTAGATCCGTATTTTCTTGCTCTACCCAGTAGTATAGTTTTTATCTATGTTAATAACTTTTAAAAATCAAAGAAAATTATTTCCGTAATGTTTAATCTTGCTCTATTCAAAATCCCGTTTAAATCGTATCTTCTCCGTTATAGCTCCGTTTTTCGTGATTCAAGCGTCTTTGTGATCGTAGTGATACGTAGATTTGTTTTATAAGCTTTTACTTTTGTTTGGTGTACTGTTCTAATCTATAGCTTTGTTTGTTTGCATGTTATGTTTCTGCGTGACTGCATGTGATGTGATGGTCGAGTACAGACGGTGAGCAGTACGTGGGAGATCAAGGGTTTTGCTTTGAGCAGGAGCAGCAGCAGGACCTCTTTGAGCAAGGCAAGTATTATATGGGATCTTCCTTGATGTCCTATTAATGAGGCTTTTCCAATAAAATCATATGCATGTGTCTAATACTGTCACCATAGGGTTTGCCTAGACTTGTTTACCTTTATCCTTGAAATCCTATGGGTTATTGATGCATCTGGGTAGTTAATGCTAGTGCTTCACCTTTATAAGCATGATCTTTTAATCTTGATTAATGATTATATGAACTGTTGAAGTAAAACTTGACTTTTTAGCAACATGGATTTAGGACCCCCTTTCTGTCAGCAAAAGCTGGGACATACAGTGCAACCATGAGGGCTATATGGCTCTGGCTTTAGTTCAGTATTAGGGTCACTCTCTCGCATGCAACAGTTCACGAAAGTTGCCATTGACGAGCGGTTGCGGAGCGGCTGGTGTGGGGACCGCTGCGGGTGCGTACCACCGACGGGCTCCTATATACCCCTTGCCCGTGGATCCGTACTGTCTGGGGTATGTCAGCGAACCCCTTTGAAAGACTTCATCGTGTCCCCTGCCTGCTCACCTCGGTAGTGTTAAGGGAGTCATGATCCCGGGGCATCTGGGCAAACACGTCTCATGGGTAAAGTGTACACCTCTGCGCAGAGTTAAAAACTATCATGATAGCCGTGCTCCCGGTCACGAGCGGCCTGGAAAACTCACAGAACTCTTTTGGTTACTTGTATTTACCTTTATGAATTATTTTATTATGATATTATGTTACTTGTTCAGTTGTTTACTTGACCATGCAATTTAACTTGGGGAATTAAGCATAACTTTGATCTATCACTTATAAAGCTTTGTTACAAATTAAAAATGCTTACCGCAGTAAACCAGTGTCATACTATTTGAGCCTCATGAACCCCATATATGCTTGTTGAGTACGAAAGTGCTTACGCTTGTTTCTTTCTTTTCAATTCTTGTATAAAAATCCCGGATGGGTACCAGATTATCAGAGTTATGAGGAGTATCCAGAGGACTTCTAGGTTTGGGGTCAACCAGTTGACGTCCCTGTGCTATGGAGCTTCGCGAGAGTTATCTTATTTCCGCTGTTTTGTAATAGACATTATTTAAATACTCTTTCGCTATGTATTAAACACTTGTGATGATACAATTTTGATAATTTGTCGGCTTATGTGTGTGACTGATCTCTGGGCACACATAAGATTATTGCATCTCGTTTTGTCTTTAAAACTGGGTGTGACAGCCGTGGGAGCCGTTGGGGAGGAGAGCACCGCTGAGCTGGCCGGGGTAGGAAGGCGCGCCGTCAGGGGAGCCGCTGGTGAAGGAGGGCGCCGCCGTGGGGGGGAGGAGGGCGCCGCCGGAGACGAGGTGTCGGGGAGGAGGGCGCCGGAGGAGAGGAGGCATCGAGTCGGGGGAGGGCGTAGCGCGCCGCGTCGAGTCGGGGGGAGGGCGCCGAGTCGGGGATAGGGCGCCGCCGCTGCAGGGGAGAGAGAGAGGTGTGGGGGAAAACCCTAAGTATCGCTTATATATGACCAATTTTGGGCTGGGCCGGAATTAACTAAGGCGGGCCTCAAAAGCCGTCCGCCTCCGAAAATCGATTTATGGAGGTGGTTGTTTTAAGGCGCCCGCCTCCGAAAATAAAATATTTTTGGAGGCGGGCAAATGTGACCGCCTCGGTAAATAAAATATGCCCGCCTCCGTTAATAGCCCTAATTTTTGGAGGCGGTTGAGTTTTATTCCTGCCTCGGTTAAATTTTGGGTGGTGTCTCACAAAATCAATTCTGTACTAGTGATAGCCACATCAGTTACATCACATCAATAATAATTTATGTAAGCCTAATCACAATATAGACAATCCCAACTAGCACTAAACAAACTAAACATAACATGCACTTTAAGAGCATAAGAATTTCGCGACCAATCCCAACTAAAACAAACGACGCATCATTCGTCTGTTCAACATTCATGAGCTTCTTCTGCTGGCTCACTATCTCATCAGCCGCTTCTTTTGCAAGAGCTATTTGCATGTGTTTCATATATTCTTCCTCTCAGTACCATCCTTTGCATCCAGTACCGTCCCACTGAAACTACAACAAAAAAATTAAGAACTCTAATCAAAATCACTAAGCAAAAATTGGGATAAACTAAAAAAATCGTCAAACGTGAGAAAATAGCTCACATTGTGATCCGGACACTTGTAAAAGATACGACCCTTTATTGGGACCCGCCTTCATCACTTGGTACTCCATCATAGTCTTCTGCTCACACTCGCCGCACGGAATGAGAGAGTTCCGGCCTTAGATATCAATTTGGAACCCCACGAGAGGTTGAGGACCCATAAGTAGTCTCCATCTACTCACTATATCTAGATTCATTTATTTAAATTAAATTAAAATTCTTATTTTCTAAACAAACTCAATTAAAATGATCTATCAAGTAAAACTATACCTCTAAAATAAATTCTTTATATATTTCTCTAAATCACTATCGTCTCAATGAAATTACAACAACAATTAAAACTATGAAGTCATTTGTAGGCCAAAAATGACATGCAAAATTCAAAATAGACAATAAAAACAATTATTTGTAGACCATGAAATGAAATATAATGGTGATGAAACAAGAGAGGATGAGATTGGTAACCTTACTTAGGAGTGAAGAAAAATCTTGTGATACTGGCAAAGAAGAAGCAAGAACACCTTTTCCTCTTCTCTTCCTCTCTTAAGAACACTCTTTATTCATTCAAGAACAGTGATGTGCTCTCTAGCTCGGGCAGGGCAGGAAAAGGGTATTTATATAGGGGCTCTTTAGTCCCGATTGATGTTATCCAACCGGACTAAAGCTTC
This sequence comes from Microstegium vimineum, assembly GCA_022036555.1. Taxonomy (NCBI): domain Eukaryota; kingdom Viridiplantae; phylum Streptophyta; class Magnoliopsida; order Poales; family Poaceae; genus Microstegium; species Microstegium vimineum. Next base: position 33,450,582 of record CM039135.1, read on the forward strand.
TCTCTAGTCCCGATTGGTACCTCCAACCGGGATTGACACTAGTACAGAGCAGTACTATAGCGGCGGTTGTAAACGTATTTCTACAGGCGTTTTTCGTAACCGCCTGCGTGAAAGGCCAGTAAAAATGGGTGATTTATACATGCGGTTTCTATAGAACCGTCTGTGAAAATCTATTTTCACAGGCGGTTCACTAAAGAGAACCGCCTGTGAAAATCGATTTCCACAGCCGGTTTGTTTAAGTGAGCCGCCTGTGGAAACAAATTTCAAAAGGCGATTTGTTTAAGTCAGCCGCCTGTGGAAATAGTTCCCACCCTACCAAATTTTTCAATTTTTAAATTTAAATCAGATCCTATATTTTACCCTAAACCTATTCGATGATGTTCAATTATACTCATATACTCCCTCCGTCCCAAATTATAAGACATCCCAAGAATCTTGGAGAGTCAAACTATCTCAAGTTTGACCAAACTTATATAATAATATAATAACATTTATGATGTCAACTAAGCATCATTAGATTCGTTTTTAATTATATTTTCGTAGTATATCTATTTGATATCATAAATCTTTATAACTTTCTCTATAATCTTTGGTCAAACTTGAGATAGTTTGACTCTCCAAGATTCTTGGAATGTCTTATAATTTGGGACTGAGGGAGTAGTATTTAACTATTTCATACAAGTGGTTTCATGCTCATAAACATAAAGTCACACTTATTTACAACATCAAAGTTTCATGCTCACAAACATAAAGTAAATGTATTTACAACAAAGTTCTCACAAGTGCTCTAGTTCTCACAAACACTATATATATACATCAAAGTTTTCACTAGGGCTCTAATTAATAACCATCTCGACTAAGTTATAGACCACTGATCTCTGTGAGTGGTCTATACTTTGGGTCACTTAAGGTGGCCGACTCATCGTGATATTTCCCCTCGTGAGGAATGACATCTCTCATGATGAATGAGCACAAGTCCTCAACTATGGCGTACAAAGTACGTTTTTTCATGTTAGTCGCCTTTGGTTGATCAGCTTCCTGAGAGGAAAGTTTATAAACATTAATATATACACTTGACAATACATTTGTAACTTTAATGTGAGAACTAAAATCATGACTATTACTTATATTACCTTAGAAGGGTTCCTGCTGTATCGTCCATTCTGCCTCATGAACTTGCACACGTAGAATCCACACAGGACCGATCCAGGTGGTTGCTTGTGGCACTATATAAAAAGAAAGTGGTCATGTATATACTTACAACATCATGTATGATATGTATTCATAACTTTTCATACGTACCGACCAATGATGATATATGTTCAATGGCTGCGTTGGATTGTCGCACTTTCCTTTTTTTAATTTGTAATACCTATATGCCCTATAATCTCAAATAGAATCACCATGTTATTCTCAAACTCTCTCATCAATAAAAGTATGCACGCATATATATCTCAACTTACAGTTCCAAGTTGTTCAAGAACTTTGCATAGCTCTAGTCGGATAATCCGCGGAGTCTAATACCAATACCCTTCCTTGCCCGTTGCTTGGTGATTCATATTCAGGAGTAGATTCTCGGGACCCCGTTGCTTGGGACCCTATTGCTTGCTCCGCGGGGTGGGACCCCGTTGCTTGCTCCATAGGGTGGGACCCCGGTGCTTGCTCTGTGGGGTGGGACCCCGGTGCTTGCTCCGTGGGGTGGGACCCCGCTGCTTGCTCCGTGGGGTGGGACTCCGCTGCTTGCTCCGTGGGGTGGGACCCATTCGCTTGCTTTGTGGGGTCAGACCCCTTTGCTTGCTCCTTGGGCGGAGAACTCATCATAAAATTGTATACAATTAGATTTATATAATTAGTCTATGCCTTTTGCGAAAAACTATACAAGTACGCTACTATTCATAAATAAGCATACAATTACTCTATGATTTGAGTGGTACACTACTATTATATAAGTACTACTACAAGTATATACATACAAGTACACTACTAGTATATACAAGTATACTATAAGCATGAATAATCATGAATAAACATAAATAAGCATCAATAAGTACTCTACTCTTATCATTTCTACTCTACTCTACTGTACACTACACTACACTAATCTACTCTACTCTTTTACATGTATTCCCTTGCTATAATTATATTAGCATTTAATTCAAGTACATATATTTGCAAGTATTTCAAAAATGAAAAAAGGAAAATTTCTCTCCCCTTTGCCCCGCTTGGCCCAGCACAGTGCAAGCCCATCAGTGCTAGCAGGCCCAGCAGCCGCGGGCCCACCCTATCTTCTTCAACCTCGAGCGCCGCCACAGCATCTCCAGCGCCGCCGCCACCACATCTCCCTAGCCGGGCACCCACCGCCACCGCTACGGCGCGCCGCCCCGCCCTGCACGGCCCAGCCACACCGCCACCGCCACGCGCGGCGCCACCACCGCACCACCACCACTAGCCGGGTGCGCTCCACCACCGACACTGCCCCGCCGCGCACAGAGAGAGAAGAAGCGGGGGCACTCGACTTACCGAGAGTGCGGAGGACGCAGCGTGTCGAGATAGAGGGTTCAGCGGCGGGGAGGGCGGCACGGCGATGAGCTCAGTCGGCAGCGTGGGAAATTTGGGCAGCCTAACAACGCTTCTTTGAAATCTGCGGGCGCCAGGGGACTTAGAAAATTTCGGGCTGAGAGCACGGGCTTTATAAGGGGACGATTTCTATAGGTGGTTTGTTATGTGAACTGCCTGTAGAAAAGATTTCTACAGGCAGTTTGTTATGTGAACCGCATGTAGAAATGATTTCTACAGGCGGTTCACATAACACAACCACGTGTAGAAATGATTTGCATATAGTTAGGGTTTATGTATTGTTAATTTATAGTTAGGGTTAGTTAAGCTAGGTTCTAGGGTTAGTTAAGCTAGGGTTTATGGTTAGTGGGTTAGTTAAGCTAGGGTCTAGGGTAAGTTAAGCTAGGGTTTATGGTTAGTTAAACTAGGGTCTAGGGTTAGTTAAGCTAGGTTCTAGGGTTAGTTAAGCTAGGGTTTATGGTTAGTGGCTTAGTTAAGCTAGGGTCTAGGGTAAGTTAAGCTAGGGTTTATGGTTAGTTAAGCTAGGGTCTAGGGTTAGTTAAGCTAGGGTTCTAGGGTTAGTTAAGCTAGGGTTTATGGTTAGTTAAGCTAGGATCTAGGGTTAGTTAAGTTAGGGTCTAGGGTTAGTTAAGCAAGGGTTCTAGGGTTAGTATAAAGGTGGAAAATGATAGCCTATATAGAAAATGATAGCATAAAGGTGGAATAAGCATAAAGTCTCACATTTACAAACAGTGAATGGTAGACATTGTAAGGTACACATTGTTCCACAAATGCATTACATGCATGACAAATATAAACTAGGTTGCTACTGTTCTTCCTTGTCCATCGTGGTGAACCCAGGGCAATGAATTCTGTGGGATGCTTCGCTCAACATTGCTTATCTTCACTGGATGATCTACAAAGAGAGACATATTGCTAAACTAGTTGAAATCTTCCAGATCAAATACACCATCAACTCCGATGGCTTGTTGCTTTCTAGGAAAAACTACATGCTTTGGCTGGTTCGTACTTTTCTTGTCATTAGGAGAAAGGATCTGTTCAGCATAGAAAACCTATGCAGCACGGTTAGCCACTATCCACGGGTCATCTTTGTAGGCTACCTTACTTAGATCAAGAACTCTGACCCATAGTTGTCCACTGTGACATGTTTGTCTTCAACCCATTCACATTTATATATGGGGATTTGGAATGTACCATAGTCTAGTTCCCATATCTCAACAATGATGCCAAAGTATGTAATAATCTCACCTGTCGTAGAGTCAATGGCCTCGCATCAAACACCACTGTTTTGTGCCATGCTCTTTATGTCCTTGTACTTGGTACAAAATGTGAAGCCATTAATGTCATAGGTTCGCCATGTCGTGACCTGGCGTGAGGGTCCAGATGCCAACCCTTTGATGGTTTGTTCCTCAATTGTTTCCCTACGTGGAATATCCTTCTCCTTAGCCATGTGTTGAACCGAGTCTTGTGCTCCTTCATTACCCAATCATCCGCGTGCCCAGGATTATGTTCCTGAAGTTCATTTAAGTGTTCCTCGATCAAAGGCTCCATTATCAAGAGCTGATGTAGGATACTGTGATGTGCCTTGAGGTCTATGTTGTAATCTTTCGGGCTGAATGATTTTCGTCCCATCCTCCCACTTCCATACAACCTACCCTCATGTCGTGACGGAGGCAAACCTATTGCAACTTGATCTTTTAGGACACTATTGCAGAATGGACCTCCGGACTCAATGGCCTCTTCGGTTAAATACCCCTCAACCATAGACGCCTCTGGGCGAGAACGAGTTGAAACATAACCATTTAGTATTGCCATGAAACGCTCATAAGTCCACATTTCATGCAAGTACATAGGACCCGATGCCTCAATTTGAGGAACCAAGTGCACAACCAGGTGTACCATGATATCGAAGAATGCTGGGGGAAACACATCTCAAACTGCGACACTGTCTCTACTACGCATTCCTGAAGAGTTGCTAACTCATCACGGTCAATCATCTTTTCTGAGATCTTGTTGAAAATGAAGCACATACGTGTTACTAGCATCTTTACGAACAAAAGATTTATAGCCCTAATGACAATCAGAAGGAAAGTACTAAGCATGCCATGACAATCATGTGAGTTGTAGTTGGTGAGTGTAAGGTCTTTCATTGACACGATACTCCGTATGCTAGAGAAAAATCCAGATGGGACTTTCAACTTCCTCAACCACACACACATCGCATGTTTCTCATCCATGTTGAGGTTGTAGCTTGCTGCCGAAAGATGGTACTTCCCATTTTCTTGAAGAACAGGGTGAAGTTCTTTTTTAATGTCTAACTGTACCATGTCCTTATGTGAATTGAGTCCTTCCTTTGTCTTGCTCTTCATATCTAGCAATGTGCCAATTAGACTTTCAAACACGTTCTCCTGAACGTGCATACCATCGATCGCATGTCGTACATCTAACTCTTTCCAGTATGGTAAATACTCAAAGAAAATAGACATCTTCTTGAATGTAGCCCTGGAGTTGGTTTGACATTCTTTCTTGGTTTTCCGTCTTTTGTCTTTTTCCCGAAAACAAATTTGATGTTGCTAACTATTTGGAAAACTCTTTGGCCTTTACTATTACTTGATGGTGCAATAGAGTGTAGTTCATCGTTATTGTCGAAGTACTTAGCAATCTTTTTAAGGCGGTACCTATGTCCTTTCAATAAGAAGCGTTTGTGTCTCATGTACACTATCTTCTTAGATGCATCGAGGGACACGTAAGCGGTTTTATCTATGCAGAATACACAACCAACCTTTCCCTTGAACTGCCCCGATAATGTGAAGAGAGCAGGGTAATCGTTGATCGTAACAAAAATAATCGCTCTCAGCGTGAAAGATTCTTTGCAGTACTCGTCCCACATCTGAACACCTGTTTCCCACAACATCTTCATGTCTTCCATTAAGGGCTCTAAGAAAACATCCATGTCCACTCCAGGTTGTGTAGGTCCAAAGATAAGGATGGTTAACATGAGGTACTTTTGCTTTTGCATCAACCATTGGGGAAGGTTGTAGATGGTGAGGATCACCGACCATGTGCTATGCGTGCTGCTCCTCTCAGCAAATGGATTCATTCCATCAGTACTCAATGCAAATCTAACATTTCTTATTTCCTTTGCAAAGTCTTCATGGTTGTTATTGAAATCTCCATCAGCCGGATGATGAAGCTTCCCATCATTTTTGTGCTCATTTGAAGCATGCCAGGTCATAAGTTTGGCATCCTCTGGGTTAGCGAACAAACACCTCAACCGATCAACCACAGGAAGGTACCACATCACTAAAGCAGGAATCTTTTTCTGGGCATAATAGTCTACGTCATCTTTTTCTTTGCTTGTGGGGGGTTTTGTTGCTCTCTGTTGGGTCTTCTTTCTCTTATTTCCTTTACATTTGGAGGCAGCACATTCTTCTTCTCGAAAGTCTTTATTCGTCTTGTACCTACTTGCACTGCAGTTTGGACAGCTGACCTTGTCCTTATACTTATCACCTCGATATAGGAGACAATGATTTCTACATGCGTGGATCCTCTCAACACCCATAGTGAGCGGACTGATTAACTTCTTTGCATAGTACGTGTTAGTCGGCACATTGTTCTCATTTGGAAGTATGTCTGCGATAATACTCAAGAACGCATCAAAGCCAGAATCAGACAAACCATATCTAGCTTTGAACACCAAAAACTTAAGCATGGACTGCAGTGTCGTGAACTCTTGGGTACAACCCTTAGACTCATCATACAAAGGCTCTTTTGCTGCATTCATTAGGGAATCCATACCTTTCACGAAGAACATTGAAGGGTCATCTAAATGACGATGCAACAGTGTCTCTAACAATTCTGCATCTTCCGCAGCCATATCTAGCAGGACCTCATCACATTCATTTGCTCTATCAACACCATGATCAGGAAGAGGTTGTTGTGTCTCGTGTATGAACGGGAACTCGTCAACAAGCATATGTAGATCAACATCAATATTTCCAGTGTTTGCCGTTGTATAATGCGCAGAACTACCCTCTCCATGCTTTGTCCAAATCAAGTAATCCTTCATAAACCCCCGACAGACTGGATGAGAAAGGATTTTTTGAGTGTCATCAAATACAACAACATTTTTGCAGTCTATGCATGGACAATGTATGTGCTTCATCTTTGTTCTCCGAGCATGGTTCTTAGCAGCGTCAACAAACTTATGCACTTCTGATAAGTATGATGGATCTAGTCTTGACAACTCATACATCCATAATGACCGCTCCATCGTACATGTACATAAATATAATGAATTAATTATATGCTAAAAGTTGAAACCATATGCCTAGCTCCAAAAAGTTGCTCAAACTGAGAAAAAATGAATAAAAGGATGTAAGAGAGAGATAAACTAACCTTTGCTAGCACCTCCTTCCAAAAAAATGAATATCAAACCCTCTCCAATTGTATTCAATGGTAGTTGACTGCAAGCTAGAAGAGTTATCAGGGAGGAAGAAGGGATATGATTAAGTATAGGGTTTATCAGAAGATTTAATTTTTAAACATACATTTGTCTCACCACACAAACAAACAATTCATGAAACAATTTGAGAAATAAAGAAAATACACTAAATAATTAACCTACTTTATTAGAGAACTAACAAAATAATATATATTGCTCTCTACATATGAACACACTTCATGAACACAAAAAAACAATTCATTGAACAATTTATGCAAATTAATAAAAAAAATACTAAGTAAATGGACCTATATTGCTCTCTACATGAACATACCATTCATAGCTATAGCCATATACATATAACTAAAAAAATCTTGGATAAACTAAATTGACAACAAAACATGAGTAGGGAGAGTGGAGAGGCATCATCTAACCATCTTAAGCATACACATTTCACAAAATCTTGCCCATAACCTAGCTACCCTTCTCTCTCACTCATGGTGAAACTCTAGATCCAAAAAGGGACTCAAATTGAGCAAGGAATGGACCAAATGAGGCAAGAGATGCATAAACTAACCTTTCTTAACAACCTCCTTCCAAAAATGAAGATCAAAACCTCTCTCCTTGTATTTGAAGAAATATGGACCTCCAAAATGGCCTCCAATGAAAGTTAGCTGCGAGCTACAGGATTCTCGAGAAGGAAGAAGGGTATATATAGCTACAGAAACAATACTGGCGGTTGCTTAAGTCAACCACCAGTGTAAACATATTTACACTGGCGGTTGTCTTAAAATAACCGTCTGTGCAAACAACGCATTTCCACATGCGATTATTTTAAGACAACCGCCAGTGTAAAGATGTTTACACTGGCGGTTCGTAGCTGGTCCGTACGCAACCATTTGCACTGGCGCATGTTAACTGAACCGCCAGTAGAAATAAAATGCCACCGCAGCCTTAGAGCTGCTTTGTACTAGTGTGAACCTTTAGTTCGGGTTGGAGTTACCAACCGGGACTAAAGAGGAGATTTTACTTTAGTCCCGGTTGGTAATAGAGCCCCGCCTGCAAAAGACTGCTACACGGCTGCTGCACTAGTCATTGAGTAAGGGACTTTAGTTCCGATTGTTATTACCAACCGGGACTAAAGGAACCTTTAGTCGCGACCACAAAAAATATAAAGACTAAAGTCAAATTGCATTCGGTTCAAAGATTTGTTCTCTACTAGTGACGTACACTCTTCAATTTTGGTCACTCTAGATGATCTCTTTCGGCTTTAATGCAGAAGTAAGCCAGTAGCACTAGTGCACTACCGAGCAGCACTACTTCTAGGGAAGGTATTTTAGAAGTTGTTTAATCTTAGATGCTAATAGTATCTAGCCATATCAAGAGTGAGTCGAAACCCAGAAGTCCCTAGAGATCCGTTTCTAGAGATGAACTAAAATTTAGCTGCCTCTAGAAATTATTTTACAAAAAATTTAAATTGAGCTAAAGAATAGAAAAACTATTTAAGTCCCCGGACAAGTTGCTAACTACAGTTTGTAGATCATTTTTTAGCCTGCTACAAGTAGTTTTACAGAGCCTGTAAATCGTTTTTTAGAAATTGTGAAAAGATTTTAAATGAAAAATTGTCAAATAAAAAGTTGTATATCTTTTCGAGTACTACGACTTGGATTAGATTGTTTCTTCATCAATCCAATGTCATTTAAAAAAATAAAATCTAGAACTTAAAAACAAGAGTAAAGTGCACCAGCGGTCCATAAACTTGTGTTGTTGTGTCATCTCGGTCTCTAAACTCATAAATCAACCGTTTAAGTCCTTAAACTTGTTCAACTGTGTCCTCCTGGTTCCTAAACTTACAAATGTATCGTTTTAATCCTCAAACTTTGTTCAGTTATGTCATCACAGTCCCTAAACTTGTTTTGAGTCTCATCTGGGTCCAAATTGGACAATCTAAAAACTTGATATCAAAAACTAATTCATAACTTTTTCATATGAACTCAAATGAAGACAAACTTTATATAAAAGTTGTAGCCCTCAATGCGACCTACATCTTTGTAATTGTAAAGTTTTTAAATTAAAACAATTTAGGTTATTGAAATGGTCTAACTAAAAATGTTTTAAAATCTATAAACTATTAAAATTAAATTTGGAATAATAAATTACTTCAAATAAAAAACTTTTCAACTACAAAGTTGTAGATCATATTTAGAACTAGAGTTTTCATAAAGATCATTTTAATATCCAAGAAATTTTAAATTTTGAAATAAGTAAACTTTTAAATTAAATTTTGGGATAATAAATGACTTCCAACAAAAAAAATTTTAACTCTAAAATTGTAAATCACATCAAGGGCTACAATTTTGTTATAAAGATTATCTTCATTCAAGTTCATATGAAAAAGATATGAATTATTTCTTAATATTAAGTTTCCAGATCGTACTGTTCGGACCCATATGAGACTCAAAACAAAGTTTAGGGATCCGAATGACACAACGGAACGAGTTAGAGGATCTAAATGGTTAGTTTGCATGTTTAGGGACTGGGATGACACATCCGAGCAAGTTTAGGGACCGAGATGACACAGATGAACAAGTTTGAGGACCTAAATAGTCGGTTTTAGAGTTTAGGGACCGGGATGACACAATCGCACAAGTTTAGGGACCGCTAGTGTACTTTACCCTAAAAATATTTGTATAAACTAAATGATTGCAAATCAAAAGGTAGTCAACTACACATTAAGTTGTAGATCTCTTCGACCACTACAACTTTAGTTTAGCTTATTTCTCAATTCAAGGTCATTTATATTTTTTTAAAACATTGGATTTCAAATTGTGGAAATTACTAAAAACTAAATTTTGGGCCAAAATTATTTTAAATGAAAAGATCATCAACTATAATGTTGCATATCGCCGAGTACTACCACTTTGTTATAAATTTTGTTTTGATCAGATTTGATTTGGAAAAATTATGAATTTTACTATGTTACAAAGATTTTTTGAGGCGAGCCAAACTGCTAACCACCTCTAGAGACATATATTTTAGAGACGGCTAGGATTATAGTCACCTCTAGAAATACCTCTGCTTTCTTAGAAATGGCCAGAAAGTCTAACCACCTCTAGAAATGGAATTTTAGAGCTAGTTGGGCTTTCAAAGCGTCTCTAAAAATAAAGTGCATGTCCTGAGACCGTTGGTCTTTGTAGCTTCCTCTAAAAATTCATGTCTAGAGTTAGGTTGGCTCATTATTTGGAAGGTATATTTTGATAGAGGCATCTCTTAAATAAAAGTGTTTTGTGAAATTCGTTTGCGTAGCAGCGAGGGACTCTTGTGTTTGCGTTTGTGGCGGCGACCGAGATTTGTTTTTTTAGGTAAGCGACCGAGAGAGTTAAGCAGGCAAGGACTACGCGCCTCCATGCATTTTGAGGAGTACGAACTGCAGATATTGCGATTGATTTGCCATTTCTGACTGCTTAATTTCTGTGTGACCAGTACGGTACACATTTAAATCTGACATTAGTAAGTGCAGCTTTTTTCATGAATTATTAATGCAACTGAAATATCTGTTTCTCAGTCTCTGCCTGCAGAATGCGGAGCACTGCTCCTGCTGCCTGCTTCCGATCGTCGGAAGCTATTACCATTAAATTTGCATTTTTTTTATATATAGAGTTCATTGTTAAAAATTATGTCGCCTACCCACCCGTAAATATACTCCCTCCAGCGGTTGTTTTTTAGGATAACAACTATCCGGCTTCATCTACCCGAGGGTAGTATGAGGTCAATTATTACATACACTAGGTCCAAGACTCACACTAAACTTAAAAAAGTTTCAAGAGCCACAATATGGCTATAAAGAAAACAAGACCGACGCAAAGTCCAGACAACTACTAACCAATAAATTTGTTTGTAAGCCATCCACCAGAACTAAAGAACTGTAGAGCGGATGTCTCTAGACGATGCCCCACAAGAAGTTGATCACATAGCTCCTCATGCCGTTGCAGCTTTGCCTATTGCCGCAGCCAGTAAGTTCCCCTGAATAGAACCTGCAAGAAAATTTTTGCTCTACATTTGTCAAAAATAACCTGTCGATGTTTTACCACCGATAGCCTGCCACGGGGTTACCCGAGACAGTAGTTCGTGCCTCAGCGAATAGTGAAACCTTGGTGGTTGGACACGCAGAGAACACGGTTTATACTGGTTCAGGCCCTCGACACAGTCGAGTAACAGCCCTACGTCCAGTTGGGTCGTTTGTTATTGCTCTGATCGTAATACAAGATATTGTGTGTCGCTCTACGTATCGGCTGTTGTGTAGTATGTAGAGAATCTCTTTGGGTGATACCCTTACCAGCCCTTTATAGTCCAGAAACTGGTTAAGGGCCGCTCGAATCCTATTCGGTTACAAACTTAGAGTCCTAAGCTGCGCTTTGGTCTTGCCGTCTTAACCGAGTAGAATTCGGTTTCTTCTGTCCGTCTTCCTTTGTGGGCCAAGGAAAGAAGGCCCAAAGCTTAGGTAAGCCGTTCCATGGGTACCCTATATGATATCTCATCGACAAGCCCCCGAGCATCTCATGATTTTTCTTCAATATGTCGGGTTGTTTTGAAAGCGAGCCGAGTTGTTTTTTTAAGAAAAATCGTGAAATAATCTTCTGTATTCTTCATCTCGTGGTTTTTGTGCACCTTTGGTGCACTCATTGAGTGTATTCCCCGAGCCTCTGGATACTTGGTACAAGTATTCGGAGGATCTGAGAAAAAAGTCTTTGCCTTGATCTTCTGCGTTCTTCGTCTTGTGGTTTTTTGTGCACCTTTGGTGCACTCATTGAGTGTAGCCCGCGAGCCTCTAGATACTTGGTACAAGTATTCGGAGGATCTGAGAAAAAAGGTCTTTGTAAAGGTAGGTATTTCCATCCTCTGAGCCTTCTCCGAGTTCTTTTATATCGGAAAAGAGCTCGGCGGAAGGATCTGAAATATTCTGCTCTTGTCCTCTTCTTATTCACGGGTGAGTATTGTGTCTTCACGGGTATACTAAATCTTGCTTTTACTGTTCGCTTTGGTCAGCTTTTGTCTTTTTCTTGCTTTTCCTTTCTCGTGATTTTTGGCTTTTGGTGGTCCTTCTCTGCTATATATTCCGTTGTGCTTGCACTGATGGCTTGATCTTTAGGGCACTCTTCTTTCTTCTGATGATCATGTTGCTGAGTGAAATTGAATAGCCCCCGGACTTTTGCTCTCCTTCTGGTTGGTTAGTGGGTAGAAGAATTCTTGTGAATGGAGTTAGAGGTAGACTAACTCTTCGGTTTGATTTTCCTAGGAAGTTTGGCGTGGTAAGATTTTCCTTCTGAAGAAGTCTTGAGATGTGGCTTCGATGCCTTCTCTGTCTAACTGCTGGATCCCAGGCTGTCACCGTTGCCGCTCCTGAGTTGTTTCAAGTTGTGCACTCCATCTTCCTGGTTGTGCATGCTTGGATCGCAATCTTGCTGGAAAGCCTAGAGCTGGAGCTATCCTATCGCTCAGAACTTTCCTCATGTTGTGCGGAGGTTCTGGGTTGTTTTACTCCGCAAGGTTTTCACCAAGTGTTGGGTCTTCTTTTGTGGTAGACCTGATATGTCCTTGGTTTTAGCCTTTATATTTTGTCACTTGTGGTCTTTTGTTGTAAGTGAGGCTTAGTCTGGTTGTTGTGAGATTATCGGCCGAGTTGTTTTCATTGCCTATAGGACTGTTGCTGGTTGTATGATTGTCCTTGGAATATTCTTCTGGATATTCTGTATAGTACCCTGATGTAGTGCCATTTTTATCTCATCAATGTAGTCATTGTAGAATCTTTTTCCTTTATTGCTCTCTTTATGTATTATTGCTGTTGTTGCCCTTTCTTCGTGGGCTAGGTGTACACGCACCCCTTGTTCTTCTATAAATATCTGTAGCATGGTTGTCTTGTCATATGTCTTCTTCCTTCTCTTGTAAAGATCTCTGTTGTGTCATGGATATTGTAATTGGCGAGCTTGACGAGCCCCCCGGCTTTTTTTCTTCCCTTTTTTTTGGTTGTATTTCGGTGAATGGTGTAGTTCTTGTGATAGAAACTAGTAGGTAACTAGTTTCCAGGTGGTAGAATTCCGCAGAGGAAACTGAAGCAAATGGTGTAGGTATTGTGATGATATTGGTGTCTACTGTCATGGACCCTTCATTCGCTTATTTGCTTTTCCCTCGGGGTTGTTCTGGATTTACTGCCTGCTATAAGCAAGTCAACCTGTGAATTTTTTAAACACAAACCGCAAACCGAACCGAACCGCACTGAACCGAGCTGAATTGTCGGTCTTTCGGTTTTCGGTTTGCAGTTCGGTTTCTATTTGCGCACTATTCGGTGTTCGGTTTTGACTTCGGTTTACACCCAAACTGAGCCGATTAACCGAACCCCCAAAAAATACACCGCTTGCCATAGTCGGCAGTCCGCATACCTGCAGTCCCCACTCCCCAGCCCCGTAGGCCGCAACCCAAGCCTACCAGCTCATCCGACCATTCTGGGACTCCTGGCCAGCCTAGACCTAGCGAGTCTCCTCTTTCCCCGCCATCTCCCGAGTCGCCTCCTCGGCGAGTGACACAGCGACCGTCGACGGCCGACCCTTCATCCCTTCCCCACATCCGGCGGACTGGCGGCGCGCCGACTGGAGCACTTCCCTAACCCGTCTGCCGGTCTTGGCGTCTCCCCTCTCCCTCGGCCAAACCTCTCCCGAGTCGCCGTCGCCATCTGCCCGTCTCGGCGTCTCCCCTCTCCCTCGGCCCAACCGCAACCGGCCAACCCTTCGCCCTGTTGGCCTGTTCCCCACATCCGACGGCGTGGCGGCGGCGCGGGCGGACGGACCCAGCAGACCAGCTGCGGCGGCGTGCGGGCGACTGAAGGTCTGGAGCACTTCCCCAACCCCAACCCTTCCCGGCTTCCCCACATCCGGCGGCGTTGGTGGACGGCCCCAGCACCACCCTCGACAACTATGGCAGATCGCTGCTGGAAAATGTTTCGGTTTATGCAGTTAAAACCGAAAACCGATATAAAAAACCCAAACCGAATTTCTGCGGCTTTCAGTATTCTAAAGAACCGAACGGGTGTTGTAGGCTGAAAACCGAAGTTTTTTTAAACCGAATAAACCGAACCGAAATTGCGGTTACAACCGAACGCCCAGGGTGATCAACGAGGATGTGTTCCTTCTCGTATGAAATCAAGTACCTCCTAGATGCTGCTTTTTGTATGACAATTACCGGTTCCTCTTTATGTAATTTTCACCTTTTCCCTGCTGCTCAGGGTACTTTTGTATCTGTTTGAAGATCTGTATTATGGTGCAACTCGGATGTGTGATGGTGTTGATATTTGTTAATAAAGGATTCTCCTTGATCTGCGTCTCTTATGTCTTGTCGAGTTCTTTTAGCTGACTGGTCCTTTGTCATGTTGTACTCTATCAGGTGTGATTGTATCTGACTTAGCCTGTCAGTTATTTTTCCTTTTCCATTGTATGATTTTTGGGAACGATGGTTTTGGTAACTGTTCCACTATTTTCCCGTGATTACTGCTCCTTGGTTGCCTTTAGCTATGGTAACCAATCTTATATAAATTTCTTCATCCTTCGTTACTGCTTAACTTGAAATCTCTGCTCTTTGCCTCTGTCTTAACTTTGACCTGTCGTTATTCTTGCGATAATTCTGCAATGAAGGGTGGAGGAATTTCGAAGTCTTCCATTCAGCAGGGTGATCTTGATCTCTTGGTTGTGCAAGGACTTCTTCCAAGATTGGCTCTTCCTTCTTGTGAATTGCCTGGTGATCAACTGTCCCCGAATCCTTCTCCTCACCAATCTCTTCTTTTTGTTTCTTATGTCAGATCTGGATTTTGTTTTCCTCCGTCTGACTTCTTAGTTCAGTTCCTCAATTTTTATGGTCTCCAACTTCACCATCTTGTTCCTAATGCTATCCTCTTCCTTTCCTTCTTCGTTCATCTTTGTGAAGCTTTCATAGGAATTCCCCTTGCCTCTTGTTCTTCTGTTTCTTTTTCAAGTTCGTATTACTTGTAGGTCTAAGATTCCAGCTTGTGGTTGTTGCGTGATTCAATCCAGGCCAGCAGAGCCATAAGAATGTCTTTCCTTCTTTGTCCTTATCTAATTTTGTTCGTGAATGGGCTGAGAAGTGGTTTTATGTTTCTCAACCATTCTTTCCTAAGCCTTTTGATTTGTCCTCTCTTCCGGTTTCTCTTCCTTGTTGGTCTGAGCAGATTACTTCTTCTGAGAAGCGAGCTCTTAAGCCTTTGATTGTTCATCTTAGCTTCTTGAAGCAGTCTGGTTTGATAGGTAATGGTATCGTCGCTAGCTTCTTATGTCGCCGGATTCAGCCTTTGATGAAAAGGGATCATTTAGGTTTTGAATATAGTGGTCCTTCCGATTCGTCTCGCCTTATTCCTGAGACTGAACTCTCGGATGATGCTATTCTTGAGATGATGAATAGAGTATTGGGTGGTGTTGTTATCCTTCCTATTGCAATTCAAGAATATAGTGCTGCCAATCCTCCGCGTGTTGTAAGTGTTTTATGCCTTTGATCTATTTTTGCTTCTGTTGTCCTTGTCTGACGGGTTTGTTTTGCAGGGTTTTGGCTTTGACTTTGCTCTTAATATCCCTGCTGCTGTTGATGGCGGAGATTTGGGTGACAGATGCTGCTCATGATGATGATGATGATGATACTGGTGTTGGTACTGGGTCCCGCGCCACTTCTCCGAAGTGAGGTCGTTTAGATGCTGATATTGGTCTTCCTCAGCCAAAAAGGGGTGGTCTGCCCGTTTGGGTTCTTTGTCAGGTTATCTTTTATGTCCAATTCTTTTTTGTTTTTGTTGTTTGTCTTTCTGTCTTTTGTCTCTTGAATTTTCTTTTATTTTGTAGATGGACATTTGGCCCTTTCAACTGAAGATGAGTCAGTTGATCCTCTGAGTCCTTCTGGGTAAGGCATTTTTCTTTTCCTTTCTTTTTGTGTTTTCATGATGTATGCTAATCCTTATTCGTTTTTTTATGTAGTCGGGTGTCTGAGCTCTGTTGTACCCTCTTCTTCTGTCTTACCATCTTTTGATGATGGTTTTGATTTTGCTATTCCGAAGTTATCTTTCTCCCAAACTGTGGCTGAAATACAGAAATCTTCTAGGTATATGTCCTTTCTTCTGCTTGTTTCTTTGATATTTGTCAAGTTCTTGGTAAAGACTTGTGATATTTTTGGTTGCAGTGTTGCTTTAGATGGCTCCTCTTCTTCTAAAGCTGTTGTAGATCTGCAGTTATCTTGTCAAGGTATATTTATTTTCTGCCTTTTTGGTTTTTATCTTTTCATATATCTCTATGTTGACTTCTTTGTTTTAGGTGATCCGACAGCTTCTCATGATGCTGGATTAACTGAGTTGTCTTTTGGGAAGTCTTTTTTGACTTCTCGACCTGATGCCCAAGTTTTTCCGGTGGTTGATCATTGTATTCCTCTGTTTGCTCGGTCTGAGCGGATTGGTCGGTTGCTTTCAACCTGGGAATCTTTTTCTTCAGAATATGATGCTGAGCTCAAGGTGCTCTTGATAACATTTGTTTCCTAGTTTCCTTTTTCTTTCTGTATTCCTCTTATCTTTATTTTTGTCAGCAGACTTTTTATCAGGATCAAGATGTTTTGTTTGGTCCTCAAGAAGAGAGGTCGACTATCCTTATTCAGGGTAGTCTTGGTAAAGCTGAGGCCGAGTTGTCTCGTGTAAAAGCTGAGTTGGCTCAAATGACAAAGATGCGGGATTCTGCTGCTACCCGAGCTTCTGACGAAATTGCTGATCTGAAGTCTCAACATGCTGGTACCTTTTGCATTTCTACTTACTTGTTTTTGGTCTTGCTAGATTACCTTTGTTCATTTGTTTGATATTTGTTAGATGTTGATCGCCAACGTGAAGCTTGGAAAAAAGATCGGGAGGTGATGACTGAGACCCTTCGGTCTTCTGAAAACAAGGCTGATCATGTAAGTGAATCTGCTGTTGACACTTTAAAAAGGCTCAAGATTTGCTAGTTGAAGCCCAATTGATTTGAAGCGGTGCTGATCGTGATCTTGTTCAGGCCTTACGATCTGTTCTGATTTTGCAAGGGAAGTTGACTTCTGCTAGAGCGCAGCTTACATCTCTGCTTGAGGCTGTGAAGCCTATTATTGCTGTTGTTTGTCATCTTGGAGATGATAGTGCTGGTATATATAGCATAATCCCAGTGTTGTCTTCTCGATTCCGTGAGTTTGTGCATAATGGATTTGAACCCTGCATTGGAAATGTTGTTTCCTTTGTTCGAGCTCTTTCCCCTGAGGTTCCCGTGGCCCGGATTCTTGAAGATCCTATGGAGGCCGATCTTTTGACTCGATGGGAATAATCGAAACCTGAGGTTAAGACTCTTTGTAGTGAGATACTTGGTCAGATGAAAGTGTTTCCCCCTTCTCCTTGATAAACAGATTTACTTGTCTTTGAGTGATGGTTCTGTAATATCCCCTGAAAGATACTTTTGCTTAATATATTGTCAGGCTTTGCCCTGATATTGTAATGTCCTTGTCTTTGTTTTGTTAATGATGCGTAGTTTGTTCTTCTGATTGATACCTTTGTCCTTCTAATAAATACCTTATTTTACAAACATTTGTGAGCTATCTTGAATTCTTTTGATTGTTGTCTTGAAGTAATGGGCCTCTGTATTAGGCTTTGAAATGCTTCTGAATTCTTGAGTTCTTTTTGTGTATTTGGCTTTCGTGCCTTGATGATTATAGTGAAGATATTTTTTGTTCAAAAAATGCCTTGTGCTTTTGAGCTAAGCTTCGTAGATCTTTGTCTTTAACTGATACCCGAGTAGTTTTGAGGTAACATAGTCATTTTTGACGAGTAGATGTCACTTTCTGACATGATAGTATTCGGCTTGCAGTTTATTGTTGCGCCGAGTTCTGTGTTACTCTTCAAGCTGTTGTGTTGTGTCACTTTGTGCAAGTGATTGATTTTGACGTCATTGAAGTGGACTGATATTTCTTGTCTTTTCGAGTAGTTTGATATTTCTCATGCCGCCTCATGAAACGGTAGATTTATAGATATATGAACCAGACTGTGCCGCTCATAGTGCAAAACAGTCGGTTTGTCGAGTTGCTTCACGAAACAATCGACTTAAAAAAGCTAGATAGTGCCGCTCTTGGTGCAAAGTTGTCAGCTTGTCATGCCACCTCATGAAACGGTAGACTTTATATATATACCAGACTGTGCCGCTCATGGTGCAAAGCAGTCGGTTTGTCAAGTTGCCTCACGAAACAACTGACTTGAAAATGCTAGACAGTGCTGCTCATGGTGCAAAGCTGTCAGCTTGTCATGCCGCCTCACGAAACGATAGACTTTATATATGAAGCAAACTGTGCCGCTCATGGTGCAAAGCAGTCGGTTTGTCAAGTTGCCTCATGAAACAACTGACTTGAAAATGCTAGACAGTGCCGCTCATGGTGCAAAGCTGTCAGCTTGTCATGCCGCCTCACGAAACGGTAGACTTTATATATGAACCAAACTGTGTCGCTCATGGTGCAAAGCATTCGGTTTGTCGAGTTGCCTCACGAAACATTCGACTTAAAAATGCTAGATAGTGCTGCTCATGGTTCAAAGTTGTCAGCTTGTCATGCCGCCTCACAAAATGGTAGACTTTATACATATGAACCAGACTGTGCTGCTCATGGTGCAAAGTAGTCGGTTTGTCAAGTTGCCTCACGAAACAATCGACTTAAAAATGCTAGACAGTGCCGCTCATGGTGCAAAGCTGTCAGCTTGTCATGCCGCCCCACGAAATGGTAGACTTTATATATATGAACTAGACTGTGTCGCTCATGGTGCAATGCAGTCGGTTTGTCAAGTTGCCTCACAAAACAACTGACTCCAGACAGTGCCTCATTGTGCAAACTGCCGGTTTGTTCTTGATGTCTTGTATCTTGTACTTTTAATTGTAGAATTTCTTGAGTTGGCTGATATGCCTAGTGTTGCTTAGTTGAATTCCTTCTTCGGTCATTAGTTCATAAGTTCCGGGTTGTATTGTTGTCTTGATAATAAAAGGACCCTCTCATGGGCTGAGCAGTTTATGTCTTCCTTCTTTCTTTTGAATTACTCGTAGTACCAAATCACCTGTTTTAGTGTTCTTGGATGTATATTTATGTCATAATGTCTTCTTAAGCCTTGTAGGTATCTTGCATTTTGGATTACTGAACGGTCTCTTATTTCATCAATTGTGTCTATCTCTAGCCGTTTGTTTCTTCGGCTTCTTCTTCATCGTATTGCTCAATTCTTGGTGATTGCCATATTAAGTCAATTGGGAATACAGCTTCTGATCCGTATACTAAGAAGAAAGGTGAATATCCTGTTGCTCTGCTGATTTGGGTTCTTAAGCCCCATACCACTTTTGGTAATTCTTCTATCCATTTACCTCCGTAGTCTTTTAGGTCTTCATATAGTCTTGGTTTTAGACCTTGTAATAATAGTCCATTGGCTCTTTCAACTTGTCCATTTGCTTGCGGGTGAGCTACTGATGCATAATCTATCTCTATTCCGCAATCTCTTGCCCAATATTGAAATTCTTTTGCTGTAAACGGTGATCCGAGATCTGTGATT
This sequence comes from Microstegium vimineum, assembly GCA_022036555.1. Lineage (NCBI taxonomy): Eukaryota > Viridiplantae > Streptophyta > Magnoliopsida > Poales > Poaceae > Microstegium > Microstegium vimineum. The sequence continues at coordinate 33,470,225 of CM039135.1, forward strand.
ATTCTGTTGGGCATCCCAAATCTATGCATGATGTCTTGTATGAACTTTGTTGCCTTTTCTACGTTGTATTTGACTAGTGGTTTGTATTCAATCCATTTGGTGATTTTATCTACTTCCACGAATATGTACTTGAACCCTCCTTTTGCCTTTTTGAGGGGTGCGACTTGATCTAGCCCCCAGCATGAGAGGGCCAGACAGGTGGTATGCAGATTAGGTTATGTGTTGGAACATGGGATTGTCTTGCAAACATTTGGCAATTCTTGCATGTTTTGACTGAGTGTTCTGCATCCTTGAGTGTTGTTGCCCAATAGAATCCGCTTCTGAATGCTTTGCCGATTAGTGTTATAGATGCTGCGTGATTTCCAGAGCATCCCGAGTGAATTTCTTCCAATATTTCTTTTCCTTCTTGTGTGAATACGCATTTCAATAATACTCCAGAAGATGTTGCTCTCTTGTATAGTTTATCTTTTACTAGGACGTATGCCTTGCTTTTCCTTAAAATTCTCGTTGCCTCTGCTTTGTATCCGGGTAGTTTGTTTTCGCTTTTATGATCGATGTATGGTTGTCTCCAATCGCTTTCTATGTTGAGGATCTATCTTGAGCTATCGGGTTCTTTTGTCTTGTCTATGTCCATTGGGTCTTCTTTTGGTTTACTGCTTTCTTGGATTGAAGGCTTTGTGAGTTCTTCCACTAATACTCCCGGTGGTACCTTTGCCCTGTCTGATCCTAAGTTAGATAGGATATCTGCTGCCACGTTTGAATCTCTTAAGACGTGGTGAATTTCTAGTCCTTCAAAATTCTTCTCGAGTTTCCTTACTTCTGCACAGTATGCGTCCATGTTGTTTTTTGTGTAGTCCCACTCTTTATTCACTTGGTTGATTACTACTGCTGAATCTCCATAAGCGAGAACTCTCTTGATTCCTAGAGTAGTTGCTACTCTTAATTCGTGTATGAGTGCTTCATATTCTGCTTCATTATTCGTTGCTTGCCATAATATCTGTAGTACGTATTTTAATTGTCTTCCTTCTGGGGATATCAGTAGCACACCTGCACCTGCCCCTCCAAGTTTCAGAGAACCATCAAAGTACATCTTCCAGTGGTCTCGTATTGGCTCGTGTTCTTTTTGTGCGATTTCAGTCCATTCTGTGATGAAGTCGGGTAATATCAGCGACTTGATTGTTGTTCTTGGCTTGAAGTCTATATTTAGAGATCCGAGTTCTACTGCCCATTTTGATATTCGGCCTGTGGCGTCTTTGTTTCTGAGTATGTCTTGTAATGGAAAGGTGGTTTCTACTATTACTTTGTGCTCGTGGAAATAATGCCTCAATTTTCTTGATGATATGAGTACTGCGTATAGTAGTTTCTATATGTGCGGCTATCTGATTTTCGATTCTGTGAGTACTTCGCTGATGTAGTATACTGGTCTTTTCACTTTGTAGGTGTGTCTGGGTTCTTCTCTTTCCACGATGATTATTGCACTTACTACATTTTTTGTTGTTGTGACGTATAGCATAATGTCCTCTTTATTTCTTGGCGGTGTCATTACTGGAGATGATGATAAGTATTCTTTTAATTTGATGAAAGCTTGATTTGCTTCCTCTGTGCATTCAAAGTTCTCTTTTCCCTTTAGGAGTTTGAAGAAGGGTAGTCCTTTTTCTCCCAATTTCGATATGAATCTGTTGAGAGCTGTCATACATCTTGTCAGCTTTTGTATGTCTTTGACCTTTTTTGGTGGCTTCATATCCATTAATGCTTTGACTTGCTTGGTGCTAGATTTAATCCCTCTATTGCTGACTAAAAAGCCGAGTAGTTGCCCTGATGGCACGCCAAAGACGCATTTTGTGGGATTGAATTTCCACTTCCATGCTTTTAGGTTCTTGAAGGTCTCTTCTAGGTCTTTCAATAGTGATTCTGGTTCTTTTGTTTTGACTACTACGTCATCAATGTAGGCTTCGGCGTTTCTTCCGATTTGATCTCCAAGGCAAGTTTGTATTGCTCTTTGATATGTTGCTCCTGTGTTTTTCAGTCCAAATGGCATTGACTTGTAGCAATATGTCCCGAAGGGTGTTATAAAGGATGTTTTGCTTTGATCTTCTTCTCTTAGTGATATTTGATGATATCCCGAATAGCAATCGAGAAAAGATAGCAATGATGATCCTGCTGTTTAGTCTATGACTTGGTCAATCCTTGGTGGCCCATATGGGTCTTTTGTGCAATGTTTGTTGAGATCTGTGTAGTCCACACACATACGCCATTCTTTCGAGTTCTTTTTCTCCACTAAAACTAGATTAGCCAACCAGTCTGGGTTGATTATTTCTCTGATGAATCCTCCCGCTAGTAATTTTGTAATTTCCTTTTTGGTTGCTGCTTTCCTGTCTTGTGCAAATCTGCGCAACTTCTGTTTTACTGGTCTTGAACCTTTATTTGTATCAATTTTGTGCTCAACCAACTCCTTTGGGACTGCCGGCATATCTGCTGGTTTCCATGAAAATATATCTTTGTTGTCCCTTAGAAAGTTGGTGAGCGTGAGTTCCTATTTAGGATCCAGACTCGCACTGATTATTGTTGTCTTCTCTGGATCTCCAGTTAGTACATCAATTGTCTTCGTGGTTGCTTCTTTAGGAGGAGTGAAGGTTCTTGGCTTCTTTGCCGGTATTTGGATTTCATCCAGGTTCATTTTCTCAACTCTCTTCACAATATATTCTTTTTTCCTTGTAGTCTTGTAGCTTTTCTGATATTTGTATGGATTGTACATCACAATCGTATGCTTTCTTTAGATCTCCTTTTAGTGAAAGAACTCCTTTTTTTGTCGGCATCTTGAGTAGTAAATATGGGTAGTGGGGTATTGCCATGTATCTTGTGAGTGCTGGTCTTCCCAAGATTGCATGATAACATGATTCGAAGTCGGCTACTTCAAACTTGATGAACTCGGTTCGATATTGGTCGGGTGTCCCAAAGGTGACTGGTAAGGTGATTTGTCCCAATGGTATGGAAGCTTTTCTGGGTACTATTCCATAGAAAGGAATACTTGTCGGTGTGATCATGCCTTCATAGTCCAAATTCATCTTTCTCAGAGTATCTGTGAAGATTATGTTTAATCCTGCTCCTCCATCGATGAGTACTTTGGAGACTGCCACTCCTGCTATTGTTGGTCTCATTACTAGTTGATAATAGTCGGCATTCGCTACGCTTGTCCATTGATCTTCTCTTGTGAATTCAATTGGGTACTCTGACCAATCCAAATATCTTAGGGTAGCTGGTTCTGCCGCCATGATAGTTCTGTGTGCTAGCTTTTCCTGCCTTTTATTTCGTGTGTATGATGCTCCAGAAAAGATTACTGCTATTTGTCGTTGGGGTTCTTGATAATCCCCCTCTGCTTTTTTTGTATTCTTCCCTGATCCATCTATTCTTTGCTCTGAGTTGTTTGATCGTGTATCTTCCTTCTTTGTGAATCTTCGTTGGAAGACGTCGCATTCAACTAGCTTATGGCTTGCATTAGGATGTATGTATCAAGGTAGATCTTCTATTCTTTTTGCTGGTCTTTTTGTGTAGTTGTTGTCTTCGTAGTTATTGTTTGAGTATCTGTTGTTTGTGTTTCTGTTGTTGTTGTAGTTATTGCTATTGTTGTTGTATCCTCCTTTGTCGTTGTCGTTGTATCTTCTTTTGTTGTCTCTCGCTGCTATCAGTTGTCTTGTCTTGGTCTCTTGTCATTTGGTCTGAAATCTGGTCTTTTACTCTCATGGAAATCTCCGGTGAATCTGTGCCGAGTTCTTTCTTCTGACGATATCATTTTCTCAACAGCTCTTTTGAAGTCTTCATTGGATCTTGGGTTTTCATTGAAATAGTCTTTGAACTGCCAATTTGCTACGATTCCGTCTGCAAATGTCTCTATTACTTACCTGTCGGTGATGTCGTGTATTTGAGCTCTGAGTTCTCCAAACCTTCGATAATACTCCCTTAGAGTTTCTCCTCTTCTTTGTTTTACATTCTTCAACTCTGCCACTGTCATGGGATGTGTTATTATTCCTGCGAAGTTGTTACAGAAAGCTTCTTGTAGGTCTTCCCAATACTTGATTGATCGTGGTTTCAGTTTATCGAACCATTGCAAAGGCATGGCTTCGAGTGCCATTGGAAAGTATAAGGCTTTGATGTCATTGTTTCCTCTTGCAATTTCAATGGATTGGGAATATACTCTTATCCATTGTCTAGGTTCTACTTTTCCATTGTACTTGGAGTGATTTGCCGGCTTGAATTTGTGTGGTAATTTCAACATCTGCAGTCTTCCTGCAAAAGAATGGGAATCTATCATATTGTTCTGTTCTATTGAAGGCTGATGACCAATCTCTTCTGTAATAATCCCTGTCCCCTGTGTATTCGGATTCACCGTAGTCTTCCGGATAACGTTGGTCTCAATCTTGGTTGTTTTGTTTTACCAAACCGAGATGTTGTTCTTGTCTTTCCAATTGTTGCAGTACTCCTGATTTCCCTATTCTGTGGAATATCGACTTCTTGGGCGGTTCTTCTTGTTTCTCCCCTTGTCCTTCCTGAAGTATATTGCCGTCATGTTGTTCGTTGGGGCCTCCGTCTTCTTTCATCGGCTCGTCTGTGATTCTCTCTTCTTTAGTGAGGATGTTTAGTTCTTTTGTCAATTCTTCGATTCTTTCTCTCTTCGTGTTCTTCATGGATTCTCTTCCTGTCTTCTTCTTATTGTATTATGTTAATTCTGCTTTGTATCTGTTCCAGATTTGTTTTCTCTGGGCAGCTCGATTTCTTCTTCCTGCCCTACCCTTGTTCTTTTTTAGTCTTGCAGCTTTGTGATCGTTTGTTTTGTTGTCTTCTCCTTCTTCATCATCTGAGATATCTCCCTCTGATTCGTCTGATGATTTCAGGTCAGGTATTTGTGGTGGCTCTAAATAAGGTTCCAGCTCAGCCATGTATATAGTATGCACTCTCCGAGTTCTTTTTGCTTGTTGGCTTCTCTTCCTTGTCTTGCATGATAGCTCCCGATAGAATCCGAGTTCTTTTTCTACTTGGAATGGTAGTTCTGTATTCTGGCCTTGTGTTCTTGAGGATTGGTTTGGCCAGTGCACGATACATCCCTCTGGAGTTGTTTTCATGATCATTCCTTCCTGAGCACCTTTTAGAGTTATGCTGCTTGTCATCCTCTTCTAAAGAAGATTTCCATATGTAGATGCTGAATTGTGTAGCCCATATAAACCCGAGTACTTGATTGCTTTCGAGTTGTTTTTGCTTCCGATTGAAGTCTGGTCGCGTACTCTGACTTGATTTGTGTTTACTCTCCTCGTGTTTGACTCGGGGTTGGCGTGTGGTGATGCCTCCTTTTCCGAGTCAGTCTCGTATCCATCCTCATCTGCTAGTCTAGTTGGTTTCGAAATCGTGAGATTTTGGGTCCTTTGGTTTAGTTCTTGAAGATCTTGATCAACTCCTTCCTCTTCTCAGAGTCGGCTTTGAATCTTTCCATTGTCGTCAATCTTGCAGATCCATGATTCGAAGAAAAATGTGGATTCTATCGATTTCATCATCTTGAGGTCATGGTACACCAAGCTTTCGAAAAAAATTCGCCGAAACCCCAACCTGGCGCACTAGCTGTCGATGTTTTACCACCGATAGCCTGCCACGGGGTTACCCGAGACAATAGTTCATGCCTCAGCAAATAGTGAAACCTTGGTGGTTGGACACGCAGGGACACACGGTTTATAAATTGTTCAGGTCCTCGACACAGTCGAGTAATAGCCCTACGTCCAGTTGGGTCGTTTGTTATTGCTCTGATCGTAATACAAGATGTTGTGTGTCGCTCTACGTATCGGGTGTTGTGTAGTATGTAGAGATTGTCTTTGGGTGATACCCTTACTAGCCCTTTATAGTCCAGGAACTAGTTAAGGGCCACTCCAATCCTACTCGGTTACAAACTTAGAGTCCTAAGCTGCGCTTCGGTCTTGCCGTCTTAACCGAGTAGAATTTGGTTTCTTCTGTCTGTCTTCCTTTGTGGGCCAAGGAAAGAAGGCCCAAAGCTTAGGTAAGCCGGTCCATGGGTACCCTATAGGATATCCCATCGACACAACCTCATTTATTGTTATCCAAATAGTCTAGCATAAAGCTGATGCTATAGTTGATAATAATGTATCTTGAGCCTTACTACCCAACTTTGACTAGGAATTAAAAAGATCATCCATACTTAAAAGGGTGGAAATCCCAAACATAAGGTAAACATCTCGCCATAAGAATTTAGCATAATGACATTGAAAAAGAGATGTTGAATACTTTGTGGACAATGGCAAAAACCACAACTTTTATCACCATTCCAGTTACACCTAGAAAGGTTATCCTTAGTTAAAATCATGCCTCTCTTTAAATACCACAAGAAAATTTTAATTCTTGATGGGATCTTAATTTGCCAAATATCATGTGACACCCTTACCCCATTGTTAATTAACACAACATACATAGATTTCACCGAAAAGATACCTGATGAGTTTAGCCATACAAAAATGTCCCTTTCCCCATGTAAGTCAATATCATGTAGAGAAGCGACAATTTTGTGCCAATCACTTAAATTTCTATCCACTAAATTGCGGCGGAAGGAAATATTTAAAGGGACCGTTGCTAAAACAGTTGCCACAGAATCATGTTTTCCTCTTACTATATTGAACAATGCAATGAATTTATCCTTCATAAGTTTATTACCTAACCAAGTATCAAACAAAAAATGAGTCTGAGACCCATCAGACACCTTGAAAGTGCCAAAAGACATAAAGGTATCTTTGACCTTCATCAGACCCTTCCAAAAATGTAAGTCTGTTGGTTTTTTTAGCAACATCCAAGTGGTTTATTTTTTAGGTATTTATTTCTCAAAAGTTGTTGTCAATCTCCTTCCTCATTTAGCAATTTAAACAACCATTTACTCAGTAAGCATTTGTTTTGTAACTCCAAATTTTGTATTCCTAATCCACCTTGGATTTTAGGTTGACACATTAATTCCCACTTAGCCAATCTATATTTTCTCTTATGTTTGATCACTTTTCAAGTAAAATCTAGATCTAAAACAATGCATTTTTTCTAAAATGCCCTTCGGTATTTCAAAGAAGGATAACATAAACATAGGTAAACTAGAAAGCACGAGTTTATGAGAACCAGATGCCCCCCCTACCGAAAGCATCTTACCCTTCCAACAACTAAGTTTATTCTCGATTCTTTTCTCAGTCTCCACCCAATCCTTATTACTTAACTTCCCCGACCAGGCCTCAGAGGAAGAAGATGGCGCAAGCCATGTTGTGAGATTGTTGAGCCTTTTCGCAGACGGCTACCCCTATTTATAGCCCGCGAGGGCACAAACGCGGCAACTGACCCATGAAGCTACAACACTCGTCCCCAGCTGAATCGCATTGTGCGCGAGTACCTATTTCTGAGAGGGTGCGGCGGGGCTATAAATGGCCAAGCAGACGGTAGGTTCAGGGCGCGCTGTTCGAAGTTTTGACCATGAGCAAGCGGTGACCCTGCATCGCCTCTCAAACGGGAAAAACACGGCACACCCACTTTTGGGCCACAGGGGGCACAGTCAGAACCCGATGATGACTATACGACGTCGACTGGTCAGGCAGGCGCTCTAACCGAAAGTCAGCACTACGCAGTCCCAACTCGTCATTTCGAAACACGCCAGCCCAAGTTCAATAGTACACCTCGTGACAGGGTTGGCGTACAAGCCAGACCCTGGCGTTGCACGTACGGGGCTGAACTCGACTTTCCCCTGCCTCATAGGGAGGGCGAAGAGCCAAGCACTGTACGCTCGTCCTGATAAGCCCTTAGGAGGAAAAATCATCCCCCTAAGGCCTCGGGGGCTACACTCGGCGGGTGCGCTCGTGCACACCCACCAGAGTCGAAATTTTAACCACCACCAGGAACACTCTCCAAGCCTCCGATGAACTCCCGACACTACATCACAGTCTCGGGGGCTACTGTCAGATACCTGAGAATAGGGTACCCTAACACCGCACTTCGCAAAAACAAAATCGCCCTATAATCCCTCTCGGAGGCTCTCCGCCTCTTCCGGGCAAAGGTGACGTCATCACCCTCGGGGGCTCTCCGTCTCGTCCGACCGAGGGTGACGTCATCACCCTCGGAGGCTCTCCGCTTCGTCCGACCAAGCGTGACGTCATGACCCTCGGGGGCTCTCTGCCTCGTCCAACCAAGGATGATGTCATCACACTCGGGAGCTCTCCGCCTCGTCTGACCCAGAACCCTACATCATCAGGCGAAAGCACACATCGCCGCTCGTCCTCTTCACTATAAAGTTACAACCAACCAGGCGTGGTGTGCCATGACTACCCTTGTTGAAACCCTAAAGGTGAAAGCCCATGTTTGGTTTTGAGTAATTGATGAAACTTATGGACTAACCCTTGAACTAATTATATGATCAAGATAAAGTGGTTCACCTTGAAACATGGAGCTAGATGAAGGATCATGATGGATCAAGTGCTCCAAGGACTAAGCGAAAGAAGAAAGAGAAAAACAAAAATGGGCTCAAGGCAAAGGTATATCATAGGGCCATTTTTGGTTTAGTGATCAAGACACTATAGAGAATGTGATCACCTTTAGGATAGATAGCCGTACTATTGAGAAGGGAAAACTCGTTTCGATTGCGGTTATCATGTGCCACTAGGTTTGCATTGCATTCACATAAAATGAACCTAAGTGACATGAACAAAACTAAATCCAAGAAATATATTGTAAAAGGCTAACATAGGTGGACAAAGGTATGAATCACAAGGTGTTAGCAAAAGGAAGTTTGGAGAAGAAGAGGAGTCTCGGTTTGGCAATGAAAAGGGCTCCGGACGCAGGGTCCGGACGAAAGCTAAGTGCTGTCCGGACCAATGGACTTGCGTCCGGAAGCAGACCCTAGGCTTCGGCCTCTCTAGACAGGTGGTCCGGACGCTAAAGAGAGTCCGTACGCTGACTCCGGTCACGAGTCCGGAGCTCGGCGCTCTCTGGACTCCTCTAGAAGCATTTATCCGGATGTAAGGTTTGGTCCGGACACAGGACACCAGGCGCGGGTCCGGGGATGAGGAGCTCTCTGAACCCTCTCTGGTTAGGGTCCGGACGCAGAAGAAAGCGAGTCCGGACGCTACTGTTGCATGCGTCCGGAGTCGACACGTTAGCATAGAGAAGGCGCCAACGGGCAGATTCAAACTGGAGGAGGGTCCGGACGCAGACGCGATGTTCCGGACCCCCCATGCATATTGTGTCCGGACTGGCGCAGAAAGCTGGAAATGAGGAGCAAAACGGCTAGCTCGGTTTGGAAGCTATTTAAATGTCTTGGTCGGCTCCTAGGGCACTCTCTTGCACCTCCCATTCATTTTGACATACGTGTGCTTGCTTGAGATAGCCCCCAACTCACTCTCTTCACTATTGTTGCATACTTGTGAGAGTTTGAGTGATCCAAGTGCTTTGATCATTGCATTGCATCTTAGTGGCACTTGGTCATCGTCATCGCCGCGTGGTTTCTTGTTATTCTTGGTGTTTGCCAACACCTATACGGCTTGGCGATTGTGGAGAAGCTTCAGCGCAATTGGTGATTGTTTGCGGCCGACTTCGGTGATTGTGAGAGGGCTTGTACCCACCTCAGCGGAGAGCCAAAGGGTAACTCTAGTGGATTGCTCGTGTCATTGAGTTACTCTCATTTGGGTGGATTATTGTGGCGCCCGAGTTAGTGGGCTAGGCTTGTCATTGCCTATTAGCCACCGAATCACCATTTGAGTAGTCGACACAGCGAGGACTAGCTTGGTGGCAACCAAGTGAACCTCGGGAGAAAAATCGATTGTCATCTTGTCTCCCGACTATTCATTGGTATTCATTGTGATTGGTTCTCTACATTGACATCCATACATCACAAGGCATCGGTATAACAATCACCTCCTCTCTTGTATTTACTTCTTCCATATCTTGTCTAGTTAGCTTGCTAGTTAGCTTCTTTAGTAGTTGTTCTTGCTAGCTTGTGCTAAGTGCTTTAGGTTCTTGCTATTGATTGACAAGCACTTAGCTAACTAGAATTGCATTGGATAGGTGGCTTTACACCCCAAGTAGAGGTAGAGCAAAAAGCTTCGCTTAAGTGTTATCTAACCTTTTGCTATAGTGACTTGTAGAATTTTTATTAGGCTATTCAACCCCCTCTAGCCATCTAGGACCTTTCAAGTGGTATCGGAGCCGTGGTCACTGCTATTATCAAGGCTTAACAACCTTCGGTGTTAGTGATGGCTCAAATATCATTCAACCATGTGGGGAGCAAACCACCAATGTTTGATGGCACCTCATTTTTGATTATTGGAAGAGGAAGATGAAGATGCATCTAGGCTCAATACATGAGAAGGTGTGGAGTGTGACTGAACATGACTTTGTCATTCTTTATGAAGCCGCTCCCACACCTAAAGAGCAAGAGAACTGGCAATGCAACACCATGGCACTCAATGTCATCTACAATGGCATTGACTCCAAGGTGTTTGAACAAATCAAAGATCTAGAGAAAGCAAGTGAAGTGTGGAAGAGATTAGAAGATACATGTGAGGGCACTTCAACGGTAAAGAATGCCAAGCTATACATGCTCAAGGACAAGCTATCTCACTTCAAGATGAAGGATGATGAGTCCATCCTGGAAATCTTCCATAGGCTCCAAGTGATCATCAATGATCTCAATAGCTTGGGTGAGAAGGTCAAAGATGAAGACTTCTCAAACCGCTTTCTTAGTTGTTTGCCTAAGAAATACAATACTTTGAGGCAAATAATTAGGAGAGATGGTTTGGACAAAATCACTCCCAATGAAGTACTTGGTGAGATAATGACCGAAGAGCAATACTATGAGGAAAGTGAAGAAGAAGAGGTGAAGGAAGAAAAGAAGAGCTTAGCATTCAAGGCTTCTTCATCCAAGAGCAAGGGCAAAGCAAAGAAGCAAGAGTCAAGTGATGATGAAGAAGCTAGTGATGATGATGATGAGATGATGGCCCTCTTTGTGCGCAAGTTTGGCAAGTTCATGAAGAAGAAGGGCTATGGTGCTAGAAAAAGAAGAGACAACTTCAAGGGCAGAGAATATGAGAAGAGATGCTACAAGTGCAAGAGCACCGGTCACATGATTGCGGATTTTCCCAGTCATAGTGATGATGATGAGAAGAAGAGCAAGCATGACAAGAAGGAGAAGAAGCTATTCTTCACCAAGAAGAAGAAGGGTGAATCCTATGTAGTGACTTGGGATGATAGTGAATCTTCCGATGATGATTCTAGTGATGATGAGAGGAAGAAGGCCAAGAAGAAGGCTTTGGCAAGCATTGCTATCAACAACAAGCCATCCATCTTCGACACTCCATCATGCTTCATGGCTAAGCCAACTAAGGTACAATCTCATGATGATAGTAGTGATGATGAGGAGGAAAATACTCCAAGGAGGAACTAGTTGAGATGATGAAGCAAACTTATGAGTGCTTTGAGAAAAAGAGAAAGGAGTGCAAAGAATTGAACAAGAAGCTTAAGGCTCTTGAACAATCCTTTGATGAGCTCAATGGCTCTCATGAGAGGCTAATGGAATCCCATGAGAAGCTTGAGAGGACTCACAACAAGCTTGAAAAGGCTCACTCCTCTCTCCTTGATCAAAGCAAGGATAAGGTTGTTGCATCATGCAATATTGGAGTAACTTGTGATATTCTAGATGAATCATTTTTCACTTCTATCATTGTTGCACCAACCGAAACACAATGTAGCACCTCCACTTGCACATCTACTAGTGATAGCTCAAAGGATGATGCTACACTAGTGATTGAAAATGAAAAAATTGAAAAATGATGTTAATGAACTCACTCATGCTTTGGGTAAGGCATATGGTGGAGATGCCCGCTTGCAAAAGTGCTTGGGTAGCCAAAGATTCTCTCATTACAAAGAGGGTTTGGGCTATACCCCCAAGAAGGGCAAGTCGGCCTTTGTAACTCCTAAGCCTAGCTTTGTGAGGAGCAATGGCTGATTTTGCACAAAATGCAAGCAAATAGGGCATATAGACCAATATTGCAAACTTAACATGAGCCAAACCAAGTTTACTAAAGCTACCTCTATGCACTTTGATTCATGTTATATGCTTACCAAAAGTGCTAAAGGTATCATGGCTAAGTATGTTGGCACATCCATTGTTGGCCCAAGTGAGAAGGCTATTTGGGTGCCAAAGTCCTTGGTCACTAACTTTGGAGGACCCAAACAAGTATGGGTACCTAAAAGTAACTAATTTTTTTTGTAGGTAAATTACAAGGCCGAAGAAAGGCATTGGGTGCTTGATAGTGGGTGCACTCAACACATGACCGGGGATTCTAGAATGTTCAAATCAATCAACTCCAACACCAATGATGGCATTGACAGTATTACATTTGGTGATAATGGCAAGGGCAAGGTCAAGGGTCTTGTTAAGATTGCAATATCAAATGACTTGAGCATATCCAATGTCTTGCTAGTTGAGATCTTGAACTTCAATTTGCTATTGGTAGCTCAATTATGTGACCTTGGATTCAAATGCATATTTGGAGTAGATGATGTTGAGATAATTAGTGTAGATGGTTCAAACTTGATCTTCAAAGGTTTTAGATATGAGAACCTCTACCTAGTTGATTTTAATGCTAGTGAAGCTCAATTGTCAACTTGCTTGCTCACTAAATCAAGTATGGGTTGGTTATGGCATAGAAGGCTTGGTCATGTTGGGATGAAGCAATTAAATAGATTGATCAAACATGACTTAGTAAGAGGCTTGGAAGATGTTGTATTTCAAAAGGACAAACTTTGTAGCTCTTGTCAAGCCGGAAAACAAGTTGGTAACACCCATCCAAAGAAAGGGATGATGAGCACTAGTAGAGAATTTGAGTTGTTGCACATGGATCTATTTGGACCAACAACATACACTAGTATTGGAGGCAACAAGTATGGCTTTGTCATAGTGGATGATCTTACAAGATACACTTGGGTATTCTTTCTCAATGACAAGAGTGAAACATTTGCCACATTCAAGACTTTTGTCAAGAGATGTCACAATGAGTTTGAAACTACCATCAAGAAAGTGAGAAGTGACAATGGAAGTGAATTCAAGAATACAAGAGTTGAAGAGCTATGTGATGAGCTTTGAATCAAGAATCAATTTTCGGCCAAATACACCCCTCAATCAAATGGCCTTGTTGAGAGGAAGAATAGAACATTGATTGACATGGCAAGATCTATGCTTAGTGAGTACAATATGAGTCACTCCTTTTGGGCCGAAGTTATCAACACCGCTTGCTACTCTAGCAACCGATTGTATTGTCACCCATTGATGGAGAAGACACCATATGAGCTTTTGAATGGAAAAAAGCCCAACACTGCATATTTTAGAGTCTTTGGGTGCAAATGCTACATATTAAAGAAAGGCACAAGACTTGGGAAATTTGACAAGAAATGTGATGAAGGGTTCCTACTTGGTTACTCAACCACAAGCAAATCCTATAGAGTGTGGAATTCGGCTAGTGGTATACTTGAGGAGGTTCATGATGTTGAATTTGATGAAACCAATGGCTCCCAAGTTGAGAATGAGGACCTAGAAGATGTAAGTGGATCTCAATTGGCAGATGCCATGAAGAGCATGGATATTGGTGATATTCGGCCTAGGCAAGTGATTGACATTGAAGATGATAAAGATCAAGTGCTCAAGTCCCCTCTCAAGCAAGCTAGTAGCTTTCAAGTGCAAGATCAACAAGTTGCTAGTTCATCTCAACCAAGCTCAAGAAATCAAGTCCCTATCCTCCAACCGACCAACATTGCAAGAGATCACCCCATTGATCAAATAGTTGGTGACATTACCAGTGGTGTTCAAACAAGATCAAGATTGACATACTTTTGTGAGCACTACTCCTTTGTATCATCCATATAGCCAACAAAGATTGATGAATCCCTACAAGATGTTGATTGGGTCAATGCTATGCATGAAGAGCTCAACAATTTCACTAGGAACCAAGTTTGGGAACTAGTTGAAAGACCCAAAAACTACAATGTGATTGGCACAAGATGGGTATTTAGAAACAAGCAAGATCAAGATGGTATAGTTATGAGAAACAAAGAAAGATTGGTAGCTCAAGGAGACACTCAAGTTGAGGGTCTTGACTTTGGAGAAACTTATGCACCGGTTGCAAGATTAGAGGCAATAAGAATTCTACTAGCCTATGCATGTGCACACAACATCAAGCTATACCAAATGGATGTGAAGAGTGCCTTCTTGAATGGATATATCAATGAGCTAGTATATGTTGAGCAACCTCCTAGTTTTGAAGATGACAGCCCAACCATGTGTACAAGTTGAGAAAGGCTTTATATGTCTTGAAGCAAGCACCTAGAGCATGGTATGAAAGATTGAGGGATTTCCTTCTATCAAAAGGGTTCATTATGGGAAAGGTTGACACTACTCTCTTCACAAAGAAGGTTGGTAAGGATCTATTTGTGCTCCAAATATATGTGGATGACATCATATTCGGTTCAACCAATCAACATTTTTGTGAAGAATTTGGCAAGATGATGGCAAATGAGTTTGAAATGTCAATGATTGGTGAACTTAGCTACTTCCTTAGTCTTCAAATCAAGCAATTGAAGAATGGTACCTCTGTGAGTCAAGGCAAGTTGTTGACACCATTTTTCGGCATGCGTCAAATGAACTAAGACTTGCGTTGATCGGTGGCTGTTTTCTATCGGCATCAGAAAGTCATCGGTCAAATTTACCGATGAGAATGAATTCTGCAAATGAAGATAAGTTTGTTGCCGATAGAAGCTGAACAACAGCAGTAGTTGTCGATAAGGGTATTACCGATAAGTTTATTGCCGATGGGAGTTGGACGATTCTTGCCGATAAGGGTTAATTGGTGAAGGCAAGTTACCAGAAGTGCAAGGTTGCCGATTGGGAAGTATTGCCGATGCCGATGGGCATAAAGAGATGATGCCGATGAGCACAGGATGACGTGGCGGTTGACGTCAGCAAGGGATTGCCGATGGAAATAGAAGGAAGTTGCGGATTGAAGAGTCTGCCGATGGAAAGTTTCATCGAAGAGAAGACATAAGGAAACTGGTGATTTTATACTAGTATTGCTATAGAAGTTTGAGTCCGACTCTTGCGCGAGTCGTTTGTTTCCTTTAAAATAGAGGTGTCTGTTTAGGAAAATAATATTGTTATTTGGGTCCGACTCCTACGCGAGTTAGTTATTTCCTATAAAGTAGGAGTTTGTTTTGGAAAGGTACGAGTCGTGTCTGTTTACAACTCCTATTGATGGAGTATAAATATGTACCTAGGGGTCGTGAGACAAAGAATCAATCTATCAAACAAATCAATTACTCTTATTACTTTTACCACAATTTACCCTTTTATCATACTAGTTTTAGTTTATCTACGAGTTCTTCAAGCTTCGACGGGCTGCATCTCCTTGATCTCTGTCAAACCCTTGTAAGTTCCGCGTGGGAGTAATCTGAGCTTTGACATTCGGGCGCATCGCTGTTGTCTCGTTCAGCTCTGCTCTAATTATCCTGATCAAGTCTGAGTCTTGACATCTGGGCGTATCGCCGTTGTCTTGTTCAAATCTTGTTCTAGTTATTGTCCTTGTCGATTAACTGGTCAAATCGACTGGCACACCTTTGGATATCGAATTCGGGTAATAGCCCGAGGTGTTCGCAGATCCTGACGCTTTTTGTGTCAACACCTCTTTTGGCACACCCGGTGGGACCATTATACATCTATCATGGGTGATAACTCCGACGTTAATCAGAGGAACGTCATTGAAGTCTCCGAGGATGATCTAAAGGATGATCAGAGACTGGCTATGGAGCGGGCTATGGAGGAGTACAAGCAATTGTATTTGAATTCCTTCAGCCTAAGCAGGAGCGACGAAGCCATCCAGAAACAAGATCCGCCGTTGCCGCAGCAGGTCACGTATGATGTCAATCCTGGTAAGTTGCAAGAGATGGTTAATTCTACCTTAAATCAAGCATTAATTAGCCACTCCAATGTGTTGTCCAATACTGTATACAATGTTGTCATACAATCTTTCAAAGAAGGACAAGCACCTCAATATGTTGGTCCAGCGTATCATCAACCTAGATCGGCATCTATAAACCTATCGGCAGCCCCAATGGCGTCTTCCACTCTCGTGAATCCGTCTGCCGATGTGGCTACACCACCAAGGCCAAGTCCTGAAAGCGTCACCAAGCTTAGTGCAGATCCGGTGGCATCGGCAATGTCGGGACCTGCTATCCAGAATCATCCAGCTCCTGCCAACTGGTGGGGTTACGGTATGCCTTCAAATCCATCTGCTGCTTCTAATCTGGTGTAGGGAGATAGTTCAGCTTGGAAGGGTTCCATGGCATCGGCAATGCAATCACAATCGACAATCCCTATGATGCATTACTCTACGTATTCTCCAACTGTACAAGTGCCATCAGAAGATTTCCAGCTGGTGATTCCTAAAGTACCTATGATGCCACCATCGGCAAACTTTGTGCTGATGCAGCACACTATAGCAACTGGAAGCCAACCTATGCTGGTAAATACTCAAGCTAGAGTATTAACGCATCAAGGTAACCAATTTGTTGATTACTCCAAGGTGCAGGAGCAGCAGGTACCAGTCAGCTATCAGCCATCGGTAAGCCACATGCCGATGATTTATAATCCTGGATGGACTAGTCAGCCGCCGGTTCAACAGCCTGGCGTGCTAATGTATCAGTATGGAAGTCCAGCAAACACTCAGAGTGGACCATCGGTACAGCAACCGATGAGTATGATAACTCAACATAATCCAGTGAGTGCAAAATTATTCATCGGTAAGTCAGTTGATGCATAACGTCCAGATGACTGGTGCTGCGCCCATGACAATTACCCTGAATCATCTTCCACCAAGACCTGAAGAGGCGCATCAGCCGGCTCCACCAGTCAACAATCAACCAATGAGTCGGCAAGATCAGGATGCATATTGGACCAATAAGATTGTCGAAGTGATGAAAGAACAATTCGGCATTAAACCCAAAGTTAACACATACTCTTATCAGACGCCATATCCTTCGTCGTATGATGTGATTCCTCTCCCAAATCGTACAAGGTGCCTGATTTTACTAAGTTCTCTGGCCAAGATGACACATCAACAATGGAGCACATTAACCGCTTCATTATCCAGTGTGGAGAAGCTGCCAGCAGAGAAGAATTGAGGGTAAGACTATTCTCATCATCGTTGTCTGGATCGGCATTCACATGGTTTATTTCATTACCTCCAACTCTGTGATTACTTAGGCCGATCTAGAAAAGCAATTTCACAAGTATTTCTTCGCGGGCATACATGAAAAGAAGCTTACCGATTTGGTCAAGTTGAAGCAGTGTAATGACGAATCGGTGGAAGGCTTTGTCCAGAGGCTGCGAGACGTGAAAAACAAGTGCTACAGCTTGGTGCTTGATGATCGGCAATTGGCAGATTTGTCCTTCCAAGGATTGTTGCCGCACATCAAAGATAAGTACGCGTCTCAAGAGTTTGAAAGTCTGAGCCACCTTGTGCAAAGGATTGCCGATTAGGACGTCAAGACTTTTGAACCTAGAAAAACTTGGAATAAAAAGGTGACCTTCATTGAGCAAGAAGAGGATTCCGATGAGGAGCTAAACATAAGCGCTGCCGAATGGGTGAAGGATAAGAAATCTGTGTCTGGTCCGTTTGGCCAGAAGGAAGCTGAAAGATTCACCTTTGATATCACCAAGGCCGATAGGATGTTTGACTTGTTACTTCAAGAGGGGCGGATCAAGTTGGCGCCTAACCAAGTAATTCCATCGGCCGAAGAACTCAAAAGGATCAGGTATTGCAAGTGGCACAATGCGACTTCGCACAGTACCAATGACTGCAAAGTGTTCAGGCAGCAGTTGCAGTCAGAAATTGAATCTGGACGAATCAAGTTTGAAAATTCCAAAGTCCAGAAACCGATGAAGATTGATCAGCATCCGTTTCCAAATAATATGGTGGAAACTAGTGGAAAAACTAAAGTGCTGACATCGGAAGCTGCCAGGAAGAATGCATCGGTAGATCCCGACCATCAAGTAGCTATGCGTGATGAGAGGAGGTTTGCCGATGACAGAAAGGGCAAGAAAGTTGCCGGTGAAGGTAGCAGTGCCAAGAGGGCTCCTGGCATTATAATCACGCATAAGCAGCCAAGGCGGGAGTATCGGCAATCACGAGAGGAGCGATATTGGCAGGAAGAAGACCACCAAGAGTGGCTTCGGCATAAGGACCACTGGAAGTGTCCCTTCTTCGTTCATTGCTGGGAAGAAGGCATTAAGCTACCTACTGCCGATAATTGTCCTGAATGCAATGGGTACTATCCTACCGATCGGTTAGAAAAGAAGTCTTTCTTTGACGATCGGACATCCAGGTATGCTAGGCCGCTCAGAGAAAAGAAGTCGGCACATGACCAGGCTTGGCAAGCTCAGCGCGCATAACAGGCTTGACAGGCGTGTTGATCAAGAAGAGCTTGTGGAGATGGCCAATGCAAGAGTGCCTGATGAAGAGATATTCTCCAGAGATCCAAACATCAGGAGTGGTGCCGATGCAAGTGGTGAAAGGCAGCACCAGTCTGTTTGGAAAACCAAGCTTCCTCAATGGTGCCCTAAGGGTCTAACAAAAACTCAGAAAAGGAGAATCCAGCGCGAACGCCAAAGTGACTTGTTTGACGGTGGAAATCCTTCAAGGGAAAAGCAGTGGAGGCCAAAGCGCAAGGATAGAGATCCATCGGCAGAAATCAACATGGTTGTCATATTGCCGATGGAGTTCATGGCACCTGTCAGTGATGAAGAAGAGGCTGCAGAAATGGCGCAATTGGTCTTAGATCCGATGGCAGCTGTCTTTGAGAAACCTGCCGATGATGAAAGGCAGCACCTGAGGGCTCTGTTTGTTAAGGGCAAAGTAGATGGACAACCTGTAACGAAAATGCTGGTGGATGGCGGAGCGTCAATAAACATAATGCCATATGTCATGTTCAGGAAGCTTGGAAAAGGCGACCAAGACTTAGTCAAGACGGACATGAAACTTAAAGATTTTGAGGGCAATGTGTCGCCAGCTATGGGAGTCATATGTGTTGAATTAACCATCGGCAGTAAAACTTTGCCAACAACATTTTTTGTGATCAGTGGCAAAGGCACCTACAACTTGCTCCTAGGAAGGGATTGGATCCATGCTAATTGTTGTATTCCTTCTACAATGCACCAAAGCCTTGTGCAATGGGTTAGAGACAAGATTGAAGTCGTCCGAAGTGAGGCCCCATCGATTGTTGCATCGGCAGAATCGGAAACTTATGAGCAAACCAGGTGCATATCAGGTGAAGCTTGGGACATGGAGTTCCTCAAAGTTGCCGATTACCGCATTACACCAATCCAAGTAGTCAGTCCTGAAGAAGAGTTTTAATGGATCGATTCGCCAATGATGGAAAACTGGGACAGGAGTTCACATCGGCTGATGATTTATTAGAAGTAGATGTCGGCGATGGCAATAAACCCAGGCCTACTTTTGTTAGTGCTAAGTTACATTCCTAATGTAAGCAGCAATTGATTGACTTATTAAAAGAATATAAAGATTATTTCGCTTGGGATTATACAGAGATGCCTGGCTTAGACCGATCAATAGTTGAACATCAGTTGCCTATTAAATCTGGTTTCTAACCACATCGGCAACCTGCGCGCCGATGTAATCCTATGGTGTTGCCTAACATTAAAGCTGAAATTACAAAGTTAATTGAAGCTGGGTTTATTCGGCAGTGTCGATATGCCGATTGGATTTCTAATGTGGTTCCTGTGTATAAGAAGAATGAAAAACTTCGTGTTTGTATTGATTTCAGGAATCTCAACAAGGCTACACCGATGGATGGTTACCCGATGCCCATTGCCGATCTGCTAATTGATGCTGCTATTGGACATCAAATCATTAGCTTCATGGATGGCAATGCTGGATATAATCAGATATTCATGGCTGAAGAAGACATATCCAAAACTGCTTTCAGATGTCCAGGTCACGTCGGTTTATTTGAATGGGTTGTGATGACTTTCGGCTTGAAGAATGCCGGTGCTACTTATCAAAGAGCAATGAATTTTATCTTTCATAAGTACATCGGCACGATAGTTGAAATCTATATTGATGATGTGGTGGTTCAATCCGGAAGTTTTGAAAAGCATCTTGCCGATTTGCGAAAAATCCTAGAATGCACAAGGGAACATGGGTTGAAAATGAATCCTAACAAGTGTGCATTTGGTGTATCGGCAGGCCAATTTCTGGGTTTTATGGTGCATCAGAGAGGCATCGAGATTGGTAGGAAATCTATTGATGCAATTAATAAGGTGGTTGCCCCTACAAACAAGACTGAGCTGCAATCCTTGATCGACAAGATTAATTTCATTAGAAGATTTATATCTAACTTATCTGGTAAGATTAAATCTTTTAGTCCATTGTTGAAGCTGAGAGCTGATCAAGAGTTTACATGGAGAGAGGAACAACAGTTAGCCTTGGAGGAGATCAAGAGATATTTGGTAAACCCTACAGTCTTGGTTCCACCTCAGCACGGGAAACCTTTCAGATTGTATCTATCTGCCGATGACAGTGTTATCGGATTAGCCTTGATTCAAGAATTTGAAGGGAAAGAACATGTGATATATTATTTAAGCAGAAGGCTGGTAGATGCTGAGACCAGGTATTTAGCCATAGAGAAATTATGTTTATGTTTATATTTCTCTTGCGTAAAATTAAGGCATTATTTATTGTCGGCTGAGTGCACTGTTATCTGCAAAGATGATGTGGTTAAGTATATGTTGTCGATGCCAATATTAAGTGGGAGAATCGACAAATGGATTCTGGCACTTTCAGAGTTTGATCTGAGGTATGAATCGACTAAGGCGGTTAAGGGTCAGGTGATGGCTGATTTTGTCACTCAGCATTGCAATATGGTAAGCTCTATAGAGATTGCTCATGGACTTTGTTCTTTGATGGGTCTGCATGCAGAGAAGGGGCAGGCATCGGTGTTCTCTTAATTTCAACCCGAGGACGGAAGTATGAAATCTCATTGCTGATTGTTGCTACGTCAACAAACAATCAGGCTGAATATCAGGATTTAATAAAAGGGTTGGAATTACTCAGAGAAGTGCGTGTCGATGCCGTTGAAATCTTTGGCGACTCTATGTTGGTGATCAATCAATTGACTGGGGTATATGAATGCCGAAGTGAAGTGTTGATTGCACACCATGAGAGATGTTTACAATTATTGAAAGAATTCAAAGAGTATCGCCTTGAACATATTCCTAGGTTGCATAATGAAGAGGCCAATCGGTTAGCACAAAATGCTTTAGGATATCAGCCGATTCAGGAAGTCATGACATCGGTAATGGTTGCCGATGACTAGAAAAAGGAAATCGCCGATTACTTGAGAGATCCGTCTAAGAAGGTTGAAAGGCGTCTAAGGTTCCAGGCTACTAAGTATGTGCTCCTTGACAATGAATTGTATTATCGGACGATTGATGGAGTCTTGCTCAGATGCCTTGGTAAAGAGGAGTCAAAAGAGTTGATGGGCGAGATCCATGAAGGTGTGTGTGGAGCACATCAATCGGCATTCAAGATGAAGTGGATGATTAAGCAGAATGGATATTATTGGCCGACAATTCTTGAAGATTGCTTCAACTATTTTAAAGGGTGTCAGGATTGTCAGAAGTTTGGTAATGTCCAGAGGGCACCTGCATCGGCAATGAATCCTATAATCAAGCCTTGGCCGTTTAGAGGATGGGCTATTAATCTCATCGGCCAGATTTATCTGCCATCAAGCAAGGGGAACAAGTTTATACTAGTCGCTACCGATTACTTTATAAAATGGGTTGAGGCGATTCCTTTGAAGAAGGTGACATCGGCAAACATGGTAGATTTTGTGAAAGAACATATTGTTTACCGATTCGGTATCCCTCAGACTATTACTACCGATCAAGGAACCATGTTCACATCGGGAGAGTTTGATGAGTTTGCTGCTAGTATGGGGTTCAAGGTATTGAATTCTTCTCCTTATTATGCTCAAGCTAACGGTCAGGCTAAAGCGACTAATAAAGGAGTTATTAAGCTTATTAAGCGCAAGATTGAAGAAAACCCTAGAAGGTGGCATATAGTGTTGAATGAAGCCCTATGGTCGTATCGGATGGCTTGCCATGGTGCAACCAAGGTTTCGCCGTATCAGTTGGTTTATGGACACGATGTTGTCCTGCCTTTTGAAATTAAAACTGGTTCTAGGCGATTGTCTTTTCAAGATCAATTGACAGCCGATGAGTATGATACTTTTATGAAGGATGAGTTAGAAGACTTGGCAAGTCATCGGTTAAGAGCTTTGATCAATATTGAAGAAAATAAGAAAAGAGTTGCCAGGTGGTATGACAAGAAGGTAAAGGTGAAAAAATTTGCCGATGGTGATCTGGAATGGAAATTGATTTTACCGATTGGGACTAAGAGTTCTAAGTTTGGAAAATGGTCCCCTAATTGGGAGGGTCCGTTTCGGATAAATCAGTCTGTTCCTGGCAATACTTATATTTTGGAAACTCTCGAAGGAGTTGCGTTTTCCAGAGAAATCAACGGTAAATACTTGAAGAAATATTACCCTAGTATTTGGGTAGACGCATAGAGTACCCGTTCGAATGCCGATGAGAATAAGTTATGTGACATCGTTAAAAAGCGTACTGGCGTTATATTACAAAGCAAAATCAAGTATCACTATTACACTTGCCGATATGATGAATTACAATAAGGATTGAATAGCTGATATCGCACGCAGGCGAATTTGCTCTATTTCCTCCATTTCCCTGGCATCATCATCGGCAGACCCTTCAACTGGTTTGATTTTCTTCTTCAGCAGGATAGCCTATCGGGCGTTTGTGTCTCTTTCTTGTCGTAGGGCCTTAATGGTGTCAGGCAGTTGAGCTTTCTTTTGGTTGGCTGTGCAGGGCTTCTTCAACCCTTTTCAGCTCAGTTAGCAGTTCTTCTCTCCTTGCCGGTAAATGAACGATCTCTTGCTCAAGATTGACGCCGGAAGCTTCTACTTGGCCGATGTTCTTGTGCTTCTCATCGGCAACTTGTTTGAACTTAAGCATTTCTTCTTCAAGCTTTGATCGAGCAGTCCTATCGGCTATAAGATGAGAGAGTCTTTGATACTGGAGTTGCTTGCTCTCAAGAAACGCTGCCTGGAAGAGTGTTTCTTCTATATCGACAGACAGGTGGCCCTGGATGTCTTTAAAAGCTATCTTTACTGCAGTGGAGTCTTGGACGAGATGGGGTGTGTCTTGTTGCAGTAAGGATAGCAATGTTTCAAGCTTGAGCTTGACCTCTGCCGATAAGACTGGAGTGGAGCTTTCTTCTTCTTCATCTTCATCGGGAAGGTTGACGGCGAAGGAGAACAAGCTGTTCGCTAGAGCAGAACCTTCATTGTCTTCGTCTTCGTGAGGGAGGTTGATGCCGAAGGAGAACAAGCTATCGGGGGAGTCTTGGGCCTGAAAAGGAGAGAGTTAAAATGTGCCGATCATAAGTTTGTACTGTAAGTTTTTAGATAATTGGCTTACCATCTTGAAGCAGATTTCTTGCCTGGGAATTGGACAGTTGGCTGGTATGGCCTCATCTTGGAGATCGGCAATGGTTGCCGATGAACACGCTTCCGTAGGAGGGGCGGTTGGTGCTGTTGGTGCTGTTGCTGGCGCTATCTCTGCTGCGATGGTTGGCTCCTGTGGCGGAGAGGCTGTCCTCTGGTCGGATATG
Organism: Microstegium vimineum; assembly: GCA_022036555.1. Taxonomy (NCBI): domain Eukaryota; kingdom Viridiplantae; phylum Streptophyta; class Magnoliopsida; order Poales; family Poaceae; genus Microstegium; species Microstegium vimineum. The sequence continues at coordinate 33,494,053 of CM039135.1, forward strand.
TTGTCTGGTGTAGGTGTTGGTGCTGATGCCGATGTTGCAGCTGGTTCCTGCGACGATGGTATTGTTTCCTGGTTAAGGATTTCGTCCATTGGCTGATCAGGGGCAAACGCCGATGATGGCTCCACTGTTGGTGCATCGGTGGGAGTTGGTGATGCAGTTGGAGTGGCTAGTCTCAGATGTCTCTTCTTCTTCGGGGCAGCAGTTGGTGAGCCGGCGCATTTCGGCTGTGACGCTTGGGGGGCATCGGCAGCAGGAGTTGGAGAAGCTTGTACGTCTGGAGCAGCTGCCGATGGCCTCACTGCCTAAAATGTTTGGTACAAGTTACGTAAAGTAAATATTACCGATGAGCAATTTGTAATCGATATAAGTAAAAGCGAAACTTACTGCAAAAGCTCGCACCAAGATGGTGGCATCAGCCGATGGAGTAGCAATGGTCTTTGAAGGTGTCGGCTTGGGCTTTAGGGTGACCTTAGGTACCCTCTGAGGAATGAAGGCGGCCAGTGTAGGAGCTTTATTGCCGATGATTGAGACAGGGCTCATCATTCGAAGATGGAAGGGCATGCCACTCTTGCTCATTTTGGGAATTGGATCGTCAACCTGTTAAGCAAAAGAAAGTCAGATGCCGATATAGATAAGTAATAAGAAATGCATTAGGATGAAAAAACTTACTGCATCATTGGGAATGATGTGATCGGCGTCGATCAAGTGCCGATAGTAATGTGATGACTTGGCGAACAATTGGCTTCTCGATTCTTGCCACCAGGATTTGTATAACTCTGTCATGAATGATGTTGGTGCCCAGGAGGATAGATCAATGTTGGATGTATCGGCATGGGGAGAAAGGTTGACAATCCTGTTCCAATCCATGACACTGGAGATAATTTATCTAGGCTTTATCACATTGGCAAAGCTGAGTTTGATCGGTAATTGGCCGAATGCTAGCTGCCTTGCTGCTGCCGATGGATAGTAAAACTCATAAGATGGAGGAGAGTTCTTCCCGGTTCCAAAGATGTTGACTGGAATGGTTCGGGAAACAATGCTAGCCTTCATGATTGTTTCATTCTGTGGCACATTCCAATCGGTAAGGTTGAACGACAATGGAATTGGTTGTTCTCATCGACATAAGACCACCAAAGCCGTTTTGCGATGGGGATTCCACAGTAAATCTTTTGGAAGAACCTACCGAATTGATCTACATTGGCATCGGTTCCTGGTAGCACTATGATAGCCTCCCCGAAATTAAGAGGGGGACGGGTTGCCGATTCATCATCATCAAATACATAATCCTCTGATATATCTCTTGGGAATTGCTGATTGAACAAGTCAAATTGAAGGGCCTTGTACATGTGTGCGTTTAACCACATGTTTATAAACCACCAAGGACCCCCGAGGTTGCCGATGGACTCGCCTAACAATAACTTCTTAGACACTTGGTGTAGGAGATGGTATACCGATCCAAGAAGGTATCGGCCGAGAGGGAGTCTTGTTCCATCGGTAAGAAGCTCTGCTACAGGGAGGTACATGGTAGTAGGTCCGACGGTTCTGCCACAGAAGATAAATTTTTCCAACCACATATTCAAGAAGATGGCATGCTCCCTTTGACCCACTGATCCAGTCTTTTGATATTCCTGGATGTAACCAGTCCAACCGCCGATATTGCGCGTGTTCACTTTATACTCAGCCTTCCTATTGAACAAGGCGGGGGTATCGGCAGAGGAGACATCGAGGCCGGTAAGCATGTGCACATCGGCAAGAGTGGGAGTAGCAGGTCCATGTCTGAATAAAAAGGAGTTCATGGTATCGGACCAGAAGTACCAGTTCTTCCATCCCTTGGTGTATTTGGGCCATGAACGGAAAGCATCTTTCCATAACCCTAAGCTAAAGCATTCAGATCTGAAAGGGATGCGGTTGGTCTCTATATTGATCAGATTGGTAGGGTCAGGGTTTCCCATTAGGCCTAGGCAGTTGAAATTGGATTGCTAAATGGGGATTACTACTTTGTTGTACAGTTCCTAGGTTTTGAAATCAAAGAAAGAAAAGGGAAAAAAGGATTATAAAATTGATACGGAAAAGGAACTTGCAGAAGATGAAGTGAGAAGGGGATGGATTTACCTTGGGGACGTCGAAGTGGATCGCCATTGGAGTTGGGGAATCCTTGCGATTTGTTTTCTGCTTGAAGAAATTACTGTTGCTGGAGCTCACGGAGCTGTTCTTCGGGTCGCCGCCGGAGTTGCCGCCGAGGTTGAAGATGAGGGCAGGTGAAAGTAAAAGTAGGCTCAGGGTAAAAACAAATTGGATGGTGGTAACTTTTATAAGCCTGGTCAGAGGTATTTTGGAATTTTCTTCATACTAAGCAGGAATGTAGAGAGGTATGCAATAGGTATGCGCGGCAATCGAGGAGATATGATTGGGCTTGCAACTATTCGTGCTGAGGTCGCGGGATTTTATTAATAAATTGTGGTTTTGCGCGTGGTAATCGAGGAGGTCATGCAAGTATCTTGGAAGGAAGGGTTACAGTAGAGAAAATTTCGGCGCGTAAAATATTCTACACTCCAAAATTGGGGGGCATGTGTTGACACCATTTTTCGGCATGTGTCAAATGAACTAAGACTTGCGTTGATCGGTGGCTGTTTTCTATCGGCATCGGAAAGTCATCGGTCAAATTTACTGATGAGAATGAATTCTGCAAATGAAGATAAGTTTGTTGCCGATAGAAACTGAACAACAGCAGTAGTTGCCGATAAGGGTATTACCGATAAGTTTATTGCCGATGGGAGTTGGATGATTCTTGCCGATAAGGGTTAATTGGTGAAGGCAAGTTACCAGAAGTGCAAGGTTGCCGATTGGGAAGTATTGCCGATGCCGATGGGCATAAAGAGATGATGCCGATGAGCACAGGATGACGTGGCGGTTGACGTCAGCAAGGGATTGCCGATGGAAATAGAAGGAAGTTGCGGATTGAAGAGTTTGCCGATGGAAAGTTTCATCGAAGAGAAGACATAAGGAAACTGGTGATTTTATACCAGTATTGCTATAGAAGTTTGAGTCCGACTCTTGCGCAAGTCGTTTGTTTCCTTTAAAATAGAGGTGTCTGTTTAGGAAAATAATATTGTTATTTGGGTCCGACTCGTGCGCGAGTCAGTTATTTCCTATAAAGTAGGAGTTTGTTTTGGAAAGGTACGAGTCGTGTCTGTTTACAACTCCTATTGCTGGAGTATAAATATGTACCTAGGGGTCGTGAGACAAAGAATCAATCTATTAAACAAATCAATTACTCTTATTACTTTTACCGCAATTTACCCTTTTATCTTACTAGTTTTAGTTTATCTATGAGTTCTTCAAGCTTCAACGGGCTACATCTCCTTGATCTCTGTCAAACCCTTGCAAGTTTCGCATGGGAGTAATCTGAGCTTTGACATTTGGGCGCATCGCTGTTGTCTCGTTCAGCTCTGCTCTAGTTATCCTGATCAAGTCTGAGTCTTGACATCTGGGCGTATCATCGTTGTCTTGTTCAAATCTTGTTCTAGTTATCGTCCATGTCGATTAACTGGTCAAATCGACTGGCACACCTTTGGATATCGAATTCGGGTAATAGCCCGAGGTGTTCGTAGATCCTGACGCTTTTTGTGTCAACACAAGTACATCAAGGATATGATGAAGAAGTTTGGCTTAGAAGATTCTAGAGGCATTAGCACTCCAATGGGCACTAATGGACACTTGGATAGTGATTCTAGTTGCAATATGGTGGATCAAAAGTTGTATCGATCTATGATTGGAAGCCTACTCTATGTGACCACTTCTAGGCCGGATGTGATGTTTATTGTATGCATGTGTGCATGATTCCAGGCCTCTCCAAGAGAAAGTCACTTGAAGGCTACAAAGAGGATATTGAGGTACTTGAAGCATGCACAATATGTTGGATTGTGGTATCCCAAGGGGTCTAACTTTGAGCTAATTGGATATTCGGACTCCGACTATTGGGATGCAAGATTGATAGAAAGAGCACATCGGGCATATGTCAAATGCTAGGCATGTCACTTGTATCTTGGTCATCAAAGAAGAAAAATAGTGTTGCACTCTCTACCGCCGAAGTCGAATACATAAGTGCGGGTAGTTGTTGTGCTCAATTGCTTTGGATGAAAGCAACTTTGAATGACTATGGAATAAATTTCAAGCAAGTCCCATTGCTATGTGACAATGAAAGTGCGGTGAAGCTAACCAACAATCCGGTTCAACATTAAAGAACCAAGAACATTGATGTGAGGCACCATTTCATAAGGGACCATCAACTTAAGGGTGATATTAAAATCACAAGTGTTGGCACCGATGATCAACTTGCCGACACATTCACCAAGCCACTTGATGAGAAGAGGTTTTGCAAGCTAATAAATGAATTGAACATTCTTGACTTCTCAAATATGTGTTGATGCACCCCCCATATATGACATGCCTCTCCTTCAAGCTATGTAAGGTACAAGTTGATTGACATGTCATTCATCCATTATTAGGATTTGTTAGTGCATCTAGACATCAATTCATTAGGCTCATTCATGAAAATCAAATGATTTGATGTTTATATGGTACCACTATTGCTTGTATGCTTGACTTGATCGAGTGGTAGAATATGACATATTTGTGGGCTTGCAATCCTAGAGTTTGATCTAGAGTATGAACTTCAAATGTTTAGCTCAACATGGGCAAGATAACCATTCTAGGATGTGTGAACAAGCTTGTCCATAGTTTAAACCGGGTTAAATAGCTTGGGGCACATCTTTTATGATAATAGATGACAAAGAGGGAGAAGTTAGTAAGAGTAAGACAGAAAAATTAATTTTGAAAATTTGAAAATGAAAGCACACAAGTAGGGGGAGCAAGCCTATGAATAAAGTTGTTGCATATCTTTGAGGATTCATGAGTGCTTGCTTGCATATGTACTTACATTTATGATATGCTTGTGTGGTGATTGCTAGAAACATAATATCTTGGAGCTTGAAGAACTAGTATGCTTAAGTCTTACATCTTTAAGTGGTATCTAGTTCTCTCAAAATGTTTCCAAGTTGCTTTTCAAGTGGTTTCTAGGCATTCATGGTGCTAAGGATGGTTAATATTGCACTCTGATTGGTATCACGCTTCAAAGGTCCATCCTACACACCTTAGCATCATTTGGTAGCATTTACTCTCCCACAATTCTTATTCATGCATATGTGATCAAAATGAACCAAACTCATATATCACATATGTAGGGGGAGCTAATACTACAAAAGTGAAAATTTTCATCATATATATTCCTTTGTGAAAGGTTGTCATCAATTACCAAAAAGGGGGAGATTGAAATCCCATGTTTGGTTTTGAGTAATCGATGAAACTTATGGACTAACCCTTGAACTAAGTATATGATCAAGATAAAGTGGTTCACCTTGAGACATGGAGCTAGATGAAGGATCATGATGGATCAAGTGCTCCATGGACTAAGGGAAAGAAGAAAGAGAAAAACAAAAATGGGCTCAAGGCAAAGGTATATCATAGGGACATTTTTGGTTTAGTGATCAAGACACTATAGAGAGTGTGATCACCTTTAGGATAGATAGTTGTACTATTAAGAAGGGAAAACTCGTTTCGATTGCGGTTATCATGTGCCACTAGGTTTGCATTACATTCACATAAAATAAACCTAAGTGACATGAACAAAACTAAATCCAAGAAATATATTGTAAAAGGCTAACACAGGTGGACAAAGGTATGAATCACAAGATGTTAGAACATGGAAGCTTGGAGAAGAAGAGGAGGCTCGGTCTGGCACTGAAAAGGGCTTTGGATGTAGGGTCCGAATGCAAGCTAAGTGTTGTCCGGACCAATGGACATGTGTCCGGAAGCAGACCCTAGGCCTCGACCTCTCTGGACAGGTGGTCCGGACGCTAAAGAGAGTCCAGACGCTGACTCCGGTCACGAGTCCGGAGCTCAGCGGTCTCTGGACTCCTCTGGAAGCATTTATCCGGACGTAAGGTTTGGTCCGGACACAGGACACCGGACGCGGGTTCGGGGCTGAGGAGCTCTCTGGACCCTCTCTAGTTAGGGTCCGGACGCAGAAGAAAGCGAGTCCTTACACTACTGTTGCATGCGTCCGGAGTCGACACGTCAGCACAGAGAAGGCGCCAACAGGCAAATTCAAACTGGAGGAGGGTCCGGACGCAGACGCGATGGTCCGGACCACCCATGCATCTTGCGTCTCGACTGGCGCAAAAAGCTGGAAATGAGGAGCAAAACGGCTAGCTCGGTTTGGAAGCTATTTAAATGGCTTGGCCGGCTCCTAGGGCACTCTCTTGCACCTCATTCATTTTGACATACTTGTGCTTGCTTGAGATAGCCCCGAACTGACTCTCTTCACTATTGTTGCATACTTGTGAGAGTTTGAGTGATCCAAGTGATTTGATCATTGCATTGCATCTTAGTGGCACTTGGTCATCGTCATCGCCGCGTGGTTTCTTGTTATTCTTGGTGTTTGCCAACACCTAGACGGCTTGGCGATTGTGGAGAAGCTTCGGCGCAATTGGTGATTGTTTGCGGCCGACTTCGGTGATTGTGAGAGGGCTTGTACCCACCTCGGCGGAGAGCCAAAGGGTAACTCTAGTGGATTGCTCGTGTCATTGAGTTACTCTCATTTGGGTGGATTCTTGTGGCGCCCGAGTTAGTGGGCTAGGCTTGTCATTGCCTATTAGCCACCGAATCACCATTTGAGTAGTCGACACAACGGGGACTAGCTTGGTGGCAACCAAGTGAAGCTCGGGAGAAAAATCGATTGTCATCTTGTCTCCCGGCTATTCATTGGTATTCATTGTGATTGGTTCTCTACATTGACATCCATACATCACAAGGCATCGGTATAACAATCACCTCCTCTCTTGTATTTACTTCTTCCATATCTTGTCTAGTTAGCTTCTTTAGTAGGTGTTCTTGCTAGCTTGTGCTAAGTGCTTTAGGTTCTTGCTATTGATTGACAAGCACTTAGCTAACTAGAATTGCATTGGATAGGTGGCTTTGCACCCCAAGTAGAGCTAGAGAAAAAAGCTTCGCTTAAGTGTTATCTAACCTTTTGCTCTAGTGACTTGTAGAATTTTTATTAGGCTATTCACTCCCCCTCTAGCCATCTAGGACCTTTCAAATGGACAGTGACCATGTTGCCTAATCCCCGAATGACACTCGCCATGCCTTCTTCATCAGCATGCGCGGGTCGTGCGTACAAGAATTATCCCATGCGCCGCACTGTACGACGTAACACGGGGGTGCTTGGCCCTGTGCTGCCAACCCCCACCCATGCCCCAATAAGGGAACAGGAGGTCTCCCAATTATGAGGCACATGGCTACAACTCCTCCACATGACGAATTGTCCTGATGGCATGTCTACAGATGCAATCTTCCCCGGGAAGGAAGCGGATGAGGGCGCCCCCAAGTCAACAACATGTACGAGATGCATGTTTGCCCTCTCTCTATATTGTACCATGCCTTCTCTTCCTACGTATAAAGGGAGAGAACAGACCCCCTCTCCTCTCTCTCGACACTTCGACACCCAAATACGCTCGCTCTCACGCTCGCTCTCACTAGAACTAAAAAACACCATCGACACGAGACCTAGGAAGCCTCTTCCCTCTCTCAAATCGCTTGTAGATCCCCTCTACGAGCACCCCTGCGCTTGGTAACACGATCCCGCAACAAACTAGATGTAGGGCGTTCGTGCCCGAACCAGTATACATCTCCGTGTCCTCCTCGCGCAACCATCCGATCTCCGACACGCTTAGAAATTTACTAGCTGCCTGTCTAGACCCACCATTTTAGACAACGACAGTTGGCATCGCAGGTGAAGTTCGCCATGGAGTACTAGTGGTGGTTCTAGAGAAGAAAAATGCAATCGCAATCTTTGACGGTGGTTGTTCTTGTGCTACAGTCGTGTGTCAGCAAGATAGAAGATGTGGTTTTTTGCGCGCTACAGCCGTGAGCCGGACTGAGAGTTCGAGAGAGGAGACGGTTGTGCTTCCTGAGGGTGATAGTGGGGGGGTCAGAAAAACACTCGAGTAGTTTCCCCTTCCTGGGGAAGCAACGACAGGGGCAATTTGGGCCGCCGAATACAAACTTTAGGCCTCCGAATACAAACTTTGGGCCTCCAAACACGCCCTAGCCTGAGAGTAGCAGCTATGGGCCGGTCTCTCCTCTCCTCATTACCTTGATAAGCATGCTTGTACTCTTGATCCTGGCCGTCATGTTTGGCTTGGCCAAATAATCACAAGATTTGACATAGTACAACTATTTTTTAAGTACAAAACAGTGAATTTTATCACATAGTGTATGTTACATATCCATGGCATCAAATAGACAGTGTTTGCTCCACAAATTACATTCAATGACAACTAACCTAGTCAATATCATTACACTCCATGGGGTCTCTATCATTGTCACTGCAATACTCTAATATAGGGTCATCCTCACCATCTTTGTCGTCGCTATCTTCACCAATGTCTTCGTCCCTTCTATTGATAAGAACTTGTAAATTTCCAGGAACAGTTGCAGTTTCTCCTTGTACACGCCGGTACACTGGTGCAGGCTCATCTAAGCCATCATCATTGTCATCTTCAAGAACAATTTCGTTATTAGAAACTGTCTTATCTTGGTGAGCAAGTGGCACATCAGTTTCATTGACATCAAAATAGCTCCTGTGTTCAAATTTTTGCACAACACACCATTTATTCTATCCTCCACATAGAAGACCTTTTTTGATTGGGTTGCTAGTATAAGTGGATCTGACTGGTACTGAAACCTCTTGCGAACACATGGTCGATAAGTACCCATGTATGTTCAGCTTTGATGATGAGTGATTGACCAACACTTGAGTGTTTCAGTTTGAGTGGCTTACCCTAACCCTTTGTGAAAGCAAATGTGTGTCTGTCTATCGGTTTGTGGTGTGCAGGTGCTATGCCTAGTGACAGTGGTCAATGGCATGGAGAAGGTCGAGTAGAGGCTTGCCGTGCCGATGGACTGAGAGCGGTGAAGGGCGGAAGTGGGGCTCGGACTGAGGGACCATGGGCGCCGGCGGACTAGCTGTGGTGGCTAGTACTTGGCACCGGCAAGTACGAGAAGACATGGAGGTAGACCGAGTCGACCGAGTCAAGACGGTGGACGAGCGGGTCGAGTGGAGGCTCATGGGACTCGGAGTCCGACCGGGCGAGGACAAGGTGGCTCGAGTCGAGAGGTTTGGTGGTTTGGGCCTCAAAACCATTTGAGGACGGTTTCCGAGTTTGGGCTTTCAAACTCGGGGTTCGGTAGTTGAGCCCAAAGCTACCGGTGGCGGGTTTCCTAGGTTTGGGCCTCAAAACCTAGGCGGGGCTTCCGAGGTAGCGGGGATGGCACATGGTGAAATCCTGGAGGTTGCGTTGAGGCGACGGCAACTCCCGGTAGGAAGCGGGGCCATCCATTCAAAATGCGGGAGACTTTTTCCGGAGCTTGGACTGCAATGCTTAGGCTAGGTAGTTCACTCAATGTATCTAGGGGGGTCTTTGGGAAATAGCCAAAGCCCGATAAGTAGGGGGTGAAGGGGTATCCCTCATCCTATCGCTTGAACCCTAATCATTTGCCCTAACTCTCTCTCTCTCTCTACCCTCTCTCTAGTTCTTGAGATCCCTAGGTTGATTTCACCAACCTCTGTAAGAACTCGAATCTTTTGGTGGGAATCGGAGGCCCGACTCTCCGAGTGCCATGGCACGGTTAGTTTCTTGATCGAGTCTCCTCGGTTGCTTGTGTTCTTCGCGTTTTGCTTTTGCTCTCTCTTTTTCCCGAGTTGATTTCTCTTTGTTGAGAGTAGCTTTGCAAAATCCACTTGAACCAAGTTGTTCATATTCGTGAGGAGCATCTTTGCACTAAATGAATTCACCTCAAACCTCACGAGTGCGTAGATCGGGCGATTTCTTTGTGGCGTTCTTCGTTTTTCCTTTTCTCCCCAAATCCGAGTGTTCCCATTTATCCTCTTCAAATTGAACGATGATTTCTTCGGGATAGCTCCCAACTGCACAAGGATCATGCAAACAAAGCTTGATTGCAGTTGGAGGAAGATTTGGCGGAGTGAAATTGGTTTTCGCGGGTTTTCTGCGCTCTGTTCGTGAGCACCAGACCACCCTCAGGACCATACCTCTGGACCATAGCAAGTGGTCCTGTGCTCTTGCCAAAACATAACTGCACAGCCCCTAGCACCGGACCATACCATCGGACCACTTGCATTGGTCCTGTGGTACCTTCGGACCACTAGTCCGGACCTTGGGTGCACACTGTTTGGCTGATTTTTTCCGTCGGACTACCCTCCGGACCACCCACCGGACCATAGCACTGGACCATAGCGAGTGGTTCTATGGTGTGGCCGAAAAACTACAGCAAGGACCATAGCTCCGGACCACTTTCAAAGTAGTCCTGTGGTCACTGTTGATCGCTGTTTTTGCCGTTTCTCCCTCGTCCGAACTCCAAATCAAGTTCCATTTGTTGCGTTCGATTTGTATTCACGTAAGGAACATGATTAGATACTTTTGATACCAGTTCTCATAAGTATTTTTGGGTGTGCTCTTGCCTCTTCTCTCTAGGGGTTGAGAGTACCTCTCTCAGTGTATCGGTTTCGAGTTCATGGCTTCGATTGTTCTCCATCTTCTTCGACCGATCCGCTGCACCTTTAGGGGTCTTCCTAAGGTGTCCACCTACTTGTTTGGTCGTGTGCGAGTCAGTTCTTCCGAGGTCAAGTTTTGGGTGTGAGTTTGGGACAAGGGCTAAGCTTTGAGTTGAATTTTATTTGGCTCCCATTCACCCCCCCTTTGGTCGCCGTTCTCGGTCCTTCAATTGGTATCAGATCCGGTTAAGGATCAATCCACCTTACATGGTTCTTGATCCGCGAAGGCGACATGGAGCGAGGTGCTGGTAAATCTCCCTACTTCGATGGAACCAACTTTGCCTATTGGAAGGTACGCATGTCGGCTTACCTCCAAGGGCTTGACACAAAGTTTTGGGAGATGTGTGAGAATGAGAACTACGTGGTTCTTGAGGCTTGAATCACCGATGCCTAGGTTACGCAACATGCGTCAAACGCAAGAGCCCGTAGCATTCTGTTCTCTTGTCTGTCTCTTCCAGAGTTTGAGCGGGTTTCGAGTCTCACTATGGCATGGGAGATCTGGCAAACACTCTTGAGATATCATGAGGGCAACCCTCAGATCAAGTCCAGACTCTTCGTCACGTACCATAGAGAGTACGAGAACTTTGCTCAGTTGGTCAGGGAATCTGTTGATGGGATGTTCACTCGCTTCAAATCTATCGTCAACAAGATGCGTGCTAATCGAGCCAACTTGATTTATGATGATCATGAGAGGGCTATCAAGCTTTTGCATGCTCTTGATCGGAAGGTGTGGGAGATGAAGGTGGCTGCCATTCAGGAGTCACCAGGCGATGATGCCCTAACTGTGGACGAGCTGTTCAGCAAGCTCAAGTTCTCAGAGATTGACTACCAGACTTGGGCCAAGCTTCAAAACCCGTTTAAACTATCTATGGAGTTGGTTTCTGGCCCCGGTGGTACGTCTTCTTCCTCCTCTGACCCTTCACACTCTTTGTTCGCTTTGTCTTTGATTTCTGTGACAGAGGATCAAGTGGAGGCTCTTGTAGATGATGAGCTAGCTTTGGTCATCACCAAGTTCTCACGGTTTCACAACAACCGTTTGATCCGTCGGCGTGGTGGCTCAGCCAAGGGGTGCTACCGTTGTGGTGATGAGGATCACTTCATCGCAAACTGTCCCAAGAAAGCTGCGGGCGACTTCACCAAGCGCAAGGACAAGCGCGAGAACAACTTCGAGGACAAGAACAAGCCCAAGGGTGGCTACCACCGAAGGTCCTCCAAGAAGGTGATCGACAAGGTGAAGGCCAAGCACCGAGCCTTCCTCGCCTCCCTCAGCGACATCGATGCCTCCTCGGATGGAGGTGCTTCTTCAAGTGATGATGAGTCGAAGGGGAAGGTTGAGGACAAGTTCCACGGCCTATGCTTCTACACCGACGCCAAGCACGGTGGCTTTTGCACCATGGCGATTGAAGAAGGCAAGGCCGGCAAGCGCAAGGATGGCCCCGACTACGACTACGACTATGACACACCCGAGGTATCACCCACCCTCGAGTCCCTCTCTTTCGAGATTGAGTCTCTGAACGACACCTTGATGAGTCAAGATGCGTTGCTCAAGCGTACTGCTTATGAGAGGAACAACTTTAAGGCGAAGTACCTTAGCGTGCTTCATGAGCTAGATTTTGCTAAGGCGTCAGTGGTGGTTACCGAGGAGGTAGAGTGTGATTCTTGCGCCATTCACATGTATGATCTTGTCACTCTCCAGGACAAGTATGGCACTCTACTTGAGGAGGTCAGTGAGCTGAAGGCTAGGCCTAGCTTACTTGGTGCGTGTAAGTCTTGCTTAGGCTTGCGTTTTGAGCTGGCATAGAAGGATGCTAGGATCGCTGTGTTAGAGAAGGTCAGCTCAGATAGCACTAGAGAGTCGGATCGCTTTGAGGCTTTGGAGCTTGAGACCGTGTCGTGAAGACACGACAAGATGCGTACCAAGGTAGAAAACACATACCTTCAGTCCATCTTGAGCTGGGTGTCTTGCCGAGAGCCGCAGTTGGGGATGATGCTTGGCCAATGCAAAAGTGTTGGCAGCACGGGAGTAGGCTTTGCTATAGGTGGGAAGGACAATAGCTTGTTCGGTAAGATCGGTGAGTGCAGTGGTTTGAGCGAGAGTGAGAAATCCACCACAACTCCCAAGCTTACCAAGATAACTTCACCTAAGCCTACCAACCCCTCTGAGTTTCCTGTGAGAGATGGTATGTTTGAAGAGCCACCCAAAACCACTCCACAGAAGCAAGTATGGATTGCCAAACCGAACCATCTACGCAACTCACTGGACACAATGCCATACATCTCTAGTGATCCCCTTCCTAAGAAATCTAGAGCCACCCAACCCAACAAGAGAGTGCTTAGCAAGAGTGTGGTGAGGTACCATTGTGAGTATTATGAGCGGGATGGGCATTTAGCTGAGTTTTGCTTTAGGAGGAAGAGAGATGATCGACGACAGGTGGAGTTGAACAACCGGGATATGTACCACCCACAAGTTGGGGTGCGTGAACCGGAAGTTCAGAGGCGCACTGCTAGGCCTAGAGGTACAATGCCTCAAGGTGCTAGGCCTCAGGTTGCGAGACCATGCGGTGGTCGTGCCCGGCGAGGTACCGGTCATGACCCATACGACTACGGGCCTCGTGGCGGTGGCTTTACTTCTCCCTTCCTTAGCGGACCACGTTTTCCCTATTGTGGTGATCTCTATCCTCCCATGGGACAGGAGATGTTTGGTTTTTCTCCTAACCCATTCTTTGGGAAAATGGGACAACACTGGTATCCTTCACAGTTAACTAACCCCAGTGTTGCGTCATTTGCTCACCCTATGTATTTTTATTGATGTAGGAAGGAGGAATTGAGGAGACTTGGCTTGTGGATTCCAGATGCTCACACCATATCACCGGAAGTGTCAAGTGGTTCTCCAGCCTCGACCCCATGCACCACACCGAGTATATCACATTCGGGGAAAAATGTAAAGGTAAGGTTGTCTCCCGAGGGTCCATCCGAGTGAACTCTTCTTTTGTCCTCAAGGATGTTGCTTTGGTTGCGAATTTGCATTTTAACCTTCTTTCGGTTTTGCAACTCCTTGATGACGGTTTTGAAGTGAGTTTCAAGCCTAATCTCTCTCGGATTTTGGACTCTCGTGGTGAGCTTGTTTGCCGGATTTTACCCTTCGGGAAGGTTTTTTGTGCGGATTTTTCTATCTCTTCCGGACCTTCTCGTTGTCTTCTTATCGGTTCTTCTTCTGAGCTTTGGAAGTGGCATAGGAGATTGGGACATTTGAGTTTTGACTTGCTTGCAAGCCTGAGCTCAATGGACCTTATCCAAGGATTGCCAAAGCTAAAGTTCGAGAAGGATTTGGTTTGCCATCCTTGCAGGCATGGAAAGATGGTTGCTGCTTCCCATCCTCCTGTGACTGAGATCATCACCACTCGACCTGGCGAGCTCTTACACATGGACATAGTTGGTCCAGCTCGGGTCAGGTCGGAAGGAGGGAAGTTGTATGTTGTTGTAGTCGTTGATGACTACTCGAGGTACTCTTGGGTGTTCTTTTTGGAGAGTAAGGATGAGGCTTTTCCACTTGTTCGAGATCTGATTTTGAGATTGTAAAATGAGCTACCTAAGAATGCCATGAGAGCTATCCGCAGTGACAATGGCACAGAATTCAAGAATGCTCAATTTGCAACTCTTTGCTCTTCTTTGGGTCTCGATCACCAGTTTTCCTCACCTCACACTCCCCAGCAGAACAGTGTTGTTGAGCGCAAGAATCGGACCCTTGTTGAGATGACCAGGACGATGCTCGATGAGCATAGGACTCCTAGGTGGTATTGGGCCAAAGCACTCAGTTTTGCTTGCTATGTTTCCAATCGCATTTTCCTCCAAGCTTTCAAGAAGAGGACTTCTTATGAGCTGCAATTTGGGAGACCACCCAAGGTAAGTCACCTATGGGTGTTTGGGAGCAGGTGCTTCATTCTCAAAAAGGGTGGTAAGTTGGATAAATTTGAATCACGGTCTTCTGACGGTATCTTTCTTGGTTATTCTACTCACTCTCGTGCTTATCGTGCACTTAACCTTGAGACCAACCGAGTGATGGAGACTTGTGAGATTACCTTCGATGAGACTATGTCCTGTGTTTCCACTGCTTTTGAGCTTGTAGGTGATGATGAGGTGAACACCAGCATCTTTGTGGAGGAGGAGCAGGATGATGTCGATTGGGGTGATCCCGAGCCAACTCCACTGGCTGCCCTCGTCGACCCTGCGACGTCCACTTCGGCTCACGGTCCCGATCCGACTACTTCCTCTACATGGGGGTCGTTCAAGTAGCTACCTCAGACGGTGCACGTGGCACCTGAGGGAGCTCCAGCTACTGTCGAGGGGGAGGCCACTTCGTCTAGGCAGGCTCCCCGCCACATCCAGCAGCAGCACCCGGCGGAGAACATCATCGGCGACATTGACCGTCGAGTCACGTGGTCCAGATATTATGAGCAGGGAATTTGAGATGAGCATGATGGGAGAGTTGACTTTCTTTCTCGGGTTGCAAATCAAGCAAACCCAGGAAGGGACGTTTGTGCACCAAGGCAAGTACACGAAGGATATCTTGAAGAAGTTTGACATGGGCGAGGAAAAGCCCCTCTCGACGCCTATGTCAACTATGACTGCCTTGGATGCGGACGAGGAAGGAGAGGCAGTGAACCAGACGGAGTACCGCATCATGATCGGGTCGCTTCTGTACCTGACGGCGACCCGGCCGGACATTCAATTCGTCGTCTGTTTGTGTGCACGCTTTCAGGCGTCCCCACGGACTTCACACAAGCAGGCGGTGAAACACATCATGAGGTACTTGCGCTTCACTCCCGAATTTGGTCTTTGGTTCTCCACCTCCTCCTCTCTTTTTCTTTGCGGTTATTCTGACGCCAACTTTGCCAGTTGCCGACTTGATCGGAAGTCCACTTCTGGGACTTGCTAGTTTCTCGGGTCCTCTTTGGTTTCTTGGTCTTCTCGCAAACAGTCTAGTGTGGCACAGTCGATGTGCGAAGTTGAGTACGTTGTCGCGGCTAGTTGTTGCTCGCAGTTGATTTGGATGATTGCCACTTTGAAAGATTTTGGTCTTGTGCTTACTAAGGTGCCTCTGCTTTGCGATAGCACGAGTGCAATTAGTGTGGCCAAAAATATAGTGTTTCACTCTAAGACCAAGCACATTGAGGTCCATATGCAATTCTTGCGTGATCATTATGAGAAGGGCGACATTGACCTCCGTCATGTCGAGACCCAAAACTAGCTTGCGGACATTCTCACAAAACCGTTGGATCAAGATGCGTTTTCGCGCCTTCGGGGCGAGTTGGGTGTTTGCTTCCCTTTTTAGTTGAGGGAATCTCTTTGTGTATTATAACTCTTTTTGGTTCTTATTTGTCTTTTTAGTTGTTAATTGGTGTCATTGCATTTTGCATCTCATTTGCATTTGTGACATAGTTCATTTTAAGATTCATACTTATAGCCAATATAATGAATCTATGCTCTGTTTGGGGTGCTTTATGTGTCTATGGTGTTGCCTAACTTAGACTCTTTTTGATCTATATGATATGCAATAGAGCTAAGTTAGAAAAGCTTTAAAACTGAATTTAAATTCCCCATGTCACCTCTGAAATGGCACTAGCATGTGTAGGCTTTTGAAGATCCTTCTTGGTTGTCTTGTATATAGCTTGTAACTATGGCTCTTCATTGTTTCATTCACTACCTTTCAACACCATGTTTAATATCTAAAATGAAATTGCTCTCTGTTTTGAATTGGAAAGATCGAGTTGGGTCTGCATTGTGAGCACTTCACCGTGTGTTCAAGACTGCTTCCCATATGGGTTGATACTTGAGCGGTGTCGTGTATGACCAAAACCAGTGTGTCAACTCCTTTAACTTCGCCCGGTTGGTAAGCAGTGGCATCACCTTGCTTACAACCACTCGCATACAACCTGTAATGTGTCTAAAACTAAAATTGGCTGCAAAACTCTAAAATTTGGAAAATTCATTCAGTTGGGTCATTGACTTGTTGTATGAACTTTGCTAGGGATAGTTCTACTTGCTATACATGAGATTTCTTTGAGATAGATCCTATCTTGCTTGCCATGTTTAGTTGTCTCTAGGAGGTGATACCCTTTCTCTGCTCTCACATGATATGCTCTCTAAAATAGCTTCGAAAGTGATCTTAAGCTCAACTTGAGTCTTTCTTGGGCACGTAGAGCTTTTCCTATTCTCACAGGATCACATCACTTAGAGCATCTATTCATTGTCTTAGCTCTAAGTATGAAGTTTTTGCACTCATTTTGCATTTCATGGCATTTGTAGCCGGATCTTGAGTTGTTGATGTTTGATGAGCTACATGTGTCAACAAGGGGGAGAGATGTGCATTTCATTCCATTTTCAGCCATCTACTTACAAGGGGGAGAAAGAGTGCATCTCATTGGTTTCACTGGTTTAGAGCTTCTTTGGTCAAGGGGGAGTTTTTTGTGCTTATTTTGCCCTAAGGAGCTCATTTGGTATCTTGAGTGTGTTTTTGCCCAGGGGGAGCTTTTGCTAGATGTGTTGAGCCTTTGCCTCTTCTGGAGGGTCTAGCTTGCTTTGTTGGCTCCGACAGGTTTCGAGTGCTTCTTGAGCATTAAGTGTTTTAATTGGTATCTTTGGAGATCCCTTGGTGTTTCAATTGGCATTCTGAGCTTTGAGAGCTGTGATTGGTATCTTGGACTTGCTAGCGGTGTTGAGCCTGTTTTTGTGTTTCTTCTTGAGGGCTAGCTTTGTTTAGTTTGGTTGCGTCGAGCCATTGCCCATGTCTTTGGGAACCAAGCTTTGGACTCGTTTTGCTTCTCTCAAGTGACCCCGTTTTGGCTCTCTTAGCTTTTTGGTCATTTGGAGAGCTTTACTTTGTGGCTCAAATCTGAAATACACTTATGTTGACAATGCACTCATCAAGGGAGAGGTTGTGAACACATGGTGGGTAAGTACCCATGTAGTTCAGTTTTGTGATGAGTGATTGACCAACACTTGAGCGGTTCAGTTTGATTAGCTTGCTTCTAATCCTTGCGAAAGAAAATGTGTGCCTGTCTATCGGCTTGTGGTGTGCAGGTGTTATGTCTAGTGAAAGTGGTCAATGGCGTGGAGAAGGTCGAGTAGAAGCTTACCGTGCCGATGGACTGAGAGCGGTGAAGGGCGGACGCGGGGCTTGGACTGAGGGACCATGGGCGCCAACGGACTAGCTGTGGTGCCTAGTGCTTGGCACCGGCGAGTGCGAGAAGACATGGAGGTAGACCGAGTCGACCGAGTCAAGACGGTGGGCGCGCGAGTCGAGCGGAGGCTCAGGGGACTCGGAGTCCGACCGGGCGAGGACAAGGTGGCTCGAGTCGAGCGGTTTGGTGGTTTGGGCCTCAAAACCATCCGAGGATGGTTTCTGAGTTTGGGCCTCAAAACTCGGGGTTCGGTAGTTGAGCCCAAAGCTACCGGTGGCGGGTTTCCTGGGTTTTGGCCTTAAAACCTAGGCGGAGCTTCCGAGGAAGCGGGGATGGCACGTGGCGGAATCCTGGAGGTTGCGTCGAGGCGACGGCAACTCCCGGCAGGAAGCAGGGCCGTCCATTCAAAATGCGGGAGATATTTTCTGGAGCTTGGACTGCAATGCTTAGGCTAGGTAGTTCACTCAATGTATCTAGGGGGGTCTTTGGGAAATAGCCAAAGCCCGATAAGTAAGGGGTGAAGGGTATCCCTCATTCCATCTCTTGAACCCTAATCATTTGCCCCAACTCTCTCTCTCTACCCTCTCTCTAGTTCATCAGATCCTCAGGTTGATTTCACCAACCTCTATAAGAACTTGAATCTTTTGGTGGGAATTGGAGGCCCGACTCTCCGAGTGCCATGGCACGGTTAGTTTCTTGATCGAGTCTCCCCGGTTGCTTGTGTTCTTCGCATTTTGCTTTTGCTCTCTCTTTTTCCCGAGTTGATTTCTCTTTGTTGAGAGTAGCTTTGCAAAATCCACTTGAAGCAAGTTGTTCGTATTCGTGAGGAGCATCTTTGCACCAAAGGAAATCACCTCAAACCTCACGAGTGCGTAGATCGGGCGATTTCTTTGCGGCGTTCTTCGTTTTGCCTTTTCTCCCCAAATCCGAGTGTTCCCATTTATCCTCTCCAAATTGAGTGATGATTTCTTTGGGATAGCTCCCCAACTGCACAAGGATCATGCCTACAAAGTTTGGTTGCAGTTGGAGTTCATTTGGTTGAGTTTTAGGAAGATTTGGCGGAGTGAAATCGGTTTTCATGGGTTTTCTGTGCTCTATTCGTGAGCACCGGACCACCCTCCGGACCATAGCAAGTGGTCCTGTGCTCTTACCAAAACATAACTACACAGCCCCTAGCACCGGACCATACCACCGGACCACTTGCATTGGTCCTGTGGTACCTTCGGACCACTAGTCCGGAGCTTGGGTGCACACTGTTTGGCTGATTTTTCCGTCGGACTACCCTTCGGACCACCCACCGGACCATAGCGAGTGGTCCTGTGGTGTGGCCGAAAAACTACAGCAAGGACCCTAGCTCCGGACCATAGCTCTGGACCACTTTCAAAGTAGTCCTGTGGTCATAGTTGATCGCTGTTTTTGCCGTTTCTCCCTCGTCCGGACTCCGAATCAAGTTCTGTTTATTGCGTTGGATTCATAGTCACGTAAGGAACATGATTAGGTACTTTTGAGACCAGTTCTCATAAGTAGTTTTGGGTGTGCTCTTGCCTCTTCTCTCTAGGGGTTGAGAGTACCTCTCTCGGTGTATCGGTTTCGAGTTCATGGATTCGATTGTTCTCCATCTTTTCCGACCGCTCCGCTGCACCTTTAGGGGTCTTCCTAAGGTGTCCACCTACTTGTTAGGTCGTGTGCGAGTCGGTTCTTCCGAGGTCAAGTTTTGGGTGTGAGTTTGGGACAAGGGCCAAGTCTTTGAGTTAAATTTTATTTGGCTTTCATTCACCCCTCCTCTGGTCGCCGTTCTCGGTCCTTCACCTCTCAACATTGATGGATCTAAAATAGTCATAATCTCTAATGTCTCTACCTTTGCCTTCTTGACTGAATCAATCACACCAAAAAAAGTACTATCTTTCTTTGGAATTCCAAATTTGAGTTGTAGTTCAACTCAATTATCTCTGTGAGATGACCATAAAATTCAGTCAACACCCCATTATGTGATCCATGAACCAGCACACCACTATTTTGTGTCTTCTTGTGTCTGTCATGTTCGACAGTGTTGTATCGAACACCATTGACAATGCATGATGAACATACCATCACTCTAAGGTCAGGATGACATGATAAAGCATATAACCCTTCACTAACCTCTTCACGATTATCCTTCCACTCTTGCATCATCTGAAAAAGCAAAATAGCAAAATAGCAAAATATATAGTGAAAATTTCAAAAAAAAAATGAAAAAAAAAATAAAGGATGGCATGTCAATTCTAAAACAGCTTATCTGACTCCTAAACCAAGCAGGAAATTCCTTTTCCATCCTTGTCTCAACATCAAAGCTTCCATGATCTTTCTGCAACTCTTCTCTGAATTTGTTGCACCCACAGTACAAAATATGATGGTCAAACAAGTTACAAAATAAGCTATGCTAAAATTAAGTAAAGTTACACAAAAGTACTAACCACAAATATGGCTATACCTCATCACAGTTGTTCAGCGCATACCAACAAAGTTTGTCAAATTCTTGTGCCTCAAGATGTGTCTGTCTATTGGCTCCCAATAGTTGAACACCATGATTAAAAATAGGAAGGTCACCCTTTGTTGTTCCCTCCCCTTTGTCATCATCTCGATTGAATCTAGTGACAACATCTTCCATGTACCTCGAACAAAAGGTCAGGGCCTCATTAGCTTTGTATGCCTCAGCGACGGATCCTTTAGGTTTAGCCCTATTCCTAACATACCCCTTCAAAGTGCCCATTTGACGTTCGACCGGGAACATCCATCCATATTGCATAGGACCTCTTAAGAGTGCTTCATCTGGTAGATCGATAGCTAAGTGGACCATCACATCAAAAAATGCAGGAGGAAATATTTTTCCAACTTGCACAAGATGACTGGAATTTCTTCTTTCAGATGTTTGAGTACATCAACCTTCAATTTCGTACTGCAAATTTTTCTGAAAATTTTACCCAACTCTACAACTGCATCATAAATGTCCTTGTGCACTTGTCCACGGAGATCAGCTGGTAAAATTCTTTGAAGCAGGACATGACAATCATGGGTTTTCCAGCCCTGCACCTTGGAACCACCTGCACTAATGCATCTTGCAAGGTTGGAAGCATATCCATATGGAAACCGAATATCTTTTAGAAATTGACAAAACTCTTGTGTTTCTTTTTTCTCAAATGAATTCCATGTTGCTGGCATGGAAGCTAAATTTTCATCATCTTGTTCTAAATGCAACTCAGGTCTTATGCCCATATCATGCAGATCAAGTCTTCCATTAATCGTATCCTTATTCTTGCCCTCGAGGGAGAGTATTATGCCCAGAAGGGCATCAGCCATATTCTTCTCTATATGCATCACATCAAGATTATGTGGCAACTTCAAATGTTTCCAATAAGGTAGTTTCCACAAAGCAGACTTGCGGGTAAACATCTTTGGCTCAGTATCCTTCTGTCCACGCTTCCTTTTCTTCATACCTCCAGCATCAACAATGGGCTTACCATGACACACATCTTTTACTTTCTCTAGGTACTCCAATGTCTCCTCCATACTCAACGTTTGTGGCTCACCACAGTTTTCACGGTGCCCATCAAAGACCAAGCTTCTTCGATACTTGTGATTTTTGGAAGGTAGCGACGATGTCCAATATAACATATCTTCCTCCTAATACTCCTTGACAATGGATCTCTATTGCAATAGATACATGCATAGTAGCCTTTAGTAATTTTCCCTTACAGTACACCCAAACCTGGATAATCATGGATGCACCATAGAACTATAGCACGAAGGTCAAACTTTGAACCAGTCAATGCATCATAAGTTTTGACACCCACCCAAAGTTTTAACAATTTCTCAATAAGAGGTTCTAAAAATACATCAAAGTCCTTGCCTGGAGACTTTGGTCCTGGGATGAGCAATGCCATCATGTAGTTGGATGCATCTATGCATGACCATGGAGGTAGATTTTATACCTTTACAAGTATAGGCCACATGCTATAACTATTGCTCATGTTTCCGAATGGATTGAACTCATCTGTAGCTAAACCAAGCCTTAGGTTCCGTGCATCATCAGCGAAACTCGGAAACACATGATCAAAATCTTTCCAGGCTTCCCCAAAAAAAACCCAACAAGCAAGCTTACTCCACTAGAAAGATCACGGCCCTAGAGAGGGTGGATACCTATGGTGATGACCAAGAGGTACAACGCATCTTCTGGGAACCAAAAACTCAAACCGAGACAACGATAGTGTGGCTCTCAAACCCTAGAGAGAAGAGAAGAGAGCTCACCCAAAACTACTTATGAGAACTGGTCTCACAAGTGCTTCATCAAGTTCCCTGTGTTATTACGAAACCAACGCAACAAACGGAACTCAATTCGGAGTCCGGACGAGGGAGAAACGGCCAAAACAGCGATGAAGAAAATCCTGAAAACCTTGCTGGAAGGGCGACAGACGCTGACAGAGGGCGACGGACGCAGGAGCGTCCGACGCTCAAAAAATAGCCCGAAACAGCTCCAGGCGACGGACGCTCGGCTAGGGGAAAGGCAGCATCCGACGGGATGATTTTCAGCGTCCGTTGGGAGCGTCCGACGCCCCCGAAAACTGCACAGTGAACCCGAAAAATCGTTTTCTCTCCTCCAAATCTTCCCAAAACTCAACCAAATGAACTCCAACTGCAACCAAATTTTGTAGGCATGATCCTTGTGTAGTTGGGGAGCTATCCCAAAGAAATCATCGCTCATTTTGGAGAGGATAAATGGGAACACTCGGATTTGGGGGAGAAAAGGCAAAACAAAGAACACCGCAAAGAAATTGCACGATCTACGCACTCGTGAGATTTGAGGAGAATTCCTTCGGTACAAAGATGCTTCTCACAAATCCGAACAACTTGGTTCCAGTGGATTTTGCAAAGCTACTCTCAACAAAGAGAAATCAACTCAGGAAAAAGAGAGAGCAAAAGCAAAACGCGAAGAACACAAGCACCCGGGGAGACTCGATCAAGAAACTAACCGTGCCATGGCACTCAGAGAGTCGGGCCTCCAATTCCCACCAAAAGATTCATGTTCTTACAGAGGTTGGTGAAATCAACCTAGGGATCTCATGAACTAGAGAGAGGGTAGAGAGAGAGAGTTGGGGCAAATGATTAGGGTTCAAGAGATGGAATGAGGGATACCCCTTCACCCCCTACTTATCGGGCTTTGGCTATTTCCCAAAGACCCCCCTAGATACATTGAGTGAACTACCTAGCCTAAGCATTGCAGTCCAAGCTCCAGAAAATATATCCCGCATTTTGAATGGATGACCCCGCTTCCTGCCGGGAGTTGTCGTCGCCTCGACGCAACCTCCAGGATTCCACCACGTGTCATCCCCGCTTCCTCGGAAGCTCCGCCTAGGTTTTGAGGCCCAAACCCAGGAAACCCGCCACCGATAGCTTTGGGCTCAACTACCGAACCCCGAGTTTTGAGGCCCAAACTCAGAAAGTGTCCTCGGATGGTTTTGAGGCCCAAACCACCAAACCACTCGACTCGAGCCACCTTGTCCTCGCCCGGTCAGACTCCGAGTCCCCTGAGCCTCCGCTCGACTCGCCCGTCCACCGTCTTGACTCGGTCGACTCAGTCTACCTCCATGTCTTCTCGCACTCGCCGGTGCCAAGCACTAGCCACCATAGCTAGTCCGTCAGCGCCCATGGTCCCTCAGTCCGAGCCACACTTCCGCCCTTCACCGCTCTCAGTCCATCGACACGGTAAGCCTCTCTCGACCTTCTCCACGCCATTGACCACTATCACTAGACATAGCACCTGCACACCACAAACCGATAGACAGGCACACATTTGCTTTTGCAAGGATTAGAAGCAAGCCAATCAAACTGAACCGCTCAAGTGTTGGGCAATCACTCATCACAAAACTGAACTACATGGGTACTTACCCACCATGTGTTCGCAATCTCCCCTTGATGAGTGCATTGTCAACACAAGTGCATTTTAGATTTGAGCCACAAGGTAAAGCTCTCCAAATGACCAAAAAGGTGAGAAAGCCAAAACGGGGTCACTTGAGAGAAGCAAAGCGAATCCAAAAACTTGGTTCCCAAAGACATGGGCAACGGCTCGACGCAACCAAGCAAAACAAAGCTAGCCCTCAAGAAGATGCACAAAAACGGGCTCAACACCGCTAGCAAGTCCAAAATACCAAACATAACTCTCAAAGCTCAGACTTCCAATTTAAACACTAGGGGAGCTCAAAATATACCAATTGAAACAACTTACGTCCCCTAATGCTCAAGAAGCAATCGAAACCTATCGAAGTCAACCAAGCAAGCTAGACCCTCCAGAAGAGGCAAAGGCTCAACACATCTAGCAAAAGCTCCCCCTGGGCAAAAGCACACTCAAGATACCAAATGAGCTCCTTAGGGCAAAAGAAGCACACAAAACAACCCCTTGACCAAAGAAGCTCTAAACCAATGAAACCAATGAGATGCACTCTTTCTCCCCCTTGGAAGTAGATGGCTGAAAAAGGAATGAAATGCACATCTCTCCCCCTTGATGACACATGTAGCTCATCAAACATCAACAACTCAAGATCCGGCTACAAATGCCATGAAATGCAAAATGAGTGCAAAAGCTTCATACTTAGAGCTAAGACAATGAATAGATGCTCTAAGTGATGTGATCCTATGAGAATAGGAAAAGCTCTACGTGCCCAACAAAGACTCAAGTTGAGCTTAAGATCACTTTAGAAGCTATTTTAGAGAGCATATCATGTGAGAGCAGAGAAAGGGTATCACCTCCTAGAGACAACTAAACATGGCAAACAAGATAGGATCTATCTCAAAGCAATCTCATCTATAGCAAGTTGAACTATCCCTAGCAAAGTTCATACAACAAGCCAATGACCCAACTGAATGAATTTTCCAAATTTCAGAGTTTTGCAACCAATTTCAGTTTTAGGCACATTACAAGTTGTATGCGAGTGGTTGTAAGCAAGGTGATGCCACTGCTTACCAACTGAGCGAAGTCAAAGGACTTGACACACCGGTTGTGTTCATACATGACACCGCTCAAGTATCAACCCATATGGGAAGCAATCTCGAACACACGGTGAAGTGCTCACATTGTAGACCCAACTCGATCTTTCCAATTCACAAAACAGTGAGCAATTTCATTTTAGATATTAATCATGGTGCTCAAAGGTAGTGAATGAAACAATGAAGAGCCATAGTTACAAGCTATATACAAGACAACCAAGAAGGATCTCCAAAAGCCTACACATGCTAGTGCCATTTCAGAGGTGACATGGGGAATTTAAATTCAGTTTTAAAGCTTTTCTAACTTAGCTCTATTGCATATCATATAGATCAAAAAGAGTCTAAGTTAGGCAACACCATAGACACATAAAGCACCTCAAACAGAGCATAGATTTATTATATTGGCTATAAGTATGAAGCTTAAAATGAACTATGTCACAAATGCAAATGAGATGCACAATGCATTGACACTAACTAACACTAAAAAGATACCAATTGAGAAAAAAGGACAAAGAAAAGACAAAAAGAACCAAAAAGAACTATGATACACAAAACTTTCCTCCTCTAAAAAGGAAAGCAAACACCCAACTCGCCCCGAAGATGAGAAAACGCAGCTTGATCCAAAGGCTTTGTGAGAATATCCGCAAGCTGGTTGTGGGTCTCGACATGCCGAAGGTCAATGTTCTTGGTCTTTGAATGAAGCACAGGATTTTTGGCCACACTAATTGCACTCGTGCTATTGCAAAGCAGAGGCACCTTAGTAAGCTCAAGACCGAAATCTTTCAAAGCGGCAATCATCCAAATCAACTGCGAGCAACAGCTAGCCGCGACAACGTACTCAGCTTCGCACGTCGACTGTGCCACGCTAGACTGCTTGCGAGAAGACCAAGAAACCAAAGAAGACCCGAGAAACTGGCAAGTCCCAGAAGTGGACTTCCGATCAAGACGGCAACTGGCAAAGTCGGCATCAGAATAACCGCAAAGGGCAAGAGATGAAGAGGTGGAAAACCAAAGTCCAAACTCGGGAGTGAAGCGCAAGTACCTCATGATGCGTTTCACCGCTTGCTTGTGCGAAGTCTGTGGGGATGCCTGAAAGCGTGCACACAAGCAGACGGCGAACTGAATGTCTGGCTGGGTCGCCGTCAGGTGCAAGAGCGACCCGATCATGCTTTGGTACTCCGTCTGGTCAACCGCCTCTCCCTCCTCGTCCACATCCAAGGTAGTCGTAGTCTACATGGGCGTCGAAAGAGGCTTTGCCTCACCCATGTCAAACTTCTTCAAGATATCCTTCGTGTACTTGCCTTGGTGCACAAACGTCCCTTCCCGGGTTTGCTTGATTTGCAACCCGAGAAAGAAAGTCAACTCTCCCATCATGCTCATCTCAAATTCCCTGCTCATAAGATCTACAAACTTGGCAACAAGAGCATGAGAAGAACCACCAAAGATGATATCATCCACATATATTTGGACAAGGAGAGTGTCTTTGCCTTGATTGAGGAGAAAACAACGTCTTATCTACCGATCCCATTTTAAAACCCTTAGCAAGAAAAAAGGTTTTTAGCCTATCATACCATGCTCTAGGTGCTTGTTTCAAACCATACAAAGCTTTGTGATGTTTAAAAACATGGTTTGGAAACTTGGAATTTTCGAAACCGGGAGGTTGTTTAACATAAACTTCCTACTCTATGTAGCCGTTTAAGAAAGCACTTTTAACATCCATTTGAAAAAGTATTAAACCCTTAGAAGCCGCAAAAGCTAGAAGGATTCTAATGGCTTCTAAATGAACTATGGGAGCAAAGGTTTCCTCATAGTCTATTCCCTCCTTTTGACAAAATCCTTGAGCTACCAACCTAGCCTTGTTGCGAACTACCACCCCATCCTCACTTTGTTTTTTTTTGAAAATCCATTTGGTACCTATGGGGTGGCAACTAGGTGGTAGAGGAATTAAGACCCAAACGTGGTTTCGCTCAACGTTTTATAACTCCTCATGCATGGCATTAACCCAATCTGGATCCATCAAAGTGTGTCCAACATCTCAGGGCTCAAAAGAAGCGACAAAAGCCGAATGAGCAAAGTGAGAGAGATAGGACCTGGATCGCGTGACTCGACGGTCAATGTCGCCAATGATGTTCTCTGGCGGGTGCTTCCGCTGAATATGGCGGGGAGCCTGCCTAGACGATGTGGCCTCCCCCTCGACAGCAACTGGATCTCCCTCAAGTGCAACGGGCACCGACTGAGGAAGCTGCTCGAACGGCCCCCATGTAGAGGAAGTAGTCGGGTCGGGACCGTGAGCCGAAGTGGACGCCGCAGGGTCGACGAGGGCAGCTGGTGGAGTCGGCTCAGGATCACCCCAATCGACATCGTCCTGCTCCTCCACAAAGATGCTAGTGTTCACCTCATCATCACCTGCAAGCTCAAAAGCGGTGGAAACACAAGGCATAGTCTCATCGAATGTAATCTCACAAGTCTCCATCACACGGTTAGTCTCAAGGTTAAGTGCACGATAAGCACGAGAGTGAGTAGAATAACCAAGAAAGATACCGTCAGAAGGTTGTGACTCAAATTTGTCCAACTTACCGCCCTTTTTGAGGATGAAGCACCTGCACCCAAATACCTGTAGGTGACTTACCTTGGGTGGTCTCCCAAATCTCAGCTCATAAGATGTCTTCTTTTTGAAAGCTCGGAGAAAAATGCGATTGGAAACATAGCAAGCAGAACTGAGTGCTTCGGCCCAAAATCGCCTAGGAGTCCTATGCTCATTGAGCATCGTCCTAGCCATCTCGACAAGGGTCCGATTCTTGCGCTCAACAACACCGTTCTGCTGGGTAGTGTGAGGTGAGGAAAACTGATGGTCGAGTCCCAAGGAAGAACAAAGAGATGCAAAGTGAGCATTTTTTTAATTCTGTGCCATTGTCACTGCGGATAGCTCTCATGGCATTCTTAGGTAGCTCATTTTGCAATCTCAAAATCAGATCTCGAACCAAAGGAAAAGCCTCATCCTTACTCTCCAAAAAGAACAGCCAAGAGTATCTCGAATAGTCATCAACGACTACAACCACATACCACTTCCCTCCCTCCGACCTAACCCAAGTTGGACCAACTGTGTCCATGTGTAAGAGCTCGTCGGGTCGAGTGGTGATGACCTCAGTCACAGGAGGATGGGAAGCGACAACCATCTTGCCATGCCTACAAGGATGGCAAACCAAATCCTTCTCGAACTTTAGCTTTGGCATTCCTTGGATAAGGTCCATTGAGCTAAGCCTTGCAAGCAAGTCAAAACTCAAATGTCCCAATCTCCTATGCCACTTCCAAAGCTCGGAAGAGGAACCGGCAAGAAGTCAACGAGAAGGTCCAGAAGAGATAGAAAAATCCGCACGAAAAACCTTCCCGAAGGGTAAAATCCGACAAACAAGCTCACCACGAGAGTCCAAAATCCAAGAGAGGTTTGGTTTAAAGCTCACCTCAAAACCGTCATCAAGGAGTTGCGAAACCGAAAGAAGGTTAAAATGCAAATTCGCAACTAAAGCAACATCCTTGAGGACAAAAGAAGAGTTCACTCGGATCGACCCTCGGGAGACAACCTTACCTTTACTCTTGTCCCCAAATGTGATATACTCAGTGTGGCGCACGGGGTCGAGGCTGGAGAACCACTTGGCACTTCCGGTCATATGGCGTGAACATCCGGAATCCACAAGTCAACTCTCCTCCAGTCCTCCTTCCTACATCAATAAAAAGACATAGGGTGAGCAAACGGACCAACACTGGGGTTAGTAAACTGTGAAGGATACCAGTGTTGTCCCACTTGCCCAGAGAATGGGTTAGGAGAAAAACCAAACATCTCCTGCCCCACAGAGGGACAGCGATCACCACGATAGGGAAAACGTGGTCCGCTAGAGAAGGTTGGAGTAAAGCCACTGCCATGAGGCCCGTAGTCGTATGGGTCACGACCGGTACCCCGCCAGGCACGACCACCATGTGGTCTCGCCTCCTGAGGCCTAATACCTTGAGACATTGTACCTCTAGGCCTAGTAGTGCGCCTCTGAACTACCGGTTCACACACCCCAACTCGTGGGTGGTACATGTCCCGGTTGTTCAACTCAACCTGCCTCTGATCATCTCTCTTCCTCCTAAAGCAAAACTCAGCCAAGTGCCCATCCCTCTCACAATACTCACAATGGTACCTCACCACACTCGGGATAGCGATCACCACGATAGGGAAAACGTGGTCCGCTAGAGAAGGGTGGAGTAAAGCCACCACCACGAGGCCCGTAGTCGTATGGGTCACGACCGGTACCCCACCGGGCATGACCACCTCGTGGTCTCGCCTCCTGAGGCCTAGTACCTTGAGGCATTGTACCTCTAGGCCTAGTAGTGCGCCTCTGAACTACCGGTTCACGCACCCCAACTCGTGGGTGGTACATGTCCCGATTGTTCAACTCAACCTGCCTCCGATCATCTCTCTTCCTCCTAAAGAAAAACTCAGCCAAGTGCCCATCCCTCTCACAATACTCACAATGGTACCTCACCACACTCTTGGTAGGCACTCTCTTGTTGGGTTGGGTGGCTCTAGCTTTCTTAGGAAGGGGATCACTAGAAATGTCTGGCAGTGTGTCAAGTGGGTTGTGAAGGTGAATTGGTTTGGCAATCCATACTTGCTTCTGTGGAGTTGTTTTGGGTGGCTCCTCAAACACACCATCTCTCACAGGAAACTCAGAGGGATTGGTAAGCTTAGGTGGGGTGATCTTCGTAAACTTGGGAGGTGTGGTGGGTTTCTCACTCATGCTCAGACCACTGCACTCACCGATCTTACCAAACAAGCTATCGTCCTTCCCACCTATAGCAAAGCCTACTCCCGTGCTGCCAGCCCTTTTGCATTGGCTAAGCATCATCCCCAACTCTGGCTCTCGGCAAGACACCCAGCTCAAGATGGACCGAAGGTATGTGTTTTCTTCCTCGGTTTGCATCTTATCGTGTCTGCACGACACGATCTCAAGCTCCAAAGCCTCAAAGTGATCCGACTCTCTAGTGCTATCTAAGCTAACCTTCTCTAGCACAGCAATCATAGCATCTCTCTGTGCCAGCTCCGAACGCAAGCCTAAGCAAGACTTGCACGCACCAAGTAAGCTAGGCCTAGCCTTCAGCTCACTGATCTCCTCAAGTAGAGTGCCATACTTATCCTGGAGAGTGACAAGACTAGACATGTGGATGGCACAAGCATCACACTCTACCTCCTCGGTAACCACCACTGACACCTTAGCAAACTCTAGTTCATGCAGCGTGCTAAGATACTTAGCCTTGAAATTGTTCCTCTCGCACGCGGCACGCTTGAGCAAAGCATCCTGACTCATCAAGGTGTCATTCAAATACTCAATCTCGAGAGAGAGGGACTCGACGGTGGGTGGTACCTCGGGTGTGTCGGAGTCGTAGTCATAGCCGGGGCCTTCCTTGCGCTTGCCGACCTTGCCTTCTTCAATCGCCATTGTGCAAAAACCACCGTGCTTGGCGTCGGCGTAGAAGCATAGGCCGTTGAGCTTGTCCTCAACCTCTCCCTTCGACTCATCATCGCTTGAAGAAGCACCTCTATCGGATGAGGCATCGATGTCGCTGAGGGAGGCGAGGAAGGCTCGGTGCTTGGCCTTCACCTTGTCGATCACCTTCTTGAAGGACCTTCGGTGATAGCCACCCTTGGGCTTGTGCTTGTCCTCAAAGTGGTGCTCGCGCTTGTCCTTGCGCTTGGTGAAGTCGCCCGCAACTTTCTTGGGGTAGTTTGGGATGATGTGATCCTCATCACCGCAACGGTAGCACCCCTTGGCTGAGCCACCACGCCGACGGTTCAAATAGTTGTTGTGAAACCGTGAGAACTTGGTGATGGCCAAAGCCAGCTCATCATCTCCAAGAGCCTCCACTTGATCTCTATCACAGAAATCAAAGACAAAGCGAACAAAGAGTGTGAAGGGTCAGAGGAGGAAGAAGACGTACCGTCGGGGCCAGAAACCAACGCCATAGAGGGTTTCGACGGGTTTTCAAGCTTGGCCCGGGTCTGGTAGTCAATCTCCGAGGACTTGAGCTTGTTGAATAGCTCGTCCACTGTCAGGGCATCATAGCCCGGTGAGTCCTGAATGCCAGCCACCTTCATCTCCCATACCTTCCGATCAAGAGTCTGCAAAAGCTTGATAGCCATCTCATGATTATCATAAGGCAAGTTGGCTCGATTAGCACGCATCTTGTTGACGATAGATTGGAAGCGAGTGAACATCCCGTCAACAGATTCACCGGCCAACTGAGCAAAGTTCTCGTATTCTCTACAGTACGTGTCGAAGAGTCTAGACTTGATTTGAGGGTTGCCCTCATGATATCGCACAAGTGTTTGCCAGATCTCCCGTGCCGTAGTAAGACTCGAAACTCGCTCAAACTCAAGAAGAGACAAACTTGAGAAGAGGATGCTACGGGCTCTTGCGTTTGACGCATGTGGCGTGATTTGCAGCTCATTAATCCGAGCGCCAAGAACCACGTAGTCAGCACTCTCACAAATCTCCCAACACTTCTTATCAAGCCCTTCGAGGTAAGCAGACATGCACACCTTCCAATAGACGAAGTTTGTTCCATCGAAGAACGGAGATTTGCTAGCACCTCGCTCCATGTCGCCTTCGCAGATCAAGAACCGTGTAAGGTGGAATGATCCTTAACCGGCTCTGATACCAATTGAAGGTCCGGAAACGGCGACCAGAGGGGGTGAATGGGAGCCTCAAATTTCTCTCGAAATATTCGGGCCACTCTTCCCCAAAAACAAACCCAAGAAGCAAGCTTACTCCACTAGTAATATCACGACCGTAGAGAGGGTGGATACCTATGGTGATGACCGAGACACCGATAGTGTGACTCTCAAACCCTAGAGAGAAGAGAAGAGAGCTCACCAAAAACTACTTATGAGAACTGGTCTCACAAGTGCTTCATCAAGTTCCCTGCATGATTACGAAACCAACTCAACCAACAGAACTCAATTCGGAGTCCGAACGAGGGAGAAACGGCCAAAACAGCGACGACGAAAATCCTGAAAACCTTCCTGGAAGGGCGACGGACGCTGACAAAGGGCGACGTACTGAGTCCGACGGGCGACGGACGCAGGAGCGTTCGACGCTCAAAAAATAGCCCTCGACGCTCAAAAAATAGCCCGAAACAGCCCCAGGCGACGGACGCTCGGCTAGGGGAAAGGCAGTGTCTGACGGGATGATTTTCAGCGTCCGTTGGGAGCGTCCGACGCCCCCGAAAACTGCACAGTGAACCCGAAAATCGTTTTCTCTCCTCCAAATCTTCCCAAAACTCAACCAAATGAACTCCAACTGCAACCAAATTTTGTAGGCATGATCCTTGTGCAATTGGGGAGCTATCTCGAAGAAATCATCACTCAATTTGGAGAGGATAAACGGGAACACTCGGATTTGGGGAGAAAAGGCAAAACGGAGAACGCCCCCAAGAAATCACCCTATCTACGCACTCGTGAGGTTTGAGGAGAATTCCTTCAGTGCAAAGATGCTCCTCATGAATCCAAACAACTTGGTTCGAGTGGATTTTGCAAAGCTACTCTCAATAAAGAGAAATCAACTCGGGAAAAATAGAGAGCAAAAGCAAAACGCGAAGAACACAAGCACCCGGGGAGACTCGATCAAGAAACTAACCGTGCCATGGCACTCGGAGAATTGGGCCTTCGATTCCCACCAAAAGATTCGAGTTCTTACAGAGGTTGGTGAAATCAACCTAGGGATCTCATGAACTAGAGAGAGAGGGTAGAGAGAGAGAGTTGGGGCAAATGATCTGGGTTCAAGAGATGGAATGAGGGATACCCCTTCACCTCCTACTTATCAGGCTTTGGCTATTTCCCAAAGACCCCCTAGATACATTGAGTAAACTACCTAGGCTAAGCATTGCAGTCCAAGCTCCGGAAAATATCTCCCGCATTTTGAATGGACGGCCCCGCTTCCTGTCGGGAGTTGCCGTCGCCTCGACGCAACCTCCAGGATTCCGCCATGTGCCATCCCCGCTTTCTCGGAAGCTCCGCCTAGGTTTTGAGGCCCAAACCCAGGAAACCCACCACCGGTAGCTTTGGGCTTAACTACCAAACCCCGAGTTTTGCACAAGCTCAAGTGTTGGGCAATCACTCATCACAAAACTGAACTACATGGGTACTTACCCACCATGTGTTCGCACTCGTTCATGGCCTGGTGGTCCTCGTCCATGGCCGGTGTGGGAGCTGACTCCACAGTCGGCCTCGCACCCCCTCTGCCGCGGCCTCCCCGGCCGCGGGGTCGGCCACGAGGTCTCCTCGCCTACGAGGTATCCACTGCGGGCACCGCGGCCTCGGTGGCAGAAGCGGGCGGCGTCGCGTAGAGATCGTTGAGTGAACGACGTGTAGCCCTTCCACCAGGCATTTTGTCGAGTGCCTGCAATTTCAAAGAGTAAACCAATTAGCACAATTAATTACAAATACTTATAAAGAGATGCAACATGAACCAAACATTAATTAGAAATATTCTTCATGATCGGTAGCTGCTGGATCATAGGTGTCATCATCACTATCATATTACACCTCTTCTACCTCTTCCTCATCTCCATCATTGTCATCATTGCCAACGCCTAAGTTTAACCGCTCAAGCATTTCTAAGTCTTCCACATCTTGCACCTCTTCTCCCTCGTCCTCATCTCCATCATCTCGATCAATGTCATTGTCAACTTCCATGCCCATCAGGCCAAACATGTCTATGTCAAACCTCCCTTTTAGCCCCTCTGATTGATAGAACTCCTCTGCGTTTGGGTCAAAGTGGTAATCCTCATCGTTTGGGACAGGAAATTTACCGTGCGGCGATACCAACTGCACAATGTACCAACCCATAAGATTGGGGTTTTTTTGGCACGCCCATGGGAGGTAATAGACTTGCGTGGCCTGTTTGATGAGGACATCAACACCACACCAACACCATCTCCAGCACCACTTGGTCCTATTACTCGTGCTCGTGCCCGTGAACTCAATCATCAAGTAAGTTTATTCTCAAACTCTTGTCCATTATATTTAGACAATGGAGATAAGTGCACTCTTGTTTTGCTCAGGAACAATGGAGAGGATCAGTGGGACACGGGATGGGCGCTAGCTGGATTTGGACTGCAGGACAGCACCAACTTGTGATGGATGCCACGACTTCATACGGACTCCGATTGGGACATTCTCGCACTTTTTGGAAAGCTTATCAAGTCTACTTTCCAACGGATCCAGAAGCATGGCTATACCTTATCAGATGCGTCCAGGGTCATCGTTTTTGTACCGAGACCTTTTCTGTCCACCGGTGCTGCGTCACCTTATTTTGGGCATGTGGCCCATGTATCAAGTTGGGTCCATTAGGGACGCGTCCTAGGGTTGGAGAACGACCCCAACACCCTTGTGGTCATCCTCCCAACTCCTTATAAGTATTTAGAGCTGCCACAAACAGTTTAGGTTTTGTTTCGTCGAGTTAGCTATTGCTACCGCCTTTCAGCGCGCGTGTTGGATCAACCGTCCGTCTGATTGTCATCAGAACCTCACCATATTGTGTTCTCAGATTGAAACCTTCATATTCATCTTGCAATTGAGTGCTTGTTCATCTTGTTCTTGCTGGTTCTTCGATTGCTTGCAGGACGGGAGCCCTAGTGGCTGGTTGTCGCGCCGCAAGATCACGGCAGCCATCGGAGGTGGTGTATCGGTTGCTAAGGCGCAGCGTCCTTGGACGGTTGTAGTCGAGCCGTGAACGTCATCTCCATCCACCAATCGAGTTATCCACCAACTCTCATCGAAAGATCGAACTGCGAACCCTACGGGTCGTCATCACTGTTGAGCCACAATATAGACATCCTCTCCTTGATAGATAGAATCTTGTCGAATTTCGACTTGTCCAATCTTAGGAGATGTTCTCGTGACATTAGGATCAAACCAATGGACTTTGAATACGACTGGATTAGGACCTCTGCGACACTCAAAGGAGAGCTCATATATGGCTTCTACTATGTCGTAGTAGTCGCGCTCATCGGTACCAAGTGTACGAACTCCGGTATTTGTGGTTTTCTGATTGGGTCGACTCTCCTCATAGTTTCTTGTGTGAAATCGATAGCCATTCACATCATAAACGTTGAATGTCTTGACCTTATAGGTGAACCCTTTCGCGAGCCCTTTCAACTCAACATTCATGTCCCTATCTTTGCGAGCCTGCAAGGTGAGGCCGGATAGATAGTTACATTAGTCGCTCTTAGGAGCAAAGTGAGATGTCAAAGATTCAACCAGGTACCTTCGTATCGAACCAGGAAATGAAATCGGGTTTGCCATGTTTGAGAAGGTTATCTTCTTCTTGAGGGGAAGGAGCACTACTCCCTCTCCAGTATATATTTAGAAATTCCCTGAAAAATAAGAGACAAGGAAGTTGGATACATGGAGAATAGTGACGACGTATGTAACAAGCTCATTGAGAACTTACTGCACATAAGGCTTCACTTCGTCAAGGTTCAACAACACATATTGCATGATAATGCGCCACTCATCATTCCTTAAGGTCTTGGTGCCCGGTGCGCTTGCCTTGCCGAGTTGCCCTTTGAAAAGGCTAAGGTTCGATGAACTCTCATCCGCGTTGTAACGAGGTGGGGGATTGTGCACACTGGGAAGGTTATCCTTATAGTATGTTGTTGTGAAGTTTGACACCTCTCCAGAATGAATGCCTCTGCCACGGAAGCCTCAATTTTGGCTTTATTTCTACACTTTTTCCGAAGAATCTTTAGACATCTCTCGATCATATAGCACCAACGGGCCTGCACGGGCTCCCACATTCGTGCCTCATAAGGTAGGTGCAAAATCATATGTTGCATCGCCACAAAGTAGCCGGGTGGGAAGATCTTCTCCAGCTTGTAGAGCAACACAGGTGCCAATTCCTCCAAGTCAGCAATGACGTCCCGAGACAATTCCTTGGCACAAAGCTGGCGGAAGAAATAGCTCAACTCTCCCAGCACGCGCCACACATGCTCGGGCACGTATCCCCGGGTCATCGCAGGAAGGAGCCGCTCAATCCATATGTGGTAGTCATGACTCTTCATCCCTAAGACCCGCATAGTGGACAAGTTCACTCCCAGACTCAAATTCGCCGCATACCTGTCCGGGAACATCAACGTTTGCATCCACATCAAGACCTCCTTCCGTTGGTCCCTTTTCAAGACAAAATCGACCGGAGTCCTTCTCCATTTCTTACCGGGCCCACGAGGCTTCATCACTTGCTTTGGCCTATCGCAAATCGTTTCCAGGTCCAATCTAGCCTTCATGTTGTCCTTTGACTTCTCTGTATGCATGAGTGTTGCAAAAAGCGACTCGGCGATATTCTTTTATGTGTGCATTACATGAATGTTGTGTCGAAGAAGAATGTTATCGAAATAAGGGAGCCTGGTCAAGCCCGATTTATGAGTCCACTGATGTTCCAAACCATATCCAATAAAACCACCTGTATCTTTATCATCTTTGAGAGCCTCTATCTCAGCACGGACCTCGGCACCGGTCATCATGTGAGGTGGAGGGTCGGTGACTTGAACCCCTTTCCTGAAGTTCTTGACATCTCGTATGAATGGATGGTCAAGAGGGAGGAATTGACGATGTAGGTCAAACGAAGAAAACTTGCCACCCTTCTTCAGATGATAGAATCGTACAGCTGTCTTGCATAATGGGCATGGGAACTTCCCGTGAACACACCACGCGCAGAATATGCCATACGCCAGGAAGTCGTGCAGGGAGTACTGGTACCACACATGCATCGTGAAGTTCTTCTTTGTACCCTTTTTCCCAAGCAAACATCAATTCATCAATGAGAGGCTCCATAAAACCACACCCATCTTGTTCTCGGGTGTCAGGAATTATCAGCGAAACGATGCTACAGTATTAGGGGAGTCACGAACACGGGCCAACAAGTATACGGGACCGACATCATTCCCTCAGGATTGAACCATCTGTTGCAAGCGCAACACGTACATTTCGAGCCTCCTCAGCTTCACCACGATGCATGTCATTGAAATGTTTCCATGCATCGCCATCCGATGGGTGTACCATCTTGTCCGGGTTGTATCTTTTGCCATGTTTGTGTCATGTCATCTGTTTCGCGGACTCCTCTGTCATGAACAACCGTTGGATCCTCGGTAAGAAAGGAAGGTACCGTAGGACCTTCACGGGGATACCAAGATGTGACTTATTGCCATCACTAGGGTCGACCAGATACCTAGAGGAGTTGCACTTTGGACAGTGTGTTGCTTTCTCGTGCAGTTTCCTAAATAGAACGCACCCCTTAGGACAAGCATAGATTTGCTCATACGGCATCTTAAGTGCACGAAGAAGTTTCTGTGACTCGTACAAGTTCTTCGGCAGAACGTGACAGTCCAGAAGCAGAGATCCAACAACTGCCAACATAGCATCGAAGTTCTCTCGACTCATGCTACACTTCGACTTGAACGCCATCAGGCGTCCCATGGCATCCAGTTGCGAAACCCGTGTCTGTTCATGAATGGGTTTTTGTGCCGAAGACAACATCTTGTAGTACGCCTTTGCGGATTCCTCTGGCTCGTCCTCAAATCCTTCACCGAACCGTGCCTCCTGAAAGTCATCCATCCAGTCTGCGACCCCGGCATCTCCATCAAAAGCCTCCAGACGTGGTTTCACCACCTCCTCTCTAATACGATTGGCTTCGCCATGGTGGATCCAGCAGGTATAGTTTGGCGTGAATCCATACAAGATAAGATCTTTCCCCACAGCCACCTTTGTCTTTCTTACAACGTTCTCACATTTGACGCAGGGACACGGCATCCGAATGGACCCATGAGCAGCCTCGCCAAATGCATGCTCCACGAAAGCATTAGTCTTATTCATCCACTCTGGGGTCATACTGGGGTAGCCCGTGTACATCCAATCACGGTTCTCTATCCTCTAGCATATACATATGTAAGCGAGCAATATAACCAGCAAATGCATCTGCACAGCGTGCCTACTATCTAATAGGTGAGGATAGGTCCTAATCCCACCCGCGGATGCGTAGATGATGTCAGTTTCCATGCTCCGCTCCGATCCGAGACAGAATTTCGGCAGCACCTCCCCGTTGTTCTCCCGATACACGTCCCAAAAGGGAGAGTGTGCATCCGGAGAACAACAGGGAGGTGATGCCGAAAGTCTATCTTAGACCAAAGCGAACCATGGAAACTA
This sequence comes from Microstegium vimineum, assembly GCA_022036555.1. Taxonomy (NCBI): domain Eukaryota; kingdom Viridiplantae; phylum Streptophyta; class Magnoliopsida; order Poales; family Poaceae; genus Microstegium; species Microstegium vimineum. The sequence goes on from CM039135.1 coordinate 33,532,184, forward strand.
ACATCATCTACGCATCAACGAGCTGTCCAAAATACGTGGACAATCCGAAACAGATACGGTCACAGATATGCAAAGATTTTACATACCTCTGACCGTATCTCTTTCGAACGGGAGACGCCTAACTTGGTTACGTGATCATATAAAACATGCATGAAAAGGAGGAGGGGGCTATACCTAAGGTGTCGGTGAAGAAAGGCTAGCGAGGCAGTGGCGAGGCGGTGCGGTGGTGAGGCGACGCGGTGCAGGCAGACCAGCAACACCGACAACAACGCCCACAAGTGATATCATATGTGGACTTTGAGGTTTGTGAACAACGTACTTGACGACATGCTCGAAACTTTTTCAAAAGTTTACCACAACATACGCACATGAGATCATGACACGTGCTCAAGTTTCGTGATTTTCGGAATTTATTTGCATTTAATATAATTAAAAAACTACAAACACCAAAGTTGGCGACGTTGTCCCGTGAGCACGTTGGTCGAACTATCGAGACAGGCCATGGATTTAGCCATCATTTACACTAACAAACAAGCCTACCATTTTGAGAACGAAAGAAATCTATTATTTCATGCACCTGCAGTTCAAATGAAGATTCAGCGGGAAAATTGAAAAAAACAAAATAAACTAAGGAAAAATAACAAAAAGCAATGGAAGACTTCCAAATTTGAAGATGTTGTTTACAATAGTTCACTAAACACACACAAAAAATTGAGAGCCATAAAACAAAAAAAAATTAATTAAGTTGCCGAGTGCTAGGGTTGGCACTCGGCAACTTAAACGGCGCGAGATGGCGTTAGCCGAGTTGCCGAGTGTATTTTTTTGCCGAGAGTCGGCACTCGGCAAAAAAAATTAAGTTGCCGAGTGTTTTTTTTTTTTGCCGAGTACCAGACACTCGGCATTTAAATAGTTGCCGAGTGTATTTTTTTTGCCGAGTGTGACATTCGGCAACTAAATTAGTTGCCGAGTGCCCGATATCTGGTACTCGGCAACTAGTTCAACATTTGGCAACTCATTATTTTTTTGTAGTGATAAATATTAATATTTCTAATATATATATAGCCAAAGTTGTTTTTCGGAGAGCGCAGATGACAAATAATATTTAGGGACACAAGGAGAAGGAGTATGTTAGTTTGACGATGGTTAGGAGTATTTTTGACAGGACGTGTAGTTTTGATGAATTCACTCATAAATACACCTTGACTCCCTGTGGTCCCGCGCTAGGGTTGTCCTCTTCTCGTGCACGCGCACAAGCGACCCTGGCCTCTCATCTGGTAGACATATTCTCTCCCATATCGCTGCGCTGCACATTAATCTCTCTCCCCACTCTGTGTTTTTATACACGTCTGATCAGTCTCTTTCTCATACATGTCTCTTTGCCTTTTAATACCGTAAACCTAACCAAGACAAGTTGACAGCACAAGAAACCAATTGAATTGGGCTGCCCTAATATCTCATCATCTCCTTTGACATCTCAAGAGAAAGAGAGAGAAAGAGGACCGGGGACGAACAAGAGAGAGAAAGCACTGGCTCTAGCCTAGCCTCTACTACCTAGCAACTGCGACAGCAACTCGCAAAAAAGCGGCACCACACACACACGGACACACCAGAAAACACAAAGCACAAGCAAAATAAGCATCATCCCCCGGCCACCAAGAACTCCAAGAAGCGCAAGAATAACCTTCACTGCTTTTCTTCATATCCGATCCCTTACACGCTAACCGCTAGCTAGCTAGCTGCTACTACTACTACAGCCTACAGCCAAGGGAGGGCGCGCGCGCGGCATCTATGGAGGCGCGGGCAGCGTCGGCGCCGGACCTTTCGTTGCACATCAGCCTGCCGAGCAGCACCACGTCGCCGTCGTCTCCCGCCCCCGGGCTGGGCGCCGGAGGAGCTTCTGGGCGTGGTGCGCAGCCGGCTGGAGGGGACCCGTGGCGGCGTCTGAACGGATCCACGGCGTCGACCGAGCTGTCGCTCTCGCCCCCGTCGCGGCAGCAGGAGGTGGCTGCTGGGGACGTCCTTCCGTGGCGATTCCGGCCGCCAGCGGCGGCGAATAATTACTCCTCATCCACCGCGGAGGCAGCAGCAATGTTCGTGCCGGTGACTGTTCCGAGGCTTTCGTTCGACGCCGCGGTGGAGGCGGAGGCGGCGGCGCGGGCGAGGCCAATCAACGGAGTGCCCGTCTACAGCAGCCAGCGGGCCGGCGCCGCCCATCCCTTTCTAGGCGCCGGCGGCGGGTACCGCCAGGGCCACCACCACCCGAAGGCCGCCGGGGGGCTATACAATAATCCCTACCACTCCTCGTCGTGGCCCTCGTCCCTGCTGCGCTCGACGACGACGACGTCCCCCGGAGCCGTGGCGCCCTCGGTGTCCGACCCCGCGGCGGCGGCGGCGTCGTACCTCTCGCCGCCGTCCGCGTACCACCGGATGCTGTCGAGCACCGGCCGGCTCCACCTCCAGGGCGTGCTCGCCGACACGCTCCGCGGCTACGGCGGCGGCGGGCACCACCACCACTTGGGCAGCCTGGCCGCGGCCCGCTACATGCCGAGGCTCCCGGCTTCCCGGCGCGGCATGCGCGCGCCGCGGATGCGGTGGACGAGCAGCCTGCACGCTCGTTTCGTCCACGCCGTCGAGCTCCTCGGCGGCCACGAGCGTGAGTCGTCAATTCCTCCGCTTGCATCCATCCATTCATCCTCAGCTTCAGAACCCAATAAAACCATGCATTTCATGGAGATCTGCTTGGATCATTTCATGCGGGATATGATGATGATTAATCTCGCTCCCTCTCCCCGGCCGGCCTCTCTCTCGGCTCGATCGGCACACAACATACAGGAGCGACGCCCAAGTCGGTGCTGGAGCTGATGGACGTCAAGGATCTGACGCTAGCGCATGTGAAGAGCCATTTGCAGGTTGAGTTCTGGCCGAGCTCTGTTGGGAGCTCGAGTTCGTTCGTTCTTTAATTCTGCTTTTTCTACCCGGCCGTGCGGTTATTCCTTCTTTAATTCTGTCTGTGTTCTTGTTGCATCCGTTCTTGTTCTTGTTGGGGCTAATGTACAAGGAGGTCAAATCATGATCGATATGAGAGGTGCCTGCCAGGGCACAGACTCCGAGTGAAGCTGAATGAGAGTGAAAGTCGTCAGATGTGATTGTGCAGACTATAGCTAGCTAGCTAACAAAGAAACTGCCATCCCTAGAGAGAGAGAGAGAGAGAGAAAGGAGAAGGGGAAGCTAGTTCAGTGTACTCATAGCTAGAGCGAGCCTAGAGAGAGAGAGAGATGGAGAGAGATTGGATGTGTCGGGGTGTGTGGGCAAGAAAAGGTGCTATCATTGCACAATAATGCAATGTGTGTCTGCTCCTGCAAGACGCCCAATCCCCAAAGCAGTGAAGTGAGCGCTCAGCCAGCAGCAGCCAACGGACATGGGGACGAGCGAGAGAGAAGAGCCAACCCATGCATACAGAAGCTAGCAATTTCTTTCTTTTGGACATTTCTGGCCGGCCGGCTGCTCTGTTTTGCTGCGATTTCTTGAGCAACGACGACCCTTTTATGATGGATCCGCTGTGCTTTACTACGCCTTTTCCCCGTCTTCTCCCTCTCAATGCATGCAAAATAGTGTGTCTGCGCACTCTGCAGGTTTGCTTTCTTGGTCATTCTTTTGTTGCTGCTCCTTTTCCAGATGTATAGGACCGTGAAGAGCACTGACAAGCCTACAACCTCATCAGGTAAACAAATTGCATCCATCCATGCATCCCCATATTTATAATATTGCACATCACATTATTCACAAGCTTTATTTAACTATTGCATTGGGTTCTTCCTCTCCAAATTCAATTCGAACTGTGATTTCATTCTTAACGTACGTACGTTTAGGAGGGCCTGTGGACGGCGGTGGCGACTCCGGCGACGATGATCTCCCGAGTGCCCGGCGGGCTCCGTCGTCGTCAGCTGGTCGGGACGTCAGCCCGCAGGCGTTCACGGGGCACCGGTCCGCCTCCTCGGAGGGCGCGGCGAGCCATGCCGGCGGCGAGGTCGAATGCTCCTCAGCCGACGATTCCGACGGCGGCAGGGCGGCGCGCAGTGCTTCGTCGTCGAGGTATATATAGGAGTGTACGTGTGTGTCTTTTTCGTCCTCCTCCTCCCTGATCGATGATGATACGATATGGAAAGTGCGTGGTGGCTTGTCATGGGACGTGATGGACGATACATTGGAGTGGCACACAATTAGCCTAATAAGAGCAAACACAACCCAGCTTTTTATAAATAAAGTAGTAGCAGTACGTAGTAGTGGTTGTCAGCAAACTCTGCAAGCAAAAAGATAATCCAACAATCTCATCTGATGACAAGCAAGATCACGTACTAAACCTCAAAATATATGTGTTCCCTACACACGTACAGTACTACTACACACATGCGCGCGGCCGGCGCAGTATAGAGAGGCCAGCGATCTGCCCTTGCATTGGCCTTGATGATGAGCAGCATGGCATCAATCGCATCTCCAAGCTAGCTAGAGAGCCTGTGCAGCTGTGCTAGTACTGTAGATTTGGCCTTGTCCTCTTCTCTCGCTTTCTCTCTAGGAGGCTGCTCCCTGCTGCTTTTGCCTTTTCTTATCACTGCGTCACTGCACCCTCTCTGCGGCAATCTCTGCAGTGTACATGTGTGTGGGTGCCTTTGACCTCTCACAAACTTTTGCATGCATGCATCACGCAATCAACCTAGAAATATCATGTCAATCAAGAACTTGTTATGCATCCTATTGCTACTCCATCCTGTGCTCTTCACCTCTCACATATTGCTGCCAATTCTATGAAAAAATAACTGACAGCCACTAGCTAGAAGTACTAATGTTATGTTCTTGTTCCTTAATACCTACTAGCTAGTAGAAAATAGGAGGAAAATAAAGAAGCATATGTTACTTAGTGTACAACTGACGTAATCTCTCTCTGTCGTCTCTCTCTTCTGCTGATCTTACTAATTTATTATTATGAGCTGCTGCGTGCCTTTCATGCATGTGAGCCTTTACAGTTCCGCGGTGGGCGATGATATTTGCTGTTAACTTGCCTGATACGTACAAGTCAGTAGTGTTCAGAAAAAAAAAAACCTAGTTCCTGGTCGTCAAGTGAATTTGTACGTATTTCCACAATAATCTGCATGCATGCCCAGTCATTCGCCCCACATGTATATTAAAAGCTCCCGAGCTGAGAGACAATAATGTAATATTTCTAGAGCCCTATTAGTGATTGGATTTTGTAAGTGTGCAAAGTCTTCAATCACACGGGTAGTATACGTACGTAAGCGCGCCTAACCATATGCTTCTTCTAAAACACTAATCCTATGTTCCTACTAATTGCCTTAACAAGCTCTAAGGTTAGTATCTACTGCATACTACTACATTGAAAAGATTTATATTATTGCAATGAACCAAACTATTAATAGTGAAGAACTAATAAAAAGATTGGGAATAGTGTAGTAACTAGCATTCCTTAATATTGTATATACTAATTGATTAATAATGATACAAATTATAATTTGGGATGAAACTGTCTAGATGGCTTTAAGAACTTTGCAAATATATTAGTGGCATCACATCATTTGATTTTTGCTCATAACAAACATAACTGGTCCAATATTTTGGATTTGTGTTGCTCACATTTTAAATTAAAAAATATTGATATAAGCTTCTCACAAGATAATTCCGGTGTGGTCCTTTCCTCATTTTTAAGTAGTTGCTCTTATTTTGAGAGAGTAGTTTACCATCCATTTGACAAAAAAAGGCATTATAAATATAATAGAAGAAATTATGTTTTCCAAATGAACATGTGAAAGGATCAAGATGCCCAAGAGGGGGAGGGGGGTGAATTGGGCTTGTTTTAAATTTCTAAAGCAAATATGAAAACCTATCAAATGCCAATCACCCCCTAGTGCCTACTGGTCGTGTGTCCTAGCTAGAAAGCGGTAGCAGTTCATGGAATTGAATGACACCCTAAGCAATTCTAGTGGGGAATGAAAGAACAAGACAGAATGTAATGCGGAAATGTAAAGAGCTAGGGAAAAGAGATTCTCAGTGACGCAACGATGTTTTCCCGAGGTATCGAGGTGTCGACACACCCCCCTAGTCCTCGTTGGAGCACCTCGCAAGGTATAGCCCCCCCTCTACCCGCGCAAGGGTAGAGTGCTCTCTACGAGCTGATTCTTTGCCACTCCGGCTCGGTGAATGGCCCACAACCGATCACAGAAGCTTGGAGAAGAGCCGCCGACAATCTTCCGGTGATCACTTCCTCCGAACACCACCAAACCATCTAGGTGCTGCCGAACACCAAGAGTAACAAGCACAAGACCTTCACTTGACCAACTCAAGGCTAGGAAGGTGGATGGATGCACACAAATCACTCCTAATCACTCTAGGAAGGAAGAACAAGATGGAATCTCTCAAATTTCTCCCTCACTAGGCACTTGGCTTTCCTAGAACTCTCTCCAAGGTTCCTCAGGTGTAACACAGGCCAAGAGAGGTCCTAAGAATGAGGAGGGCAACTATAAATAGTCCCCACCTTCAAAACTAGCCGTTACTTGCTTTTTCTCTTTTCTGCGTATGCATCGGACTAGTCCGGAGCGCACACCACCGGACCAAAGCAACTGGTCCGGAGCTCACTTGCAATTCAAAAACCACTGGAAAGCAGGAACCATCGGACCACTCGCTATGGTCCGACGCTCAGGTCCGGAGCCAGGGTGCTCACTGAGTTGAAAACTCAACTGAGCTTGGCACCACCGGACCACTCGCTATAGTCCGATGCCCTAGTCCGACGTAGAGGTCCGGAGCCACGGTGCTTACTGAGTTCTCAAACTTCTCTGACTGAGAGCGTCGGACTAGCCATCGGACTCACCGTCGGACTAGTCCGGAGCCTCCTCTAAGGCTGACTTCCTCTGGCAGGGACCACCGGACCACTCGCCTATGGTCCGGTGCTTTCCAAACAGGTGGTCCGGAGCTATCTCACTGAACCTTTGCCTAAGTCAGGGACCGTCGGACCACTCTCCTTGGTTCGACGCCTACTTGGCAGACTGGTCCGGAGCCTCTTTCTTCCCCTGTTTCAACTGTTTTCACTAAGTCTTTTCTAGGGGTTTTGCTCCTACCATTTCTAGGGTTAAACAAGGGCTGATAGCAAGGTTTCTAGGACTCGTTGTGACAAGTGTGCACACACCAACTTTCCCAAACTCTCCTAGGTCAAGCTAGTAACCTCATACCCCCCTTTATAGTACGGTCAAAGGAAAAACAAAGTCCTAGCTATACTTAGTGCCCTTCTCAACTTTATGGCACTAAGGACTAGCCTAGTCTTCAACTTGAATCAACATCCTTTGAAACCGAAACGATTTCCATCTTGGGGGCATGAATGTCCATTAAGCCCATTCTTAGCATCACTATTGGCCTATCTTATAATAACTTTGCCTCTGCAAAACACACGTTAGTCATAGTGACCTAGCATTGTCGTTAATCGCCTAAACACAAGGGTCCATGATTCTTCAATCTCCCCTTTTAGGTGATTGACGACAATACAAGCTCGAGTAGAGAATAATGAGTGAATTTTGATAAGAGAAAACATGACTTGACATGATATAGACATGGGTTAGTGATAAGAAAGACATATACATGCCTAAACCATTCAAGCCATGACAAGCACAAAGGATATGAAATTGAGCATAGTACTTGATTTCAAAAGGATATGCTATAGCCAAAAGTTCAGAGATTAGCACAGAAGTAATATAGCATAACCAAGTGACATGATATATATAAGTAAAGGTCCACACATGTCACACAACCATCAAGTCTCAACCATCACACACATATCATGCAATGCATAAAGACGGTAAACACGATGCATGATGCGATAGAGTAAATACACATCAAAAGAACGAATCCTACTAGCTCCCCCTGAAGCTAGCCCAACTACTCGACTCTCCCTCTCCACCTTTGGCGTCGAAGCACCAAAACTAAGCATCTGGAGGCGGAGTGGAAGCAGCCGTGGAGCAGTCAAGCATCCTGAACTCTGACAAGTAGGTATCATCATCTGAATCCTCCCCCTGAGTGTCTATCGCTGGAAGCGGAGCGGTATGGGGGACTGGAGCTGACGTGCTCGCTGCCTTTGCCGCTGAGGACTCTGGAGCAGGAGCTGGTGCTGGAGCTGGAGTAGGATCCACTACCACTGTCTCTGCTGGTGCCTCTGGAGCTGCGGGGTCCAGTTGTACCTCGAGTACTGACTCTTTTGGAGTCTCAAGAACCGTTGGCTTCTTAGGATGAGCTGGAGTAGATGTAACAGCTGTGGCATCGGTCACGATAGCAGGGCAGGTGGACTAGACATGGCTGGAGCACGACTATCGTGTGTAGCCTCTAAGGAAGCAACTGAAGAATGGTGCTGACCAACTGTCGGTGTAACCAGTTCTGCCTCAATCTTTGCTGCTATTTGCTGACCAGTGGGGGACGGCTGCCCTGTGTTGTCGCTGAACGACGCTGAGAGATCTCTGGCAGTAGCACCCATCGTAGCAGACATCGACGTGAAACCGGTAGTGAGAGGGGTGAACTGCTGAGTCGGGCCTAAGGTGTCCAACCACTGAGTGACCTGAGTCACCGAGGACTGGAACAGGGTGGTCATTCCGGCACCCTGAAGTCCACTGGACTATATGGCTAGGGTGGGAGTGACGGTCTGTCCCGCTGAACTAGAAGGGGCCACTGAAGGGCCAACTAACTGCTGTGGTGCTGCTAGCTGACCAACTGACTGAGATGGCTGAGACTGACTCATCATCTGGATCTGAGGTGCAGCCGGGAACTAAAGAGGAGGAGCGCCAGTCCACTTCATCATATGGGCTCCAAGCGCTGGGACTCCAACTGCATGGCAAGCATTTGTCACTGCATCTCAAAGTGTCGCTCCTCAGACTGTCTTTGCATTTCATCCTATCTCTGCTGGACCTGGGTGACTGCAGTCACAAGGGAACTCTGTTGCTCATTCAGACGGTCAAGAATCTTCAGCATCATAGTTTCTGTAGCAGAATCAGAACCTCCTGCCTCAGTGTCGTGAGCCCGTGGGGGCATGGTAGGAACAGGCTGGAAGTTAGCGTCAGAGCTGTCAGAAGAAGTATCCTCAGGAGTAACATCAGCCCAAGTATCCAAGTCATGAAGCTCCTACTTCTCAACACCTCGGATCGAATCATCCTGAGTATCAACATCATCTTGGTCAGCAGGCGCAGTCCGTTGCTTGACTAGGCGAAGCAAACGGTTCCCAAACCGACTGTCAAAAGAAGCTAGTACTCTATACGGTAGGAATGAAGTCGGTGACTGATCAAGCAACGCACGGAATCCGGGATTGGATCCCTCAAGCTCAATAGCTAAGATAGAACTAATCCAATGAGCATAAGGAAATTGCCTTCATGCTCTCATCCCATCAGCAATCACATCCTCAATCTCTAACACTAGAAAATCAGCTATATCAAACAGTGTCTGAGAGACGAGTGTCTGAAGTAAGAACTGCTGCATATTTGTCAGACCCTCCTTGTACCCTGTGCGAGGCAGCAGTGTATGCCGTAGTACATCATTCAGGCGACGAACAGGAGGGCGGAGCTCTGTCAGGGTACGACGAGAACCCTCTGTGAAAGGTGGCTTGAAGAGAGGAGCAACCTCCTGAACTGTCAAAGTACGGCCACCTCGAGCTCGGCGAGGCACAGAGACTCCTCTGTAGCAATCATAGTGAAGGTTGAGCTCTCCGGCTGTCTGGGTGAGTTGTAGTATCTCTCTGAGCCGAGTCACATAGAGCCTGTAACGCTCTCCTCTGAAAGTATACTGAAGAAAGTTGTGCTCCGGATCAACCCATACTGAAGCATAGAACTCCCGGATCCACCTCTCAATGTAATTCTCGGAACGACCATGGAGGTCGGTGAGTCCTGGAAGATACGTGAGGAAGAGTCGAATCTCCTCTCCAGCAAGCTCAACTATGCTCTCCAAAGAGCAAACCCTGTGTGGTCGTATCTGAATGCAAGAAAGCTGAGCTGCCCTGTAGAAGTCCTCCATGAGAGGTGTGTGCCATCCTGGTGAAGCTCTGGGGTCACGCTGATTAGGGCACACACTTCTCAAGTGTCACAAAGCAAAGCTTCATTACTTGTTTCGCATTGAGGTTCCTCAAGTCAAGATGTATTGATTCTGAATCTGTAGTAGGAGCTGCTGAGACACTCGGAGGAGCACTATCACCACGTGGTGGAGTAGACTGGACAGTCTGGGAGCGAGTGACACGCCCCAGGGAAGAGGTGCCAACGGTGTACCAAGAGCTTCTGTGACTAGCTCTTGCTCCTCTGGATCCTCCTCGGTCTCTGACTGAGCTGGAGGAGTAGACGGTAAAACCCACGGAGGGGTGCCAAGTCTGACAGAACCTCGGCGACCACCTCGTTTTGCGTGGTCCGCTGCATCTGCAACTGCTTTGGCCTGCTCGGCCTCTGTCAACTTGCGCTTCTTTTTCTTTTGCTTCTCAACCAGCTGCTTCTTCCCCTTGTCCTTAGAGGGACGCGGAGGGGGAGGTGTATCATCACCCGAACCACTGACACGAGCACGAGAACCACGAGCCATCACTGATCAACAAATGAAAGACTGCCCAATTGAGAGGAACCACTGCTCAACCTGACACGAGTAGACCCACTGCCACAAGCCAACTACAAGAAATCACTGCCCACTGATCAAGAACCACTGACCACTGTCAAGAGACAACTGCGAGAACCTCTAACAAATCACAAGCACCACGGATCACTGTCAACTGAACAACTGCCTCTGTCACAATCAACTGCGAACTGTGAGAATCAACTAATAGAGGGGCCTGCTAGCCACTAGACTGTCACTTGTGAGGCTTTGCTTCAATCCATACTCGCGAGCTTTGCCCCGAGTTTATACTGCCACTGCTGCTGCTAAAAAGAATTAGATAGAAAATTATATAAGCATATATAATTCTAGAGACGAGATACCGTATAGAAGCAAGCATCTAGATAAGAGATAGAATGAAACACTGCCATGGTACCTGAGGTAAGTGAGTGTATCTAATTAGAGCAACTCAAGTGACGAACCATACTCCACAAAAGAGTTCACCAACTGCGGATTGCAATAAGTGAATGAATTTAGTGATTTGGATTTGATTAAGTGTTGGCAAGGAATCACTCTAGGACATAATGTGATCTATAACTCGACAAAACGTGAAATTAAAGATCAACATCATACCCTAGCAACAATGAAGCAAAGTTGATGACGAAGAATCGGATTCGGCAATGGACGAAGACTTCGAAATGAACCCAAACTAGGGTTAGGCAAACCCTAGAGGGTGAATCCTCTAGCTTGCAATTTGAATTGGGGGAGTGGTGGAGCTGGGCAGGGTGAAGAGTGGAGCAGAGGTGGTGCTTGATCGCCGGCGAGAGGGGCCTCGATGGCGAGCGGCGGTGGTGATGGCAGGCGGCGACGCTGCTCTGTTTTGATTAGCGCGAGGGAGCACGAGCAGAGCAGGCAGGGGCACGGGAGGTCGTGCGGCGGCGCTCCGGTGTGGATCACCGGCGGCAAGAGGGGTGGCGCAGGTGAGCGGCGATGCTTGGGCAGGGAGGAGGAGCGACGTATGGACGAGAAAGCAACTGCCAAACACAAATTGCCAGCGCGGGGGTTATCTGCAAAAATTCAAAGCGTCGGACTAGTTTCCATGGTCCGGAGGGTGGTCCGACTGAGGAGTCCGATGGAACCAGAGATTTGAAAAATCCATGCAGAGAGCACCCGACCACCGGACTATGGCGTCGGACTGGTCCGACGGTATGATGATCAGAGAGATTGGTGCTGACTAGAGCACCAGACTACTTGCCTATGGTCTGGAGGAGCGTCGGACAGGTGGTCTGACGGATTCTTTGTCTGGATGAAAATGAGCAGAGAGGGATAGGGCGTCAGACCACCTAACGTCTGACCATGCCGAGTAGTCCGGAGGGTGGTCCGGTGCTTGATTTTGCTCTAAGTCTTCCTGTTTTTCTCTCCAATCTTTTCTCTTAGCCAAGTACCAACACAAAACAGCAAAAAGAAACACTTGTTGGACCTGGCATAAGAACCATCTCTCAAACCCTCAATTTAGAAATAGTTTGCCATAGGCTAGACATAGTTTTCTAAGGAAAATAGATCAAGAAAACTCCAAGGATCACCATAGGGGCACAAGAGGGGTATTAGCTGCAGCTAGAGCTTTGAATGCTCCCCCTAAGTGACGAGCCTAGAGGATGATCAAGCTTAACCAAAAAGAAACGACGAAGCAACACACATGCATATGCTATGCAATACGGAATTTGAATCTAGGTTGCTTGCAAGTTTAAACCGCGGTTAAGCTTTGTCACACGCTTTGAGGGCGGTTATCTCAACCGCGTTAGCCAAGCCTATGTGCATTACCAAATTAAACATGTTATATTACAAGTGAATGCATGGTTCACACAATCTCATTTTTTAGTGAAGTTTGAGTGATCAAGCACATTCAACTCGCTTCTCAACCTACAAAAGGTTGTTTCATCGAGTGGTTTTGTGAAGATATCCGCCAATTGATCTTCGCTCTTAACTCCAACTAGTGTGATGTCTTTCCTAGCCACATGATCTCTAAGAAAGTGATGGCGAATATCAATGTGCTTGGTGCGAGAGTGTTGAACCGGGTTGTTAGCAAGCTTTACGGCGCTTTCCTTATCACACAAAAGGGGAACATCTTTTAAAACAACGCCGTAATCAAGAAGTGTTTGGGTCATGTATAAGATTTGTGCACAACTTGCTCCCATGGCAATGTATTCCGCCTCGGCGGTTGACAATGCCACACTGTTTTTTGCTTCTTTGAGGACCAAGAAACAAGTGATCTTCCTAGCATGTGGCACCCGCCGGAGGTACTCTTCCTATCAACCTTACACCCGACATAATCCGAATCGGAATAGCCAACTAGTTGGAAGGGGGGTCCTTTGGGATACCAAAGACCCATGCTAGGGGTGTGCATTATGTACCTAAGGATTCTTTTAACCACACAGAGATGCGACTCCTTAGGGCTTGCTTGAAACCTAGCACACATACACACACTAAACATGATATCCGGCCTAGATGCGGTGAGGTAAAGTAAACTACCGATCATAGAACGATAGAGAGTTTGATCAATTGGTTTACCTCCCTCATCAAGGTCGAGATGTCCATTAGTAGGCATTGGGGTCTTGATTGGCTTGCAATCCTCCATCTTGAACTTTTTAAGTAGATCATGAGTGTACTTTTCTTGAGAGATGAAGGTCCCTTCTCTCATTTGCTTCACTTGAAAGCCAAGGAAGAAGGTTAGCTCATCAATCATTGACATCTCGAACTCCTTGGACATCAAGTCACCGAACTCCTTGCAATGGTCTTGGTTTGTTGACCCATATATAATGTCATCGACATATACTTAGCAAATGAAGATCTCTCCATTAAGCTTCTTGGTGAATAGTGTTGTGTCGACGATCCCGATCTTGAAACCATTCTTGAGTAGGAAGTCCCTTAGCCTCTCATACCAAGCTCTTGGAGATTGTTTCAATCCGTAGAGTGCCTTGGACAACCTATACACATGATTAGGCAAGTTTGTGTCTTCTAACCCGGGAGGTTGTGAGACATAGACAAGTTCATTGATGAAACCATTTAAGAAAGCGCTCTTCACATCCATTTGAAAGAGTTTCATTTTGTGATGTGAAGCATACGCCAAAAGGATACGGATGGCTTCAAGTCTTGCAACCGGAGCAAAGGTCTCTCCAAAATCGAGTCCTACTTGAGAGAACTCCTTTGCCACCAATCTTGCCTTGTTCCTTACAACCATGCCTTGATCATCTTGCTTGTTCCTAAACACCCACTTGGTACCAATGATTCTTGCATCCTTTGGCTTCTCTTCAAGTGTCCACACTTGGTTCCGGGTGAAGTTGTTGAGTTCTTCATGCATGGCATTCACCCAATCCAGATCCGCAAGTGCTTCTTCAACACTATTAGGCTCAACAAAGGAAACAAACGAGTGATGTTCAACATAAGATGCAAGTCTAGAGCGAGTCATAACTCCTTTTAATGGACTCCCTATAATTTGATCATGGGGGTGAGCTTGAAGGATAGGTGTTGATCTTCTATTTGTCTCTTGAGGAGGGGGATGCGGTGCTTCAACATTGCTTGCTTCGGCCTCGGCTTGATCTTGAGGGATGTTAGTGTCTTCTTGAGCTTCCCTCACTTGATCTTCTTCATCAACTTGAGGCGTGCGAGGTGGAGAAGGATCTTGATTTGCTTCATCTTCAACTTCTTCCACCTCTTGCGGGTTGATAGCACCAATTGGCATATTCTTCATTGCCTCCCTCAAGGGTTCATCACCTACATCAATATCCTCAAGCGCTCCTTGGGAGCCATTAGTTTCATCAAACTCCAAGTCATACGTTTCTTCAACTAAGCCGGTGGCTTTGTTAAATACACGGTATGCCTTGGATTTAAGTGAATATCCAACAAGGAAACCAATGTCACACCACCGTTGGAATTTACCCAAGTGTTGGCGCTTCTTGTAGATGTATACTTTGCAACCAAATACCCAGAAGAAGGATATATCCGGCTTCTTTCCATTGACAAGCTCATAGGGGGTCTTCGTCAATAATCTTAGTTGAAGAGGCGGTTTGCCGCATAGCAAGCGGTGTTGATGGCCTCCGCCCAAAACTTCTCGGGAGTGTTGTACTCATCAAGCATAGACCTTGCTAGAGTGATAAGCGTCCGGTTCTTCCTCTCTACTACACCATTTTGTTGTGGAGTGTATGTAGCGGATACCTCATGCTTGATTCCCACTTCATCACAATAATCTTCAATCTTTGTGTTCACAAACTTGGTGCCATTGTCACTTCTAATCTTCTTGATCTTCACATCAAACTCATTTTGAGCTCTAGTTGCAAACTTTTTGAAGATGCCTTGTACTTCTCCCTTGTCTTGAAGAAAGAATACCCAAGTGTATCGAGAGTAGTCAACCACTACCACTAAGCAATAGAGATTGCCTCCAAGACTAGCATAGGTGGTAGGACCAAATAGATCCATGTGTAGCAACTCTAGGACTCTTGAGGTAGACATGAAAACTTTGGTTGGATGAGTGTTTGCCACTTGCTTGCCGGCTTGACAAGCACTACACAATTTATCCTTCTCAAACACCACATCCTTGATTCCTCTAATCATCTCCTTCTTGACAAGCTTCTTCAAGGTTGACATTCCCACATGTGCTAGTCTTTTATGCCATAGCCAACCCAAAGAATTCTTGGAGAATAGACAAGTTTGCAAATTAGCTTCATTTGAGGTGAAGTCCACTAAGTAGAGGTTGTTGTGCCGGAACCCTTTGAATATCATTGATGAATTTTCAATCTTGGTCACAATCACCTCATTTGGAGTGAAGAGACATTGAAACCCGAGATCACAAAGTTGACCAACCGATAGCAAATTGAAGCTCAATGATTGTACTAGCAAGACATTGGAAATTGATTGATCTTGGGAGATAGCCACTTTTCCTAAGCCTTGAACTTTGCCCTTTGAATTATTCCCAAAAGTAATTTTGTCTTGATTTGCACAATCCTCATCAAGTGTGGTGAACATCCGGGGGTTGCCGGTCATATGTTGAGTGAAACCACTATCAATTACCCAATGGCTCCCACCGGTCTTATAGTTCACCTACACACAAGCAACTTGGAGTTAAGCTTGTTGTTTGGGAACCCCCTTAGTGCGGGGCCCCATAGCCTTGTCAACCAACTCCTTAGCAACCCAAAGAACTTTAGGCTTATTCTTCATTGGTGGTCCAAGAAACACCACAAGTGGTCTACCCTTGGAATCTTTGTTGATGACATAGTGAGCATCATGAGCAAATGGCCTAGTGTGCTTGGGCAAGATCTTGCGAGGTGAAGTCATGCAATCATATGCGAAGTGACCAACTTGTCCACACTCAAAGCATCTCCTTGGCTTGGGCTTTGGCTTCTCTTGATTGTAGCCATTGTACTTGTTCTTGTAGTAGTTCTTGGCTTCAATCTTGACCTTGGCCTTCATCACTTGGTTTTCCTTGAACCCAATACTGGTCTTATCATTCTTCATGATGGTGCTCATTAGAAGCTCACTTTGGAGATTGTGGCCCTTGGTGAACTTGTCAAGGCCACTAGCAAGCTTGGTCTTGTCACTCTTGAGCTTGGCAATTTCTTCTCTAAGAGAGTTGATCAAGGTAATAGCATCTTTGTCTTCTTCTTCCTTGGTCGACTTGATGGTGAAGGGCTTGTTTTCCTTGAGGTTGATTAGCTCTTCCTTGATCTTTGAGTTCTCTTCCCTCATCTTCACATAATCATCATACTTGTCGGCTTCTACAACTCTCTTGCCCTTGCACTTAGCACTTTGCTCAAGAGCCACATCATCAAGCTCGATTTCACAAGAGGTAGCACTTGCACACTTAGCACATGGGTTAGTAGCAACATGTGTAAGATCTTGAGTAAGCAATTCATTTGCTACCACTAGTGTGCCATGATCACTTTTCACTTGGTTGTAGTCATCTTTTAGCAAGTTATACCTTGTATGGAGCTCTTGGGATGACCTCTCAAGATTATCATGTTTCTCATTAGATTGCTTAAGAGAAGCTTTGAGCTCCCTAGTGCTAGATGTGAGAGAATTGATCTCAAGCTTCAAATCATCATTAGCACTAGACAAGGCATCAAGCTTAGCATGCAAGTTGTCTTTGATCTCAAGAAGTTTGTCATTTTTACCTTTATATTTCCTTATGATGCTAGAGTACTTGTTGAAAATTTTAATTAGCTCATCATAGGATGGTGTGTCATCATCATCACTTTCACTACCACTTAAGTCACCACTATCATCATCATCCTCTTTTTGTACCTTCTTGTCACCTTTAGCCATGAGGCATAGGTGTGTAGAGGATGAGCCCGACGATGAAGGAGGAGGTGGCGGTGGAATAGAAGAACCAATCACCAAGGCGGCCACCTTCTCTTCTTCACTCTCATCATCGGAGGAGTCACTTGAATCATCAATATCGGTGAGCCAATCACCCACAATGTAAGCCTTGCCATCCTTCTTCTTCTTGTGGAAGTTGAAGTTCTTCTTCTTCTTGTATGGCTTGTCTTGCTTCTTGTCATCATCACTTGAGTCATCATTGCTGCCCTTGTTCTTCTTGAAGTTCTTGAACTTGTCTTTCTTCTCTTCGGGGCAAGCATGAGCTAGATGACCAAGAGTGCCGCAATTGTAGCACTTCATTTGGGAGATTGGCTTCCTTGAAGAGCTTGTGAAGAATTTCTTCTTCTTTGAGTCAAACTTGACTCCATTCTTGTTTAGCCTCTTCAACATCTTGGTGGTTTTCTTCACCATAAGAGTGATGTTGTCTTCATCATCATCATCACTTGCACTCTCAAGTACATATTGAATCTTGCACTTCTCCTTGGAAGATGCCTTGAGAGCCAAGTCCTTCTCCTCCTTCTCTTTCTTCTTGGAGGAATATGAACTTCCATCATTGATCTTCATGTACATCTCATGAGCATTGATCTTGCCCAAAACTTGTGTTGGGGTAGTTGTGGAGAGATCGCCTTGATGAAGGACCATGACAATGTGGCTATACTTGTCTATTGGTAAGACACAAAGTATCTTGCACACCACATCGGCCGGTGTCATTTGAGTAAGCCCGAGGCCATTCAACTCCTCTACAAGCACATTCAAGCGAGAATACATTTCATTAGCATTTTCATGAGATAGCATGGTAAAAGAGTTCATCTTAGCAATGATGAGGTGATAGCGCTCTTCTCTTTCACATTTGGTGCCCTCGTGTAGAGCACAAATGTTTGTCCAAATCTCATGCGCGGTTTTGCAATTCCGCACACGGTTGAACACATCCTTGCAAATGCCACGAAAAAGAATGTTCTTCGCCTTAACATTGTTCTTCTCAAAGAAGGGATCCTTGGCGAACACCGATCCGCCTATGGTCGCGGCTTTGTGAACGCCGACATCCACGACCTCAAGGTAGGCCTCCATCCGCACTTTCCAATAAGGAAAGTCATCCCCATCAAACATGGGTGGCGGTCCATCCCCATGGGACATCTTGCTCTAGGCGGTGAAGCCTAATTTAGAGCAACAAAGCTCCGATACCAATTGAAAGGATCAAGATGCCCAAGAGGGGAGGTGAATTGGGCTTGTTTTAAATTTCTAAAGCAAATATGAAAACCTATCAAATGCCAATCACCCCCTAGTGCCTACCGGTCGTGTGTCCTAGCTAGAAAGCGATAGCAGTTCATGGAATTGAAATACACCCTAAGCAATTCTAGTGGGAAATGAAAGAACAAGACGAAATGTAATGCGGAAATGTAAAGAGCTATGGAAAAGAGATTCTCAGTGACGCAGCGATGTTTTCCCGAGGTATCTAGGTGTTGACACACCCTAGTCCTCGTTGGAGCACCTCGCAAGGTATAGCCCCCCTCTACCCGCGCAAGGGTAGAGTGCTCTCTACGGGCTGATTCTTCGCCACTCTGGCTCGGTGAATCGCCCACAACCGATCACAGAAGCTTGGAGAAGAGCCGCCGACAATCTTCCGACGATCACTTCCTCCGAACACCACCAAACCGTCTAGGTGTTGTCGAACACCAAGAGTAACAAGCACAAGACCTTCACTTGACCAACTCAAGGCTAGGAAGGTGGATGGATGCACACAAGTCACTCCTAATCACTCTAGGAGGAAAGAACAAGATGGAATCTCTCAAATTTCTCCCTCACTAGGCACATGGATTTCCTAGAACTCTCTCCAAGGTTCCTCAGGTGTAACACAGGCCAAGAGAGCTCCTAAGGACGAGGAGGGCAACTATAAATAGTCCCCACCTTCAAAACTAGCCGTTACTTGCTTTTTCTCTTTTCTGCGTATGCGTCGGACTAGTCCAGAGCGCACACCACCGGACCAAAGCAACTGGTACGGAGCTCACTTGCAATTCAAAAACCACTGGAAAGTAGGAACCGTCGGACCACTCGCTATGGTCCGACGCCCTGGTCCGACGCTCAGGTCTGGAGCCAGGGTGCTTACTGAGTTCTCAAACTTCTCTGACTGAGAGCGTCGGACTCACCGTCGGACTAGTCCGGAGCCTCCTCTAAGGCTGACTTCCTCTGGCAGGGACCACCAGACCACTCGCCTATGGTCCGGTGCTTTCTAGATAGGTGGTCCAGAGCTATCTCACTGAACCTTTGCCTAAGTCAGGGACCGTCGAACCACTCTCCTTGGTCCGACGCCTACTTGGCAGACTGGTCCGGAGCCTCTTTCTCCCCCTGTTTCAACTGTTTTCACTAAGTCTTTTCTAGGGGTTTTGCTCCTACCATTTCTAAGGTTAAACAAGGGTTGATAGCAAGGTCTCTAGGACTCGTTGTGACAAGTGTGCACACACCAACTTTCCCAAACTCTCCTAGGTCAAGCTACTAACCTCATACCCCCCTTTATAGTACGGTCAAAGGAAAACAAAAGTCCTAGCTATACTTAGTGCCCTTCTCAACCTTATGGCACTAAGGACTAGCCTAGTCTTCAACTTGAATCAACATCCTTTGAAACCGAAACAATTTCCATCTTGGGGGCATGAATGTCCATTAAGCCCATTCTTAGCATCACTATTGACCTAACTTATAATGACTTTGCCTCTGCAAAACACACGTTAGTCATAGTGACCTAGCATTGTCGTTAATCTCCTAAACACAAGGGTCCATGATTCTTCAACATGCAAATAGGGGAACTTTCTTTTAGCAAAACTTGGTTAGTAGTAAGGTGCTGTATTGTGTTGAGGGTGAAGCATGCATGTGTGGTTTCTTCAGGAAAAGCTATATTAGTTTATTATACTTTTCTAGTCACAAAAAAAATATTGTTTGATTAGGACAATGACACAGGGTAACCTATACACTGGTTGATCATTGATTGATTGTGTTATACTACTTTCAAAGGATGGAAAGTGTAGTATTTTGAAAAAAATACTTTCAAAGACAACTTAGGCACACATATATACTATTTTGAATTTAAAATGTGCATAGCATTTACACATAACCCAAAATAGCAGTTAGTTATATAACTAGAGAGGGTAGTGATGTTGTCATGTTGGATATATGATGATCAATTGCAAATAAATATGACATCTTTACATATGTATGGAAACAAAATATTAATGATCTATGTATACAAGTACGATAAAGTATAATGTTTGTATCATCTTCCGATTAGAAATTTACTCCTGCTCTATTAGATCATCTGCTATCTATGCTTAATCAAATTTCGCAATCCTGATGGAACTTTTTAGTTCCCATATATGATGTTGGAGCTGTTAGAGAACAATTGTGCACCAACATGTTTTTAGATAGTGGATAGAGTTCTGGCTTCAAACTCTTATATGCAAAGATGTAGTACAAGAAGGTACCACAATACTATAACCCAGCCCTTTTAATGATGACCTGTTGCCTAGCTAGAAATTAAGGAGCTGGACCAGACCTATATGAACACCTAGGTATTTTGTGTTTATTTGATGTCCTTCGCTATTCTGAATTAAAAGAATGCATGTCAAATAAAACAGTATATATGAGACTGATGATATATACAACAGTACATGTGTATTTACTAACGGCAAGCAAGCAGCCTTGCATTTATACCCGTAGTAACAAATTTTCAAACAAACTTCTCTTCTGAGATCAATGGCTGCCACATAGTGCATGCAATGCAGACACCCGCCATTTAGTTGGTGTATCATCCACTTTTGAGGTACCAACTTAAACAATGTTAACGGTCTTGCTGTTTCTCTTCAGTTTGTACCTCTGTCACTAGCTCCATACTGATATATATGATTGCACATTTCGGTCAGGATATGGAGCCTTGTGGATCAGTTGGCTTGCAACAGGCACCCAGCCACGAAACGAGCTACCCTACTCCTAGCCTGGAGTTCACACTCGGGCGACCAAACTGGAACGGTGCAGAACATGACTAGCGAGCCTGCTAGCTGGATGCATATCAATGGCACATGATTAGTTCAACAATTCAACTATACTTCTTACGATACCCTGATTGGTCTTTGCATCATCAAGAAATTTAGGAATGTGATGAAACAAAATATGTAATAATATTAGTTTCATGTTGGTCCGAAGATCACATCGATTATATATAGTCTCTTTCTTTGGGTTTTGTTTTCTTAGTTTTTTTAACATTTTGTCTTTTGTTGTGGTGAAACAAAACAAAGGTATATATCATTGTTTTCATGATGGTAAGCTAGAGAAGGGAGCCTAAAAATTTATGTATATCATGAGTTGGGGTGACTAACGATTGAAAAGAAAATGGAAATCTGACCTGATGAATGATTATTTCTTAATTTCTTTTGTTTTGCGATGCATATGAATTTGTGTGCTTATTATTTATCTTGGTTTCTTCCATTTTGCTTGTAAAGTTAGTTAAATCTTTTACAGCTACTCTACCAATTTATTAGTTGAACATTAAAGTGCATCTCAATTGTTGTGGTGTGCTTATTAATTAGTCTAGACATGTTCCTGATAAAATTTCACTCTAGACAACATAACTCTGTAGCTAAGATCATCCCAAAATTAATTGCTTCTTTCTAATAATCGTTTGTGTAACATTATGAACACTATTAGAAATTATAATTCCTAAAGCACAGAAAGATAAACAAAGTTAGTTAGTTTATTTGTCTATTTTGGTGCATTTCAGATTTTCTGAAAGAAAATAGAAAAGCATATGGCACCCATAATTCATATATAGGTGCGCATGCAAGCAAGATATTTAATTAGTATTGTTTTCATATTTTCTATATGAAATAATAAAACATTAATTGTATTGTAATAGTTCTATTTTCTGTAGCTGATGAGAACCACAAACGCCAGTGAAGAACACAGAGGCATATCATTGCGGCGTTGTGCTCAACATTTAGCCAAAGAAAGTTGATTGGCCTATCAATACGCGATAGTGTATCTATATATACACCTCCACATCATTCCTAACACTGCCAAGGATCGGAGAGCCTCTTTCAAAATATATACAGCTTTGTATCTACTATATATGCAACTTGAATTTTTATTGGACTGCAAAGCTAGGTAGGAAAATATGGTGGTTCCACATAGACTTCAACAGATGATGAAAATGATTCGAGGTTGGATAAAACAAAATGTGCATTTAATAAGACAACGATATGGATTGAAAGGTTGTTGAAGGAACAGAGGTTAATATTGCACTCTACTCCTGGTCACAAAACCATGTTGTTCAGGGCAATATTTAGTTAAACTGTAAAATTTATAAAACAGCAATATAGCTCTAAAGTTATTGGGTATGGAATCATATACGTGTAACTTATGACAATTGTATTGAAAAATACTTACAACACGTTGAAGGAACATGGTCCCCATGTCCCATATAGTTTGGATTTTGGTGTTTGATGATCAACATGACCAAATTGGACTAACGTATTTGCAAGTGTTTATTTTGTAGTCCAATAGGGTGCAACCATGCTTTGAACTTAGGCAACACCACAAGAAAGACATTTGAAGCATATAGAAGACCTAAAAGATCAAGCATAGTTCAAGCATGGAGGATGGAACCTACTCGGAAGCAAGACCGCGAAGTCTCGCATCCGGACTTTTGAAAATCAGCTCGGCAGAAAACAATGAAGAAAAAGGGCTCTGGACGCTATAAACAGGAAGGTCCGGACCATTGCGGATGCGTCCGGACACCTAGGGTTTGGTCTGCGAAATTCAGCAGGTCCGGACGCTATGAACAGTGCGAGTCCGGATCGCGGCGTTTCAGTCAGAAGCTTGATAGTGAAGACGGCGGAGAGCATCCGGGAGAGGCTTACCGGAAGGCACATCGGAGACCCACTTGCGCGTGGGGAGAGCCCGAGGCCAGGGTTTACCTTACCGAACCGGATCCGGTAACCGCCGGGGGCCGGTCGGGCGGTTACCGACCGGTTTGACCGGTTACCGGTCCAAACCGAACGGTTCGCATTTTGAATTCAAACGGCGCAGTGCAAACGGTTTTGGACCGGTAACCGGTCGGTTAGGGCCGATTACCGACCGGGTTGAACGGTAACCGGTCCAAACCGCTGGGTGTCTTTTTTATTTTTTTTTTGCTTGAAAAAATCAATTTTTTTTGCATGACCTTTGTGCATAATGATGTAAATAGAACACACAATTCATGTAAAATAGTGTGATACAAATGACCAACCCCACAATAATATCATAGTGATGCACTAGCCACAAATTCACGACGGAAATAACGTAGTTCACCGTTGCAACAAGAACAAATCGTCCATGGAAATACCTCGTGCCGTAGACATACGAACATCATGGTCACTACTCACTGGCGTCGCATATAAGGGAAGATCCCGTTTCGGCACCCCTCCTCATACTCCGCGGTGGACATTAGAGCGATACCGCGCGACTGTAGCCCGGCCTTGTACTCTATCCATGATTGGCCCGTCCAATGAGCTGTGGTCTCCCATTCCTGCACTAACATGTTGTAGAAATCCGGGTCTTGCCATTCGTAGACCCATCTAGTGGCCGGCTGCGTGCTGATGTCAGGAACGGGGTAGGTATAACCACCACCGTACGATGTATCACTATACAAGGAAGAGGAGTATTGTGGCGTGTCGTAGCAGTCCGTCGGGTCGTACGCTCTCCTCTGCGATTCCGGCTGCCCATGGTCGCGGTCCTGAGTAGCATGTGTGAAGTCCGTCTCGCCTGTAGCCAACCATAATTAGTACTAGTGAGTAGGCATAGACATTAAAAAAAATATCTGTAACAATCCATACCTGTGAAACGAAGTCCACCAGCATCACCAGCACCACTACCACCAGCACCATCTGCAGAACCCCCAGCCACACCACCACCAACAACAACAGCAGCTCCAGGGTCATCGTCACCACTATGACCGTCTTCACTGTCAGTTGCTGAGCTGCTGTGATCGGACTCCTGGTACCGTGGACTTTGCTCACCCTCCTCGCCATCATCTGTCGAATCATCGCTGGGGACAGGTTGTTGCACTCGCTTGCCCTTTTTTTTCTGGCTAGGTCCCGTCTGGTATTTTCTTTTCCCAAGATGCGTGTCACCCACATGTCTACGGGCCCAATCACTGATGGGCCTAAGATCGCCGGGGTCTACTTGGTCTCTGTCATGATAAAGAATGAATCATATTATTAAAAGTATGGTTCGTCAGTGGCTAACAAAGTACATCAACGTACCTCACGATATGGGACGGAAGAGGTATGTCCGTTTCTTCATCCTCTTCGTCGAGTACTGGCGCCTGGTTGGATCTGCCATACTCCATCCAGTCTCGAACCGGATTATCCCATTCGTAAAAGGTCATCTGCGTGAACTGGTCAATGAAGTCTTCTTCCTCACGCCTAGGTGGTCCGGATGCATCCGCGAGTCGCAGCCGAAGGTTGTAGTTCACATACACTAGCTTGTTCAGTTTTTTGTGGGACAAGCGATTCCGAACCTTCGTGTGCAGCAAAGCAAATGTACTCCAGTTGCGCTCGCATCCACTGGAGGATACACACTGTGCAACAAGCCTCAGCGCAAGTTTTTGAAGATTTGGAGTGCTCCTGCCGAACAGCATCCACCATTGAGCTGCAAAGTGGAACCCATTATGTTAGGTACGCGCTGAAAAAGACAAAAAAAATGAATTCAAAAGTACTCTTACATGGGGTTGTGTTGGGGTCCGAGGCCATTTTAATGGCCAGCTCGCTGCCAAACTCCCCAAGGTGTCTACGGAATGATTCTGCCTCCTGTAATGCCAAGATAGCGGAGTGCACATCCGTCATTTTCCCAAATGCTTCCTTGAGGCCAGCAAACATTTGCGGGGTTGGATTGAAACGGTATACAAGCCTTGGGTTGAGGACAGCAGCTGCAACATACGATGCACGACAAATTAGCAAATGGTAAATACTCAATATGTAGAGACGGCTATTTTAACAATGGTTGTGATCGCACCTGGTCCCACATGCGTGCCTTGGTATACGTCCGTAATCCTGGCATCCATGATAGCCTTGTACTCACGCCATGTTGACACATTTGTTGCAAAGAACTTCTCCATCTCGGTTTTGCAGTCTTGGAAGTTGTAGACAACCTCACACAGGTTAGGTCGCTTATCCTGATCAGCGAACCAAAGGAACCTGTAAATTGGTGCCACTGAATCGATGATGTATTGGAGTGTGTTCCACCACTGTAAGCTAGACAGCCTTGCGTGAGCATAGTGACCTTCCTGGGATTTTCCCCACCTGCTCTACAAGAACTCAGAAGATCCCATCCACTGCATAAAACGATCACGCTTCCGATGGAAGCTCTCCATGAACATGTAGTTGGTCCCAAACCTAGTGGCATTCCATTTGACCAACTCACCACCAATGGCTGCCCTCATCATTGCATTCAACTGGCCATGGTTGTGCAGCCAAGCTGAAATTCGCTTGTATGTTGAGATCATATCTGCATGCTCCGACCTTTTACTAATGTCCTTCAGCATCAGGTTGATGGTGTGTGCAAGGCAAGGTGTCCAAACAATATGCTTGTACTCATCGCTCAGTCTCTGGCATGCTCTCTTGAAGTTGGCGCCGTTGTCCGTGACGATATGCACGATATGCTCAGCACCTATCTCCTCAACCACCTTGCGAATCAGCTGCACAAGTAGGCACAACATTTAGTGGAACCGAGAAAACATAGTGCATGTGAACTGGCATAATATTTTAGACGTACCCCCAGCAAATAAGACGAATCTTGGCTCCTGCCCGTCGCATCAACTGACTTGTGGAACCACATGACGCCATTGCAATAGATCAAAAAATTGATGACGTTCATTCTTGTCGGGCCCGTCCACGAATGACACATCAACGTGACCCCAAACAGGGGCCACTCCTCCTGAAACTTTGCGTACCTCATCTGCAGGTCCTTCTCGTTATGATCGAGGTACTTCCCGTCTATATCCTTTCCACTGGGCGACGCGATCCCTTCACCTGCAATCGTAAGCGAATCATGAGAATAGAGAAATATACGTAATGAATTGAAGTCTCCAAGTATATGTACTTACCCCACTTCTGCGTCTCCCTGACCGCACTAACAAAGTACGGATTGTCCGCCTGTTTCCCCGGGATTCCTGCAGTATGGAAAAACTTTCCCCAAGCTTTCCCAATTGCATCCTTCGCGTTCCTTCCCCTCTGCGTCCATGCCCCTGTATCAATCCGGGTCTGCTGGAGTCCCCCCCTCGTACCCGCTGCCAAGTTGTAGTCCTCCACCACCGCAGGGGTCTGCCTCTGTGAACTAGACCTCCGAAACATCCTCTGCAAAGGATTGCCCCCTTGCGAAGCAGTACCACTACCACTGCCACCTCCACGCTCGTAAGCGCCTCCTCTCCGCTGCACCCCCTCCTGGTACTCATATTCTGCTCTGGACTGATTCAGGGCTTCCCGCAACCGAGCCTCGTACTCGTCATTGTCAAGGGGGTGGTTGCCCTCCGCTGCAGCAGCCTCTCGTGCAACCCTCTGACGAGTGCGGTCACTAGCTGTCTGCCTAGTTCTGTCGATCTCCTGCTGAAAGTACTCCCGGACTTCTCTGGGCACCTTGGTGCAGTGGATCACCTCCGTCCCGCGCGCAGCCAAATGCTGCTTGAACCGGGAAGCTCCACCCCCGGCTTTTTGTTTAAGACAGTAGTTGCATTTCCAACCGGGAGCAAGATTCTCTCCATGCTCCCATACCACGTCTCTGCGGTATCTCGCATCTTCCTGCACAAATGGACAACACAAAAAAATCAACACATGCATCAAATCATACCGTAATATATAGCAATACAACAATATATTTTATAAAGAATCTAATGTTACTTATTTACTATACTAAATACTAAATCTTAGTATATAAACTCAGCTAATCAAAGACTATTTGATTCAGCACTATTTAAGAATAATATCATCTTTAGGACAGCGAGTACTAAATTATTATAAAAAATAGTTTCCAAGGATGCACCTTTTGTTTACCTACATATTTCATAATTCATCATGCTGTCAATATGGACCCGTACTAAATCCTAAATCCTATATCAATAAAATCCTAAATCCTAAGTCCTACATACATCCTAAAGCAAATCCTACCGCAAATCCTAAATCCTAAACCAATAAACCTAACTCCTACCTAAACCTAAGTCAATCCTACCTAAATCTTACAATAAATATTTCTACATCATATACTCCATCAATACTACATATTAGAACTAAATCCTACAACTAAAGCAACTACAAATGCAAAGAAATGAAAAAAAACAAAAAAAAAGACTTACCGAACGACCCGCTCGGTAACCGCTCCGGGGGGTCGGTAACCGCCGCGTCCGGTCGGTAACCGCCGGGGGGGAGGGCGCGTGGCGAGCTGGTCGGTTACCGACCAAATATCTCGGTAACCGCCGCCGTCCGGTCGGTTACCGAGGGTCGCGGTCGGCTGCGGGCGGCGCGGGGGCGGAAGAGGAGGGGGCGGGCGCGGATAGGGTTCGGGGCGCGGAGACAGCCCCCCCCCCCCCCGGCCGACAGCGGCTTAAATAGGAGGCGGCAGGAGACAATGGGCCCTTAACGGGCCTCACGGTTTTTTTCTTTTTTCTTTTTTTTCAAACTTAAACACGTCAAAAAAAATAGCAAACGAACTCCAATTTGAAAAAATTTTACACCATTGGACTCTATAAATCGTGAACTATTTTTAGAAATTTTTTCAGAATTTTTTTTAAAAAAAATTCAAATTTGAAATTTGAATTCAAACCGGTACCGAAACCGAACCGGTCCCGACCGGTACGTCGGTTACCAAGCGGTTACCGTGGTAACCGAACGGTTTTGAATTCCCTGCCCGAGGCTATCCACGGAGTTACCCGACCGGGAGCTTGGCCCTTGCGCGGGATTCCTCGCGAGGGGCTCCAACGAGGACTAGGGGGAAGCTTGCGCGCTTCTCGATACCTCGGTAAAAATACCGGAGTCGTCGACGGGAGTTTGCATCTCTACCTTACTCTTTACCTTCCGCATTTACTTTGATTATCTTGTGATCTTTTGCGGTAGAGATAGCGACACTTAGCAAAATCATAGTTGCACATCTAGATACTTTATTTTTTGCATAGGTTTTGCTAAGGTTAGAAAAAAAGATCATAGTTTAGAGAGTAGTTTTTAAGTTACCTAATTCACCCCCCTTTTAGGCATCACGGTCCTTTCACACGTTATGAACCTATAAAGGATCTTAGAATACGTCTTATAAGAATTTATGATCTAAGGTATAGATCGATATACTTTGAAGAGAGAGCAAATTCAAATGTACGTAATATGTTTTTTTTACTGAAGAGATCGAGTACAGAGTGCTCGTTAGCAGTATCTACATTACACTCCACACCGGCCTGCTTGGTAGGATCTGTTGTGACTCCTTTTATATATATATAGCTAGGTGCTGTTAAGATCGATCCAAATCCCTAGAATTTTGTACAAATTTGAACTAATAAACCTCTAAAACTACGAAAAGCATTCCTCCTTTTTCACGTACGTACCTACGTAGCAAAAGGAAAGGATAAAATGGTGGAAAAGGATGGCAAAAAAAAGCAGCAGCCCAATCATAAAGCAATGGATTGCAAAATCATTTTAGCAGCAGTGGTCCATGGTTGGTCTGTCCCCTCATTGATGTCATTATCGTTTCTTTGTCCGCCCTTCTCTTCTGCTCCGTGTAAACAGTACGAGAGCCACAGGAGAGAGAGGGAGGGGGGATGGGGAGGGGGCAAAAAAGATGGCAACAGCACAAAGAAAATAAAGGAAATAAAGGCATGTTCTGTGTAGCATCTGTGTGATGTTACTGTGCCCACTTGAATGTTTTGTCGGATCTCTCTCTCTATGAGTCTCTCTCCCGTTTCCTCTCACTGCCTGGCGCCATGCTACATTCATTTGCATGGGACCTTTTGGCCCGGTGCAGAGGTGGGGAGATGGTTTCGAGTTTGGACCACGGCGCGTCTAGTGCTGTTGCTCATTCATCACGTACGGTGTGACCTCCATTTTTTTTGGCCGTAATTCAAAAAAAAGGCATGCATGTGAACTTCTCCATATGTGTCTAGCGTTGGTCGTTTGGTGTCTATATATGCGTGAGATCTCTAGACACATAGTTACATATACAGAGGTAACCTTGAAAATGGACTTAGCAAATATGTATATGCTTTGTAATAATGGAAGAAAATGAACTATAGAATTAGTAGTAGAGCTTCTTGGTGTAGGCCAGCCTGGGCCATATGACCCCTTGCCATAGGTGATTTACCAGTAGGTTTGTGCCCTATGATCTTGCTATTATACTACAAAATAAAATCACCAATTTCCTTCATAATATATTGTCATTTGATTCTCAGCACCTCCTCCATTTTAGCTCAACAAGCTATTAGAGTATTCATGGTAAATGAGAACATGAATGTTACATGCCTTATTTATGTTTTTATTTCTATGAAATTTTAAAAACTATTATATTTGGCAATGACCATGAGATCCTCCATAATATATAATGTTGCCAACCATATGACAATGCCTTATTAAGCCTGTAGAAAATTAAAATACATCTTGGATGGATTTTTTCTCCAATGCAAAACACAAAATGATATTTACTTGTAAATATAGTGTAACTTTAATTTAAACTAGATATGCATTGTTACAGCTAAATATCAAATTCTATGACTTTTTTGAAGATCCAAAAAAATCATTAACGCTAATCTTTGGTTCAAGTCGATATGTCAAGTACATGTCAGTCCATTGATGGTTACATGTTGATGTTTCTTAGAGCACACAAGTAAATTAATTATCCGTAAGCGCAAAGATAAACAACGATGTAGCACTTCACCGAGATAACCCAGTTTTAAATATCAAACCCAAAGGAACGGTGTATGAGGAAGACTAAGTCTATATTAACTTAACCCATTTCACAACCAATTATAGATAACTATTGGTAAGAGGAGAAAGAATCAAGGACTTTCTAGTTCTGGTCACTCGGTAAGCTTTATCTTTTATGATCTTTAAGGGGCGATGACTTAAATAAGAGCAAAAAACAGAGTTCTCTCCTACCAAGCACCTATATGCTTGTCAAACCTATTACGGGAAACAGACTACAAAGGAATCAACGTAGCTATAAGAGTCACCTACGCGAGCTACCGTTATCTAGAAAATCAGGGGACAATCACAAGTAAACTTAGCCTAGGCACCATGCCTACACTATGAATTACTACTTCAATCAAGTAATGATCAAGATCAAAGCACTCAAGTAGAGTTGCAAACATAAAGAACAATAAGGGTAAATGCTTACTTGAACCAGAAGTCGAATACCAGGGTATCTCAGAATACATATCCTAGGCGAGAGAAATCTGATCCCAAAGAATACAACAATGAAGAAGAACTGACAGGCCGGAACTCCTCCAAAACTCTACTCTCCAACTCTATATCTCTAATCTCTACATAGAGCTAGATCTACATAGATCTAATCTCTCTTGAATTGTTGGCCTAGATCTACTAGATAGGAATTAGGGCTTCGCATTCTTGAGCTTCTGATCTAGCTAGGCTCCAGGGGGGTACATGCCTCTATTTATAGCCCAGAGGGATGCACGATAGCTGTTGGAACAGACCGACTTAGTGTAGAGTTGAGATGAATCCTCAAAGGCGGTGGAGGAAGCTTCCAGAAGATGGTGACCAGTGGGCCCAAGGGGGTGCCGCTCGGCCCCACCCAATCCCGGCTGGCCCCACATGGCGGGGTTCGGGGCCCCGCTTCGCTCCGGTGTCTACGGGATCCTCCGTGAGTTGATTGACAACTATATCTCAGTGGTATTTATTTGATATCTCCTCTGATTTGATTCTCTTTATTGCTCTTTTCAAGAATAGTTCCTGGAAAAAATGAAACACCAAAACTCATGGAATTTGTTAGATAAAACCCTATATTTCTATATTTTACATATGATTGATCCATTTATTCTATTTATAATTGTGTTAAAAGGTGACGCTAATGACTGTCAACAAGCACTCCCACACTTAGGCTTTTACTCGTCTTGAGAAAAAGGTTGGTTTAAGAAATATAAATTTAAGACATAACTTAAAGATAAACTTTACTATAAGACTTTTCCAAGTCATTTGAAAAGAAATGCATATCATGATTCTTAAGTGATTGTAGAATAGAATAGCTCGAATAGATTACCTTCTTCTTTCAATCAAGTCTCTAGAGAGTTGTAATATTTTTGAAAAGAAAACCCTGCAAAAGTTGTAAGAGAATACTCTGCTATTTCCTTAGATTAGAATACTTTAGTTGTATTTATTCTTCTTTTATTAAATCTTCATATGTTGTCATCCTCTCCTACTGAGAAGTATGGGCTCTTCTTTTCTTTCTCTTTTTTTCAGAGGTACGTCAGACTTTTTGTCCCTTTTTAATTTCTCTTGAGGGTGCGTTGGACTTTTGTCCCTTTTTAATTCCATCTATTTTCTCCCATGCATCTTTTGGCATGGATTATTTTCTCATATTTTTGTATAAGCCTCATACAACTCTTCTGAGGAGGATGATTCAAACATATGAAGTACAATTATTATTTTATTCAAATTAATTCTGATCATAGGGGCATAGCAAAGTACTCAACTTGCAAACTTTCAAATGTTTTTGAATTTAAAGAATAAATGCTCCAGAGACGAGGTATCATGAATCAAGTTCTCACATCTTACTATATCTTATTCTCAAATCATCTTAAGTAATATATATAATTTTTAAATGAATTGTAACATGACTTGCGGGAAAAGTATTATGTAAGTTTATTCTTAAGCTATGAATTAAATCATCTTTTTAGCAATTCAAAAATATTTAACATTTGGGTTTCAATTCGGATCAAAGTAATAGAAAGAATATAGTTTGTAAAGTGTATAACTCAAACTTGACCGTGGACAAAGTGGGATGGGGATGCCGGTTCTGCTTTCTCGGGTGCGGTCTTTGTTTGACTCTGTTCCGAATTGTATTAACTTCCCAAGCTAGTTTTATTTTGCGGTTGTGGTATGTTTCCCCACACTAGTTTTTTTCCTATATTCTTCTTCTGCGCAACTATTGACGGTAAGAATGACATACTTTTACATACTCAAAACCGTCAACAAAGGAGCATTTCGGGAACCGAATAAGCAAAGAAGAAATGATTTGGTTCAAGTAACTTGGTTCCACATGTATATGTCCTCTATTTGAATGTAGGCACAAGACGTCATGATTCGGGGCCCAACATGACATATTTCCAAGTATGGCAAATGTGCAAATCTAATACACCATCATGATGGACATTACCTCTAGAAGCTACCTGCAAAAGATGAGCTTATTTGGCCACAAAAGACAATCGGCCAACCGCACTTTGGGCCCAACTTTGCACAGTAGAATACACAGCTATCAAGGAGGTCCCACACCGAAGGGGAGGCCCAAAGCTCTCTATAGGGGGTCGGCCGACCACCTGGGGCCACCAAGGCCTCCCAAGTGTCCATGATCCAAGCACACCCTCTAGAGTGAAGATCCACCCCTGGATCTCCTCTTTGCTTCTTCTCAACGGCTCTAGATCAAAGAACGAGGATACATGGGCCCACAAACTATCTCGGCAAAACACCAAACTTTTGCAAGGTGTCTATGACATGTGAGTCATGTTCCACATGAAAGGAGGAGCCCAGAAGGCTCAAGTCACGGTCGGCTGACTGCATGTATGGGCCTAGAGGCCCCCTAACTAGTGGGGTCAACTTCTAGAAGGAGTGGCAGGGCCCACGCGTCATAAGGCGGTCAGCCGACCTCCTACATGTGCCCAAAAGCCTCCCCGAGCTCTCCACCGCCTTCCTGCATGCCTCCATGCATCCACTTGATCTCCACCATTGATCTAAGGCGGTTACAATGACGGTTTCATCCTATGGTGGCT
The DNA here is from genome assembly GCA_022036555.1 of Microstegium vimineum. Classification (NCBI taxonomy): domain Eukaryota; kingdom Viridiplantae; phylum Streptophyta; class Magnoliopsida; order Poales; family Poaceae; genus Microstegium; species Microstegium vimineum. The sequence goes on from CM039135.1 coordinate 33,565,140, forward strand.
GATGGAGGTGGCGTGGATCACTGACGTGGCACCGGAGTAGCCCCTACTCCACCTCTAGCTATAAATACCCCCCGAGGCCTTCACTCTCACTAATGCCTCATTGGAGAAACTACTTAGCTACATCGAACCTCTCAACCCAGTTATCATAGTATCCCTTGATCCATCATAGGACATATCCATAATCCTAGTTAACTCACTTCTCGTTTCCTGTCGAAAATATGATACCTGGAATACTCCCGGTGAAGGCTACACTTGATAGTCGTACGCTTGCGGTCTTTTACCCGTTTGCCACTTCTGGTGTCAACAAGCCTTTCGGCGCCGTTACCAGGGAACAGTAGCTGTTTTAACTAGAACCCTTTGGTCCTATTATCCTTGTTTTATCTTTCTTTTCATTTTATCCTTTTCACACCATGAATCAATCATCCATCGCTTATCTTGCATCTCCAAAGGGCCATAGTTTGGAGCCACCACCATCATCACAATCCATCCTTTCACCTAGCTATGAGCTTCGCCCTAGCTTCATAGCCAAAGTTCAGGAACAATCTTTTTCTGGGTATGAAGATGAAAATCCTTACACTCACCTACGTGACATTGAACAATTGGGTTCATGTATCCACATCCAAGGGATGAGGCGATGTACCCTTAAGTGGAAGCTATTTCCATGCTCTTTGACGGGAATAGCCAAACGATGGTACTTTCGTAACGTAGATAGTGTAAACGGAGAATGGGAAAAGTTACAATCCAAATTCTGTTTATCTTTCTTCCCAATTTCTCACGTTATTCGTCTTCGAATAGAGGTCCTAACCTTTAAACAAAAGGAAGTTACAATCCAAATTCTGTTTATCTTTCTTCCCAATTTCTCACGTTATTCGTCTTCCAATAGAGGTCCTAACCTTTAAACAAAAGGAAGAAGAACCTCTAGGTGCGGCATGGGCCCTTCTTCTAGATCTATCATCATCTGGCCCTGATCTTGCTATAACTGAGCCAACATTGTTACAACACTATTATGACGGTCTTAGCAAAAATTCTGCACAACTTATTGATATGACTTCTGGGGAGCCTTCCTGTGTTTACCCGTTAGTGCAGGGAATAATCTTCTCATGAAGATTCTTGAAAACACTCCCTCTACTAATGATTATAATGAAGGACCCAAGGAAGAACAAAAACCAGCCCCTAGAAAAGAAATCTTGATAGCCGAATAATCATCACTCTTATCCAAGGATTCTGCCATCGATCCCGAACCACAAATACCACAAATCTCGAAGGAAGAAGAAATCCAACACATAAAACATTCCTTCGAGTTCGAGGCTAACCTTTCATATGATCTTGCTGGTTTTGGGAATGCCCAAAATGATCCTTTCCTAAAGAGACCTTCTAAGAAACATCTTTCTAGACCTCTCATGAAGGGTTCTCTTCAAAAACCACCCATATCAACATCATCTTGTGCCTCGACTTCGCGCATGGCACATCAGGAAAAGTCTAGGATACCTCATAAAGGAATGTCGAGTGAGCTTATAGAAGGAGAACTAAAGTGTTTAGAAGCCCAATCTATTATCTCCTTCTCTATGCCCACATCTGACTTATCCTATGAATCCATTTCTAAACCCATCCTTGATCCTGATGATCCCCCATGTGTTCCTTTATTCAAGCCTTATGATGACCCACTTAATGACTTTGGGAATTCATTAAGACACCCGAGGCATGGAAGCCATGAGGGCCATAAATCTGACCAAGAGGAGCAAAGACAACGGTTAGAGCACCTGTCTACCGTTATAAGCCAAGAATGGTTAGATGAGGCCAAACCTTCAAAGGAAGTCACTAAAATTCCCACACATGTGAGGAGAATATCCTGTCAAGTGTTGAGCATTGATGGTGAAATTTGCTATGAACCTAGCCTCGGGATCAACATCCTTCGTCATTTCCATGTTCCAACACCATCAAAGGATCATCTATCTCAATCACAAAAACACCTTAGACTCCCCAATGGTCAAATCCTTGATTTTTAGGAGTCCTCCATGATGTTCTTGTGATGGTTGATGATCTCAAGATCTTCCTAGATTTCCATACCTTTGACATTCCTGGATTGTCCTTTCATCTCACCTTTATCGGAAGGCCAATCATGAGAATCTTGGAGAACACTTTTGGAAATAAGAAGCTTGGTCATAGAATAATTAAAGATTATCTACCCGTTTGGTCTTCCCGACCTCTCATCAAAGGGATAGAATCCAAACTTATTCTTGATCCAAGGGGTGAGCTTATGTCAATCTCGCTAACAACCATGACCCATTCAAGCCTTGAGGATGACTTGAAATGTCATGAGAAAGAAACTAATCACCCACTCTTTGAAAGGGAGAATGATATCAATGAGCATGGAACCTATTCCCCGATCTTCCCATCAAATCCATGCTCAAGTGAGAAATCTCCCAAATCAATCTTTCCCTCGACCATGACTACGCACATGATCTACAACCTCTTCATGCTTCTTGTTTCTAAAATCTTTGCAAGGTTGGTTGTAGATGTGTTTGTCTATCACAAATTTTGTAAATCTCGTAGTGGGTTTGGTCTTGAGGATAGACTTGAAAATGTTGGAGTTGAAGGGGAAACCGCTTCACCAACATGAGATGCAACTTGAAGGTTTCCCAAAGACAAGCTCGTGTCTTAAAAATAAGCACTTTTGGGAGCTAACCCAAGTCTTCTTCTTTTCTTTTAAAGTTTGCTAAAAAATATATAAAACAAAATAAAAATATTTTTTAGTTTCCAAAGTCCTGAAATAAATAAAATGACTTTGTAAAATGAGATTAAGGGAATATTTGTGAAAGTGTTCCTTCGGGTATTTTTGTCACTAACCATTTCAGGTTTGAACAAAAAGAATGATGGACCAAAACACAAGGTATGTCCAATAAAATATCTCTTAATAATGAAGCACATTCAAAAGAGTGTTCCACATCCTAGACTTAGATTTGCTCATTATCATATGGTGCAAAAATACAAGTATGGGGGAGTGGAATTCTCTAAAAAAATTCATGTCATGCTTCATTTCTTAATTTTGTTTGGTTGTCTCGACCTTGCTTTCTCTTTATACCTTGACAATCTTACTAAGTCACATAAATAAATAAATAAATAAATCTGCAAATGCTCATCTCTGGTTCACCATCCATGCTCTTGTCTTCTTAAATGAATCTCTCTATTCCTTCATACTTCCTAGTTCTGTTATGAGTATGCTTTGGTTTGGGAGTAGTGTACATACTCCTATAAGCTATTTAAATTAAGCATGGTGCTTAGGTTAAATAGCCTTCCTTAATCAAATTAGACATGGCGTCAAGTTTAATTAATGAACCAAAAGTAAACTTGTATGGAATTTGGTTGTTCTTTTTGACTAACCCATGTAAGATAACATCCAAATTTTGGTGGGTAAGTCATGAGATCATTCATAAGAGACAAATCAAGGGTTGAGGTAGTTTTGAAATAATCTGGCACATCTTTGCCTAAACCTTGCTTAACTTTTAAAGAATTGGTGAACAATGATGGAACATCTCCGTCTGTGCTAAAATGTTAAAGCCAACTTTTCTATAGCATAGAAGATGTCCAATATTTCTATGACAATAATCCCCCTGCTTCAAGTTATTCGTGAATTCCTTCAGGTATGTATTGTCCACTAATCCTTTGCATGAGAGAATCAATGAATGGAGGAAAGGGTCTAAGTACAACGCGATGATTCACAGGAGAAAGACCATTCGTCATCATCAATGTCGTGACAGATAGGATCGTCACGCTTCAAGATTATGGCTGCGACACCTTTAAAGGTAAATGGTCAATGTCTTAAAGTTTTTCATGAATCATCTCAGCATGAAATTAACATGATAGATTTTTTTCCTTAATCCAATTAAGAACTAAAATCTACTTGTTTAATTTTTGTTCATTTTTCATGTTTGACCTTAGACATAGCCTGTACTTAACCTTATCTTTCACCATGAAACATTGGGCCCATTTGGCCCCAAAAAGCGGTCGGTCGACTGTCTCTAGAGGCTTCTCAGCCCGACGTTGCACAACCTGCCTAACCTGACCCGTGGGACCTCCAATCTAGGCTCGGTCGAGCCAAACATTCCAAAAAGCGGTCGGTCAACTGAGGTTTTTGCCCTTTAGCCATGCCCGTTGCTCCTGAGCGTTAGACCAACATTCCTATCCTATTTCTGGCACGATCCAAGTGAAAATAGAGGCGAAGGGTGTTGGATTCTCTGTTCTTAACCTCTCCCTCTCCTTCTTTCTCCTCTTACCTTGTTCTTCTTCACCACCAGTAGAAATTCCATCTCCTCTTGCTTCCCTTGTCACCTTCCTTGAACTCACCATGGTTCCACCAAGAAGAAGATCAATAGAGCGATATGGAAAAGTTTCTACGTGTTGTTGCCAAAGAAAGCATTACCAACTTAGAAGAAAGGGTTTCTAAGGAGAGAATGGTGCGTCTAGGTCTTGAAGATAGCTTTAATGATCTTCGCATTATCACTAATGCAAAGCTCAAGCACTTATCCAAAGCCATTAAGAGAGAGGATATCCTTACCTCTCCCTCTCCTTAGCCATCCTCTAGAGCCATCAACACAACCTACATCATGGCTCTGATAGAAGAGAGCATGACAAGATCCTTGTCATCCCTTATGCTAAGGCCATAGGACTTTCCCTCTTCACTTTCTCTCTTAGCACACCTTAGCCCTTCATAGCAACAAGATACTTAGGCTTCATAGTGTTGACACCGTTTTTCGACACGGGTCAAATGAGCTAAGACTTGTGTTGATCAGCAACCGTTTTCCATCGGCATCGGGGAGTCAAGAGTCAGTATTGCCGATGGGAGTGTGCTGTGGGAAGACTAAGTGTGTTGCCGATGGAAGCTGGAAGTTTCGGATGTTGCCGATAGGAGATGAATGACTCACTAGAGGCCGAGCTGCAAAGTTGCTGGTGCCGATTGCCGATGAGGAGATATTGCTGATGCCGATTGCTGATAGGGATTGATTGGTGAAGACAAGTTACCAATACTAGGTTGCCGATCGGGAAGTATTGCCGATGTCGATGGGCATGGGATGCCGATGAGCACAGGGTGACTTAGCGTTTGATGTCAGCAGAGGATTACCGGTGGCCAAAGAAGGAAGTCGCGGATTGAAGGAATCTGCCGATGGAAAGTTTTCATCAAGGGAAGGACATAAGGAAACTCGTGATTTTATACCATTATTATTATAGCAGTTTGAGTCCTACTCTTGCATGAGTCGTTTTGTTTTCCTTTAAAATAGGTATGATTGTTTAGGAAAATAATATTGTTATTTTAGATCCGACTCTCCATGTGGGAGTATAAATATGTGCCCAAGGGCTACGTGTAAACATATCAATCCAATATCAATCAAATCAATTTACTCTTATTCTACTTTTATCGCAATTTACCCTTTATTGCATTAGTTATAGCTTATCTACGAGTTCTTCAAGTCTTCGATGGGCTGCATCACCTTGATCTCCGTCAAACCCTTGTAAGTTCCGCGTGGGAGTATCTCTGAGCCTTGACATCCGGGCGCATCGCTGTTGTCTCGTTCAGCTCTGCTCTAGTTATCCTGATCAAGTCTCAATCTTGGCATCCGGGCGTATCGCCGTTGTCCTGATTGAATCTTGTTCTAGTTATCCTCCTTGTCGATTAACTGGTCAAATCGACTGGCACGCCTCCGGATATCGAATTTCGGGTATAAGCCCGAGGTGTTCGCAGATCCTGACGCTTTTTGTGTCAACACCTCTTTTGGCACACTCGGTGGGACTCGATTATATAAATTATACATCTATCATGGGTGATAACGCCGACGTTAATCCGAGGAACGTCATCGAAGTCTCCGAGGCCGATCTAAAAGATGATCAGAGGCTGGCCATGGAGCGGGCTATGGAGGAATACAAGCAGTTATATCTCAAATCCTTCAGCCTAAGCATGAGCGGCGAGGCAATCCAGAAGCAAGACTCGCCGTTACCGCGGCAGGTCACGTATAACGCCAATCCTGGTAAGTTACAAGAGATGGTTAATTCTGCTTTAAATCAAGCCTTAATTAGCCACTCCAGCGTGCTGTCCAATACTGTCTACAATGTTGTCATGCAATCATTCAAAGAAGGACATGCACCTCAGTATGTTGGTCCAGCGTATCATCAACCTGGATCGGCATCTGCAAGCCCATCGGCAGCCCCAATGGCGTCTTCCACTCCTGTGGAACCGTCTGCCGATGTGGCTACACCGCCAAGACCGAACCCTGGCAGCGTCACCAAGCTCAATATAGATCCAGTGGTGTCGGCAATTTCAGGACCTGCTATCCAGAGTCATTCAACTCCTATCAACTGGTGGGGATACGGTATGCCTCCAAATCTATCTGTTGGTTCTAATCTGGTGCAGGGAGATAGCTCAGCTTGGAAGGGCTCTATGGCATCGGCAATGCAATCACAGCCGATGGCCCCTATGATGCATTACTCTGCGCCTTCTCCGACTGTACAGGTGCCATCAGAAGATTTTCAAGTGATTCCTAAAATACCTCTGATGCCACCATCAGCGAGCTCTGTGCCGATGCAACACATTATAGCAGCTGGCAGCCAACCTCTGGTGGCCAGTCCTCAAGCCGGAGTGCTGGTTCCCCAAGGTCATCTGATGATTGATTGCTCCAGGATACAAGAGCCACACGCTCCAGTTAGTTATCAGCCATCGGTAAGTCACATGCCGATGATTTATAATCCTGGATGGGCTAACCAGCCGCCAGCTCAATAGCCTTGTGTGTCAATGTATCATTATGGAGGCCCAGCAAACACTCAGAGCAGACCATCGGTACAGCAACCGATGAATACGATGACTCAACCTAATCTGCTAAGTGTGCAAAACTATCCATCGGTAAATCAACCGATGCATAGTGTTCAGATGACTGGTGCCGCGCCCGTGACTACCCGCATAATCTTCAAGAGGCGCATCAGCCGGCTCCACCAGTCAACAACCAGCCAATGAGTCGGCACGAGAAGGATGCATATTGGACCGATAAGATCGCCGAAGTTATGAAAGAACAATTCGGCATTAAACCCAAAGTCAATACATATTCTTATCAGACTCCGTATCCTCCAGCATATGATTTGATTCCTCTCCCAAATCGGTACAAAGTGCCTGATTTTACCAAGTTCTCCGGCCAAGACGACACGTCGACGATGGAGCACATCAATCGCTTCATTATCCAGTGCGGAGAAGCTGCCAGTAGGGAGGAGCTGAGGGTGAGGTTGTTCTCTTCATCATTGTCTGGATCGGCATTTACATGGTTCATATCGCTGCCTCCAAATTCTGTGATCACATGGGCCGATCTAGAGAGGCAATTTCATAAATACTTCTTTGCTGGCATACATGAAAAGAAGCTTACCGATCTGGTCAAACTGAGGCAGCGCAATGACGAATCGGTAGAAAGCTTTGTTCAGAGGCTACGAGATGTGAAGAATAAATGCTACAGCCTAGTTCTCGATGATCGGCAACTAGCGGATTTGTCTTTCCAAGGACTACTGCCGCATATCAAGGATAAGTATGCGTCTCAAGAATTTGAAAGCTTAAGTCATCTAGTGCAAAGGATTGCCGGTCAAGATATCAAAACTTTTGAACCCAGGAAGACTTGGAACAAGAAGGTGACCTTCATTGGGCAAGAAGAAGGTTCTGGATCCGACGAAGAGCTAAGTATCAGCGCCGCCGAATGGGTGAAAGATAAGAAGTCTGTGTCTTGTCCGTTTGGCCAGAAGGAGGCTGAAAGGTTCACCTTTGACATCACCAAGGCCGATAGGATGTTTGACCTATTACTTCAAGAGGGGCGAATTAAGTTGGCGCCTAACCAAGTAATTCCATCGGCTGAAGAGCTCAAGAAAATCAGGTACTGTAAATGGCATAATGCGACTTCTCACAGTACCAATGACTACAAGGTATTCAGGCAGCAATTGCAGTCAGAGATTGAATCTGGACGCATTAAATTTGAAAGTTCTAAAGTCCAGAAACCGATGAAGATTGATCAGCACCCGTTTCCAAACAACATGGTAGAAGCTAGTGAAAAAACCAAAGTGCTGACATCGGAAGCTTCCAGGAAAAACGCATCGTAGATCCTAATCATCAAGTGACTGAGCGTGATGAAAGGAGGTTTGCCGATGATAGAAAGGGCAAGAAGGTTGCCGATGAAGGTGGCAGTTCTAGAAGGGCTCCGGGTGTTGTGATCACGCACAAGCAGCCAAGGCGAGACTATCGGCAATCACATGAAGGGCGATATCGGCAAGAAGAAGAAGAGCACCAGGAATGGCTTCGGCATAAGGACCACTGGAGGTGTCCCTTCTTCGTCCACTGTTGGGAAGAAGGCATCAAACTGCCCACTGCCGATAATTGTCCTGAATGCAATGGTTACTACACCGCCGATCGGTCAGGTAAGAAACCTTGTTTTGATGATTGGGTATCCAGGTACGCCAAGCCGCTCAGAGAGAAGAGGTCGGCACATGACCGACTGGGGGCAAGCTTAGTGCCCATAACAGGCTTGGCAGACGTATTGACCAAGAAGAGCTCGAGGAGATGGCCAACGCAAGAGTACCTGACGAAGACACATTCTCCAGAGATCCCAACATCGGAAGAAGTGCCGATGTGAATAATGAGAGGCAGCATCAGCCTGTCTGGAAGACCAAGCTCCCTCAATGGTGCCCTAAGGGTCTAACAAAGACTCAGAAAAGGAGGATTTAGCGCAAACGCCGCAATGACTTGTGTGACAATGAAGAGCCTTCAAGGGAGAAGCAGTGGAAGCCAAAACGCGAGGACAGAGATCCATCGGCAGAAATCAATATGGTTGTCATATTGCCGATGGAGTTCATGGCGCCTGTTAGCGATGATGAGGAGACTGCTGAGATGGCACAATTGGTGCTGGATCCGATGATAGCCATCTTCGAGAAGCCTGCCGATGATGAAAGGCAGCACCTAAGGGCTTTGTTCGTTAAAGGCAAAGTAGATGGGCAGCCCGTGACCAAGATGTTGGTGGATGGTGGCGCGTCGATAAACATAATGCCATATGTCATGTTCAGGAAGCTTGGAAAAGGCGACCAAGACTTGGTCAAGACGGACATGAAGCTCAAGGACTTTGAAGGCAATGTATCGACAACTATGGGAGCCGTATGTGTTGACTTAACCATCGGCAGTAAAACCTTGCCGACAACATTTTTTGTAATCAGTGGCAAAGGCACATACAACTTGCTCCTAGGAAGGGATTGGATCCATGCCAATTGTTGTGTCCCTTCCACTATGCATCAAAGCCTTGTACAATGGATCGGGGACAAGATTGAAGTCGTCCGTAGTGAGACCCCATCGATTGTTGCATCGGCAGAATCGGAAACTTATGAGTAGACCAGGTGCATATCCGGTGAAGCTTGGGATAGAGAGTTCCTCAAAGTTGCCGATTACCATATTAAGCCGATCCAACCAATCGGTCCTGAAGAAGAGTTTTAATGGATCGGTTCGCTGATGATGGAAAACTGGGACAGGGCTTCACATCCGCTGATGATTTGCTTGAGATAGACATCGGCGATGGTAGTAAACATAGGCCTACTTTTATTAGAGCTAAGTTAAATTCCCAATGTAAACAACAGTTAATCGATTTATTGAAAGAATACAGAGATGCCTGGTTTAGACCGATCAATAGTTGAACATCGGTTACCCATCAAGTCTGGTTTCCAACCACATCGGCAACCTGCGCGCCGATGCAATCCTACTATTTTACCCGACATCAAAGCTGAGATTACAAAGTTAATCGAAGCTGGATTTATTCGGCAATGCCGATACGCCGAATGGATTTCTAATGTGGTTCCTGTGTATTGATTTTAGGAATCTTAACAAGGCTACGCCGATGGATGGCTACCCGATGCCCGTTGCCGATCTGCTGATTGATGCTGCTGCTGGACATCAAATCATCAGCTTCATGGATGGCAATGCCGGATATAATCAAATATTTATGGCTGAAGAAGACATACCCAAGACTGCCTTCAGATGTCCAGGTCATGTCGGTTTATTTGAATGGGTTGTCATGACTTTTGGCTTGAAGAATGCCGGTGCTACTTATCAGAGAGCAATGAATTTCATCTTTCATAAGTATATCGACACGATAGTTGAAATCTATATCGATGACGTAGTGGTTAAGTCTGGAGATTTCGGGAAACATCTTGCCGATTTGCGAAAAATATTGGAATGCATGAGGGAGCACGGGCTGAAGATGAATCCTAATAAGTGTGCATTTGGTGTATCGGCAGGGCAGTTTCTGGGCTTTATGGTGCATCAAAGAGGCATTGGGATCGGCAGGAAATCCATTGATGTGATTAACAAGGTGGTTGCTCCTACAAACAAGACTGAGCTGCAATCTTTGATCGGCAAAATTAATTTCATCAGAAGGTTTATATCTAACTTATCTGGTAAGATTAAGTCCTTTAGCCCATTGTTAAAATTGAAAGCCGATCAAGAGTTTACATGGAAAGAAGAGCAGCAGTTAGCCTTGGAGGAGATCAAGAAGTATATGGTGAACCCTCCAGTCTTGGTTCTACCTCAACACGGGAAGCCTTTCAAGTTGTATTTGTCTGCCGATGATAGTGTTATCGGGTCGGCCTTAATTCAGGAGTTTGAAGGGAAGGAACGTGTGATATATTATTTGAGCAGAAGGTTGGTGGATGCTGAAACCAAGTATTCGGCCATAGAGAGATTACGCTTATGTTTATATTTCTCTTGTATAAAATTGAGGCATTATTTATTGTCGGCTGAATGCACTGTTATCTGCAAAGATGATGTGGTTAAGTATATGCTGTCGATGCCGATATTAAGTGGAAAAATTGGCAAATGGATTCTGGCACTTTCAGAGTTTGATTTAAGGTATGAATCGGCTAAGGCAGTTAAAGGTCAAGTGATGACCGATTTTGTTACTCAGCATTGCAATGTGGTAAGCTCTGTGGAGATTGCTCCGTAGACTTTGTTGTTTGATGGGTCTACGTGCAAAGACGGAGCAGGTATCGGTATTCTCTTGATTTCACCCCAAGGACGGAAGTATGAGATTTTGTTGCCGATTGTTGCTACTTCGACAAACAATCAGGCTGAGTATCAGGCTGTATTAAAGGGGTTGGAATTACTTAGGGAGGTACGTGCCGATGCTGTTGAAATCTTCGGTGATTCTATGTTGGTGATTAATCAATTGATTGGGACATATGAATGCCGAAGTGAAGCTTTAATTCCAGCCCATGAAAGGTGCCTGCAGTTATTAAAACAATTCAAAGAGTACCGCCTTGAGCATATTCCTAGATTGCATAACGAAGAAGTCAATCGGTTAGCACAGAATGCTTTAGGATATCAACTGATTCAAGAAGCCGTAACATCGGTAACAGTTGCCGATGATTGGAAAAAAGAGATTGCCGATTACTTAAGGGATCCGTCTAAGAAAGTTGAAAGGCGTCTAAAGTTCCAAGCCACTAAGTATGTGCTCCTTGATGATGAATTGTATTATCGGTCGATTGATGGAGTCTTGCTCAGATGCCTTGGTAAAGAGGAATCAAAAGAGTTGATGGGTGAAATCCATGAAGGTGTGTGTGGAGCGCATCAATCGGCATTCAAGATGAAATGGATGATTAGGCGGAATGTATATTATTGGCCGATAATCCTTGAAGATTGCTTCAACTTTTTCAAAGGATGCCAGGATTGTTAGAAGTTTGGTAACATACAGAGGGCACCTGCATCGGCAATGAATCCTATAATCAAGCCTTGGCCGTTCCGAGGATGGGCTATTGATCTCATCGGCCAAATTTAGCCGCCATCGAGTAAGGGGCATAAGTTTATACTTGTTGCTACCGATTACTTCACTAAATGGGTTGAGGCGATTCCTTTGAAGAAGGTGACATCGGTAAACATGGTGGATTTTGTTAAAGAACACATTGTTTACCGATTCGGTATTCCTCAAACTATTACTACCGATCAAGGGACCATGTTCACATCGGGAGAGTTTGATGAATTTGCTACTAGTATGGGGTTCAAGGTGTTAAACTCTTCTCCTTATTATGCTCAGGCCAACGGTCAGGCTGAAGTGACTAATAAGGGAGTTATTAAGCTTATAAAGCGCAAGATTGAAGAAAACCCTAGAAGGTGGCATGTGGTGTTAAACGAAGCCTTATGGTCGTATTGGATGGCTTGTCATGGTGCAACCAAAGTTTTGCCGTATCAATTGGTCTATGGACACGATGCTATCCTGCCTTGGGAAATTAAAATTGGCTCTAGGCGATTATCTTTTCAAGATCAATTGACGACCGATGATTATGCTACTCTAATGAAAGACGAGTTAGAGGACTTAGCAGGTCATCGGTTGAGGGCATTGATCAGCATTGAAGAGAATAAAAAGAGGGTTGCAAGATGGTATGATAAGAAAGTAAAGGTAAAGGAATTTGCCGATGGTGATTTGGTGTGGAAGTTGATTTTATCGATTGGGACTAAGAGTTCTAAGTTTGGAAAATGGTCTCCTAATTGGGAAGGTCCTTATCGGATAAAACAGTCTGCTCTTGGTAATGCCTATATTTTGGAAACTCTCGAAGGAGTTGCATTCTCTAGAGCAATCAACGGTAAATACTTAAAGAAATATTACCCTAGTATTTGGGTAGATGCATAGTGCTCGGTTGAATGCTGATGAAGGAAAAAGTATATAAGCATCGGTAAAAGCGTGCTGGCGTTATATTACAGAACCAAAATCAAGTGTTACTGATTACTTTTGCCGATGTGATGGGATTTAACAAGTTACAACAGGGATTGGATAACTGATATCGCACGCAGGCGAATTTGTTCTATCTCTTCCATCTCCCTAGCATCCTCATCGGCAAATCCTTCAACCGCTTGATCTTTTTCTTTAGAGCGATGGCTTGTCGGGCATTGCTGTCCCTCTCTTGTCACAGAACTTTGATGGTATCAGGAAGTTGGGCTCTCCTCTGGCTGACTGCATTCAAGGCTTCTTCAACCTTTCTTAGCTCAGCTTGCAGCTCTTCCTTTCTCGCTGATAATTGGATGAATTCCTGTTCAAGATCAGTGCCAGAAGCTTCCACTTGGCCGATGTTTTTGTGCTTCTCATCGGCAATTTGCTTAAACTGAAGCATTTCTTCCGTGAGTTTGGATTGAGCATTCCTATTGGCAATACGGCTTGAGACCCGTTGGTATTGAAGTCGGCGACTCTCAAGGAAGGCTGCTTGGAGGAGGATCTCTTCTGCATCGGCAGGTAATTGGCCTTGGAGATCCTTGAAGTCTGACCTTGTTGCAGTTGAATTTTGGACGAGCTGGGATGTATCTTGTTGCAGCAAGGAAAGCAGTGCTTCGAGTTTGGATTTGACCTCTGCCGATAGAGCTGGAGCAGAGCTTTCTTCATCCTCATCCTCATCGGGAATGTCGATAGCAAAGGAGAATAGGTTGTCTGCTCGAACGGGGCCTTCTTGGTGTTCATCCTCGTCCTGGAGGTTGAGGCCGAAGGAGAACAGGCTGTCTGGGGAATCTTGGGCCTGAAAAAGAAGAAGTTAAAATGCGCCGATCATAAGATTATGCTATGAATTTTTAGGTAACCAACTTATCATCTTGAAGCGAATTTCTTGCCTAGGACTTGGCATGTTGGATGGTCCAGCTTCATCTTGGAGATCGATAGCAGTTGCCGATGAATGAGCTGTTGGGGAAGCAGTTGACGCCATTGGTGTTGGTGGCGTTGTTGCTGGCGTTGCTTCCGATGTAGTAGCTGGCTCCCGTGGTGGCGACACCATTCTCTCATCGGGGATTTCGGCTGGTGAAGGTGCCGATGCCGATGTCGCCTCCGCTGCTGCAGCAGGTGGAGTTGTCTCCTGATCAGGGATGTCGTCTAATGGATGATCAGGGATTGGAACCGATGACGGTTCTGCCGTTGGCACATCTGCAGTTGGCGATGCAACTGGAGTCGATGGCGAAGATGGGGTGGCCAATCTCAAGCGCCTTTTCTTCCTTGGTGCAGCAGCGGGAGATCTAGCCCGTTTTGATGAAGATTTGGGGGCATCGACAGCAGGACTTGGGAATGCTTGTCTACTTGGAGCGGCTGCCGATGACCTCATTGCCTGAAAATATTTAGTGCAAGATTACGTAAAATGAAAGTGTTGCCGATGAAATAGTATGTGATCGGTATGAGTGAAGATGAGTTTACTGCAAAAACCTGCGTCAAGGCAGCAGCAGTAGCCGATGTAGCCTTGGTTTTTGCAGGCGTCGGTTTGGGTACCTTCTGAGGGGTGAAGGCAGCTAGCGTGGGGGCATTATTGCCGATGAGTGATATAGGACTCATCATTCGAAGGTTGAAGGGCTTGCCACTGTTGCTCATCGTGGGAATCAGATTGTCAACCTGTTAAACATAAGGGGTTAGATGCCGATGATAAGAATAAAGTGATGAGGAATGCATCAGAATGAAAAACTTACTGCATCGTCGGGAATGACGTGATTGACGTCAATTATATTCCGATAGTAGTGCGATGACTTGGCAAATAATTGATGTCTCCATTCTTGCCACTAGAATTTGTATTCATTCGTGATGAAAGATGTTGGTGACCAGGAGGATAAATCAATATCTGACGTATCGGCATTAGGAGGAAGATTGACGACCTTGTTCCAGTCTAGAGCGTTTGAGATAGTTTGCTTGGGCTTTACCACCATGGAGTAGCAGAGCTTAATCGGCAGTTGGCCAAATGCCAGTTGTCTTGCCGCTGCCGATGGGTAGTAGAACTCAAATGATGGAGGGGCATTCTTCCCGGATCTGAAGATGTTAACTGGAATAGCTCGGGGAACAATGCTGGCCTTCATGATTATTTGGTTCTGAGGCACATTCCCATCGGTAAGGTTGAACAACAGCGGAAATCGGTTGTCCTCGTCAATGTATGGCCACTAGAGCCGTTCCGAAGCAGGGATTCCGTTGTAGAATTTTTAGAAGAACAGGCCAAACTGTTCTGCATCGGCATCGGTCCCTGGCAGCACTATGATGTCTCTTGGGAATTGTTGAGAAAACAACTCAAACTAGAGGGCTTTGTACATGTGTGCATTTAACCACATGTTTATGAACCACCAGGGGCCTCCAAGGTTGCCGATGGGCTCGCCTAACAACAACTTCTTGGATACTTGATGTAGAAGGCGGTACACTGATCCAAGAAGGTATCGGTCGAGAGGGAGTCTTGTCCCATCGGCAAGGAGCTCAGCTGCTGGAAGGTGCATGGTAGTGGGTCCGACTGCCCTACCGCAGAAGATGAATTTTTCCAGCCACATATTCAGAAATATGGCGTGTTCCCTCTGGTTTACCGATCCAGTCTTCTGATACTCCTGGATGTAGCCAGTCCAGCCGCCGATGTTCTGAGTGTTCAGTTTGTACTCG
Organism: Microstegium vimineum; assembly: GCA_022036555.1. Classification (NCBI taxonomy): domain Eukaryota; kingdom Viridiplantae; phylum Streptophyta; class Magnoliopsida; order Poales; family Poaceae; genus Microstegium; species Microstegium vimineum. Next base: position 33,580,562 of record CM039135.1, read on the forward strand.
GCTTTCCTATTAAACAGAGTGAAGGTATCGGCAGAAGAGACGTCCAGGCCGGTCAACATATGGACATTGGCAAGGGTAGGGGTGGCTGGTCCATGTCGGAATAGGAAGGCGTTCATGGTGTCAGACCAGAAGTAGGAGGCCGCCATCAGCATGTTCTCGTTCTTCTCCATATCGGCAATGGAGAGCCTGATGCACTGATCCAGATTGCGCTCTGACCAGTAAACTTGCTGTGTTCTGACGACCCTAAGATACCAGTTCTTCCACCCTTTGGTGGGCTTGGGCCATGACCGGAAAGCATCCTTCCATAATCCTAAATCGAAGCATTCAGATCTAAAAGGAATCAGGTTGGTTTCCGCGTTGATTATGTAGCTAGGATCAGGATTCCCCATTGGGCCTAAGCAGGTGAAGCTGGACTGCTCAAGAGGGATTAAAACTTTGTTGTACAGTTCCTAGGTTTCGAAAAGAGAAGAAAAAGAAGAATCAAAGGAAGAAAAAGGGGAAAATTACGGGATTCATACGGACAAAGGAACTAGCAAGAGATTGGATGAGGAGGAAGGTGGATTTACCTTAGGGATGTCGACTTGGATCGCCATTGGGGCTGAGGAGTTCTTGCGGATTGTGCTTGGTTTGAAGAAGGAACTGTTGCTCGAGCTCGAACAGGTGTTCTTTGGAGGCGCCGCCGGAGGTTGAAGACGAAGGCAGGTGAAGAGTGAAAGTGGGCCTAGGGTAAAAAGGCAGATTGGATCCTGGTAACTTTTATAAGCTTACTCAGGGGTATTTTGGAGTTTCGGTTCACACTGTGCAGGAATGTGGAGAGGCCTGTGGTGGATATGCGCAATAATCAAGGAGATATTGTCAGATTTGCAACTGTTCGTGTTATAATCGAGGAATTTTATTAATAAATTACGGTTCTGCGCGCGGAGATCGAGGAAGTTGTGCAGTTATCTCGAAGGTAACGGCTACAGTAGAGGGAATTTCGGCGCGTAAAGTATTATACACTCCGAAACTGGGGGGGCATGTGTTGACACCGTTTTTCGACACGTGTCAAATGAGCTAAGACTTGTGTTGATCAGTAGCCATTTTCCATCGGCATCGGGGAGTCAAGAGTCAGTATTGCCGTTGGAAGTGTGCTGTGGGAAGACTAAGTGTGTTGCCGATGGGAGCTGGAAGTTTCGGATGTTGCCGATAGGAGTTGAATGACTCACTAGAGGCCGAGCTGCAAAGTTGCTGGTGCCGATTGCCGATGCCGATTGCTGATAGGGATTGATTGGTGAAGACAAGTTCACTAGTACAAAAAACATTTATGCTGCCACGTCATTTTTTTTCCACAGACGGTTCACAATTTCATGACGCCAGTACAAAAAATAGGGTGGGCCCAGCAAGAGAACCGCCTGTGTAAAACCATTTACACAGGCGGCTGACATTATGAACCGCATGTGTAAATACCTCTAGAGTTAATTTTTTTGATTTTTGTAAACGACCTCTGATAGAAAAACTTTGTACATGAAAGTTGTAGATCTCGAAAAGTTATGAAACTTTGTAGTTCACAACTTTTTCATTTGAAATCATCTTGTCATCGAAAATTACGTTTGAATGTGTCAAATTTGAAATTTAAATTTTTGTAAACGACCTCGGATGAAAAAACTTGCTACATGAAAGTTGTAGGTTTCAAAAAGTTATGAAACTTTGTAGTTCACAACTTTTTCATTTGAATTCGTTTAGTGGCTCAAACAATCAATTTACACTCGGTTTAGTATAGAATATGAAGAAGTACTAACGAATCTAGACACAATTGAGTCATGGGTGGAGTGGTAGAGGAGGTACCGTGCGAGGGTGAGGTCTCAGGTTCGAATCCCCGGCGGAGCGCGTTCACGAATTTTACGCGAAAAATTGCGCGACTTGCGGATTAATATTGCGCTTGTCCTAGGATTTAATTCTTTTTTTTCGATTTTAAAAACGCGATTTTATTCTGCGGATTAATACAGGCGGCTGACAAGACGCACAGCCCGCCGCCTGTACTGTGGGCCGATTAGTACTGACCCCCAGTACAGGCAGTGGGCTTGGCCGCCTGTATAAATGCCTCTACCACCGCCTCTAAAAATGTTTTTTGTACTAGTGGTTTCCAATACTAGGTTGTCGATCGGGAAGTATTGCCAATGCCGATGGGCATGGGATGCCGATGAGCACAAGGTGACTTAGCGTTTGATGTCAGCAGAGGATTACCGGTGGCCAAAGAAGGAAGTCGCGGATTGAAGGAATCTACCGATGGAAAGTTTTCATCAAGGGAAGGACATAAGGAAACTGGTGATTTTATACCAGTATTATTATAGCAGTTTGAGTCCAACTCTTGCATGAGTCGTTTTGTTTTCCTTTAAAATAGGTATGATTGTTTAGGAAAATAATATTGTTATTTTAGATCCGACTCCTGCGCGAGTCAGTTTCCTTAAAGTTAGGAGTTTGTTTTAGGAAAAATACGAGTCGTGTCTCTGTACAACTCTCCATACGGGAGTATAAATATGTGCCCAAGGGCTACGTGTAAACATATCAATTCAATATCAATCAAATCAATTTACTCTTATTCTACTTTTATCGCAATTTACCCTTTATTGCATTAGTTATAGCTTATCTACGAGTTCTTCAAGTCTTCGATGGGCTGCATCACCTTGATCTCCGTCAAACCCTTGTAAGTTCCGCGTGGGAGTATCTCTGAGCCTTGACATCCGGGCGCATCGCCGTTGTCTCGTTCAACTCTGCTCTAGTTATCCTGATCAAGTCTCAATCTTGGCATCCGGGCGTATCGCCGTTGTCTTGATTGAATCTTCTTCTAGTTATCGTCCTTGTCGATTAACTGGTCAAATCGACTGGCACGCCTCCGGATATCGAATTTCGGGTATAAGCCCGAGGTGTTCGTAGATCCTGACGCTTTTTGTGTTAACACATAGTCAATCACTCATGAATCAATGAACATACGCCTAAGCTATCAATGATAAAAGAAACTCTTGGTTCTGCTGGTATCTTACCCCAGTAGAACCCTGCATTTGATCTCTCTCTGTCCTGTGTTACAGTATGCACTAAAACAAGTATGGGGGGTATCGATCGACACCCCAACATACCATTTGACCAGTTTGACCATGGAATCATGATGTACACGGTCATGACATGTCCCACGAAAAAAATGGACCTCATCGACGACTTTTGTGCATCGGCCGATGCACGTTCGGGGCCAAATAGCAAAACTGACATAGCAGAAGAACATTAAGAAGGTAAGATATCTAATTCAGGGACTGAAGTGGCGAAACAACTCCGAAGTGGGGTCGGCCGGCCCCACTAAGTATCCCTAGGCTCACCAGCCAGCATCCATGCAACATCCTCATCAACTCTGACTGGTTTGCCACATCTCCTTCCCTTTTTCCTTTATGTTTTTAGTTGTTTTACTCATTTCCTTTCTAAAAATAAAAAAAAAATATTAATGAAAAAAATATAAATAAATAATAATTATCTTAAATAAAATAAAATTTTATTTCTTCATGAAATTAATTGCTTAGTTTATTTCCCTTTTAATATTGAATAAAAGCAAGAAGATCGCATTCGAAACCAAAATTTTGAAAAGTGACATGATCTATGACGTTCTGAGGGTAAAAACTTCATAAAGATGAATTCTTGCTTTTGCTTACGCTAGTGAGAAAATATCTTGATAGGAAATCATATTGACTAAGTTTTTGATCAATGTGATATACATTCTCGGCTTATGATTCATTCCCTATCTATTTAAAGTATTTGGAGATTATTTTTTGAAAACGTCATAAAACCATAATATCACTACTCCTCTATAGTGAGAAAATTCCTACAAAAGCCATATATGCTCTTACATGATATAAGCTTTCTACATAAGCTGCTTACTTTGTGTTTAATCCTGCTCCTCCGTCGATGAGTACTTTGGAAACTGCCACTCCTGCTATTGTTGGTCTCATTACTAGGGGGTAATAGCCAGCGTTTGGTCTGTGTTGAGTTTGGTCAAGTTTTGTGACCCTTGTTAAGAGATTTATCATGCTCCCAAGATCAAGATCACGTACACGCCACATATACATGTTGCTTCTACACTAGATGTACGCAGAAACATGCCTTACATTTTCCACATAGTTCATGCTCCATGTTCTAATAGAAAATCCTCTCTCTAGTATATGCTAGTAAATGAGACATAGACTATGCAAAATTATGAAAAAAAAAGATGAAAAAAATATTTATAGGGGCACTTGAGGTCCCAAGTTTTAGAAAAAAATGATGATGAGCACATCAAGGCTCATAGAAAAAAATGATGAGCATACCAAAGCTCATAGAAAAATAAAGATAGTTATGTCTCAAAATAATAAGTTAAGAAAGAGAGATCATATAAAGGAGTATTGATCATTTGCCATGTTTCCACACACTTGCACATCTCGATCTAAGAGTATGACATTTCTCTCCTTGGATCCGGAGTTTGACCTTACAATATATGCAAGGTAAGTTTGTTACATCTTTTATCCCTACTGTGAACACATGGTTGACATGTACCCATGTAGTTCAGTTTTGTGATGAGTGATTGCCCAACACTTGAGCATTTCAATTTGAGTGGCTTACACCAATCCTTTGCAAAAGAAAATATGTGTCTGTCTATCGGCTTGTGGTGTGCAGGTGCTATACCTAGTGACAGTGGTCAATGGCATGGAGAAGGTCGAGTAGAGTCTTGTCATGCCGATGGACTGAGAGTGGTGAAGGGCGGAAGCGGGGCTCGGACTGAGGAACGGTAGGTCCTCTATCCTTTCTGCTGGTCTTTTTGCGTAATTGTTGCCCTGGTAGTTGTTGTGTGAGTATCTGTTGTTTGTGTTTGTGTTGTTGTTGTAATTGTTGTTGTACCCTCCTTTGTCGTTGCCGTTGTATCTTCTTTTGTTGTCTGTTGCTTCTACCATGTTGTGTTGTCTTGGTCTTTTGCCATTTGGTATGAAATCTGGTATTTTATTTTCATGAAAATCACGAGTGAATCTATGTCGAGTTCTTTCTTCTGACGATATCATCTTTTCAATAGCTCTTTTGAAGTCTTCATTAGATCTTGGGTTTTCGTTGAAATAGTCTTTGAACTACCAATTTGCTATGATTTCGTCCGCAAATGTCTCTATTACTTCCCTGTCGGTGATGTCGTGTATTTGAGCTCTAAATTCTCCAAACCTTCGATAATATTCCCTCAAAGTTTCTCCTTTTCTTTGATTTGCATTCTTCAATTCTGCCGTTGTTATGGGATGTGTTATTATTCCTGCAAAGTTGTTGCAGAAAGCTTCTTGCAAATATTCCCAATACTTGATTGATCTTGGTTTCAGCTTGTCAAACCATTGCAAAGGAATGACTTCGAGCGCCATCGGAAAGTATAAGGCTTTGATGTCATTGTTTCCTCCTGCGAGTTCAATGGATTGGGAATATACTCTTATCCATTGTCTGGGTTGCACTTTTCCGTAGTACTTGGAGTGATTTGCCGGCTTGAATTTGTGTGGTAATTTCAACGTCTGTAGACTTACTGCAAAGCATGGGAATCTGCCATACTGTTCTGTTCTATTGAAGTCTGGTGACCAATCTCTTCTGTAATAATCCCTGTCATCTCTGTATCTGGATTCTCCGTATTCTTCTGGGTAGCGTTGGCCCCAATCCGGTCCGTTTTGTTTAACCAGCCCAAGATGTTGTTCCTGTCTTTCCGAAGGTTGTAGCACCTCGGTTTTCCCCAGTATGTCGAATATCGACTTCTTGATGGGTTGTTCCCCCTGTTTTCTCCTTGTCCTTCTTGAGGTATATTTTCGTTGGGTTGTTTATTGGGGTCTCCGTCTTCTTTGATTGGCTCATCTATGATCCTTTCCTCTTTAGTAAGGATGTTTAGTTCTTTGGTCAGTTCTTCAATTCTTTCTCTTTTTGAGTTCTTCATGGATTCTCTTTCCGTCCTCTTCTTGTTGTATTCTGTCAATTCCGCTTTGTATTTGTTCTAGATTTGCTTTCTCTGGGTGGCTCGATTTCTTCTTCCTGCTCTAGCCTTGTTCTTTTTCAGCCTTGCAGCTTTGTGATCGTTGGTTTCATTGTCGTCACCTTCTTCATCGTCTGAGATTTCTCCTTCTGATTCATCTGATGATTTTAAGTCAGGTATTTGTGGTGGTTCTAAATAAGATTCTAGCTCTACCATGTATAGTCTTGCATGATAATTCTCGGTAGAGTCCGAGTTCTTTTCCTACTTGAAACGGTAGTTCTGTATCCTGGTTCTTTGTTCTCGAGAATTGGTTTGGCCAATGCACGATACATCCTTCTAGAGTTGTAGACATAATCATTCCTTCTTGAGCGCCTTTCAGAGTTACGCTTCTAGTCAACTTCTTCCGAGGGAAATTTCCATATGTAGATGCTGAATTGTGTAGCCCATATAAACCCGAGTATTTGATTGCTTCCGAGATGTTCCTGTTTTTGGCTAAGGTTTGGTTGCATATATTTCGACTTGATTTGCGCTTAGTCTTTCCGTGTAAGCCTTGGAATTGGTATGTGGTGATGTCTCTTTCTCCGAGTCGGTTTCATATCCCTCCTCATCTGCGGGTCCGGTTGGTTTCGAAATTGTGAGATTTCGAGTCTTTTGATTCAGTTCTTGAAGATCTTGGTTAACTCCTTCTTCTTCTCGGAGTCGGCTTTGAATCTTTCCTTCGTCGTCGATCTTGCAGATCCAAGATCCAAAGAAAAACGTTAATTCCATCGATTTTATCATCTTGAGGTCGTGGTCCACCAAGCTTCCGAGAAAAAATTCGCCGAAAGCTCCTTCCTGGCGCGCCAGCTGTCGATGTTTTACCACCAATAGTCTGCCATGGGGTTACCCGGGACAGTAGTTTGTGCCTCTACGAATAGTGAAACCTTGGTGGTTGGACACGCAAGGACACACGATTTATATTGGTTTAGGCCCTCAACACAGTCGAGTAATAGCCCTACGTCCAGTTGGGTCATTTGTTATTGCTCTGATCGTAATACAAGGTGTTGTGTGTCGCTCCATGTATCGGGTGTTGCGTAGTATGTTCTGGGGTGTTTTTTGGGTGATGCCCTCACCATCCCTTTATAGTCTAGGAACTGGTCGAGGGCTGCTCTAATCCTACTCGGTTACAAACTTAGAGTCCTAAGCTGCGCTTCGGTCTTGTCGTCTTTACCAAGTAGAATTCGGTTTTGCCTATCCGTCTTCCTTCGTGGGCCGAGAAAAGGAGGCCCTGCAAAAACGATGTGGTCAAGTATATGTTGTCGATGCCGATATTAAATGGGAGGATCAGCAAATGGATTTTGGCGCTGTCAAAATTTGATCTAAGGTATGAATCAACTAAGGCAGTTAAAGGGCAGGTGATGGCCGATTTTGTTACTCAGCATTGCGGTACGCTAAATTCAGTAGAGATTTCTCCTTAGACTTTGTTCTTTGATGGTTCCATATGTAAGGAAGGAGCAGGCATCGGTGTTGTCTTAGCTTCACCCCGAGGAAAAAAGTATGAAATCTCATTGCCGATTGTTGCTACTTCGACGAATAATCAGGCTGAGTACCAAGCATTGCTGAAGGGGTTGGAGTTACTCAGGGATGTGCATGCCGATGCCGTTGAAGTCTTCGGTGATTCTTTATTAGTGATCAATCAGTTGATTGGAACATATGAGTGCCAAAGTGATATTTTAATTGAATATCATGGGAAGTGCTTGCGGTTGTTAAAGGAATTCAGAGAATATCGTCTCAAACACATTCCTAGGTTGCATAATGAAGAAGACAATCGATTAGCGCAACATGCTTCGGGATATCAGCCGATTCAAGAGATAATGACATCGGTAATGGTTGCTGATGACTGGAGAAAAGAGATTGCCAATTACTTAAGGGACTCGTCTAGGAAAGTTGGAAGACAGTTGAGATTTCAGGCTACAAAGTATGTGCTCCTCGATGACAAATTGTATTATCATACAATTGATGGAGTTTTACTCAGATGCCTTAATATAAAGGAATCGAAGAGGTTGATGGGTGAGATTCATGAAGGGTTGTGTGGAGCACACCAATCAACGTTCAAAATGAAGTGGATGATTAGGCGAAATGGATATTATTGGTCGACAATTCTTGAGGATTGTTTTGAGTACTTCAAAGGGTGTCAAGATTGTCAGAAGTTCGGTAATGTTCAGAGGGCACCTGCGTCGGCAATGAATCCTATAATCAAACCTTGGCCGTTTAGAGGTTGGGCCATTGATCTCATCGGCCAGATTTACCCACCGTCGAGTAAAGGACATAAATTCATACTTGTCACTACCGATTATTTCACGAAGTGGGTTGAAGCTATCCCGTTGAACAAGGTGACATCGGCAAATATGATAGATTTTGTGAAAGAGCATATTGTTTACCAAATTGGTATCCCTCAAACTATTACTACCGATCAAGGAACTATGTTCACGTCGGGAGAATTTGATGAATTTGCTGACAGTATGGGGTTTAAGGTTTTAAACTCATCTCCTTATTATGCTCAAGATAATGGTCAAGCTGAAGCAACCAATAAGGGGGTAATCAAGCTTATCAAGCGCAAGATTGAAGAAAACCCTAGGAGATGGCATACGGTGCTGAACGAGGCTTTGTGGGCATATCGGATGGCATGTCATGGTGCTACTAAGGTTTCTCCATATCAGTTAGTCTATGGACATGATGCTGTCTTACCTTGGGAAATTAAAACTGGTTCTAGACGGTTGTTCTCCTAGGACCAGTTAGCAGCCGTTGAGTATGATATCCTTATGAAGGATGAGTTAGAATACCTAGCGGGCCATCGGCCGAGTGCTCTAATCAGTATTGAGGAGAACAAGAAAAGAGTTGCCAGATGGTATAACAAGAAGGTAAAGGTGAAAGAGTTTGCCGATGGAGATTTGGTGTGGAAACTGATTTTACCGATTGGAACCAAAAGTTCAAAGTTTGGGAAGTGGTCCCCTAATTGGGAAGGCCCTTTTCGGATAAATCAATCTGTTCCTGGCAACGCTTATATTTTGGAAACTCTCGAAGGAGTTGCATTTTCCAGAGCAATAAATGGTAAATATTTAAAGAAGTATTTTCCTAGTGTCTGGATGGATGCATGAAAGCGATACATACATGCCGATGACAAAGTTATCATACAAGAAACATCGGAAGGAAAGCATTGATGTTATATTATAGGCAGATTACTTGTCAAGCTCAGAAGCAACGAGTTACAATAGGGTTTGAATACATAAAATCGCACGAAGGCGAACTTGGTCGGCTTCTTCTATTTCCCTGGTGTCGTCGTCGGCAGTGCCATCAACTGTCTTGGCCTTTCTCCTCAGCAGAAGAGCTTCGCGAGCGTTGGTGTCCCTCTCCTGTTGCAAAGCTTTGGCTATGATAGGGAGCTAGGCCTTCTTCTAGGTGGCCGAATCTAAGGCTTCATCCACTCTCTTCAGCTCAGCCAGCTGCTCTTCTTTTTGTGCCAACAGACGGTTGATCTCCTGATCAAGTTCAGTGCCGGAGGCTTCTAGGTGACCGATGTCCTTGTGCTTCTCGTCTACAGTCTGCTTGAACTTGGATATTTCTTCTTCAAGTTTTGTTCGAGCAACTCTGTCGACAATGCGACCTAAAGCCTTTTTGTATTGGAGTTGTCGGCTCTCAAGGAAAGCCGCCTGGAAGAGTAGTTCTTCGATATCGGCAGGCAGTTGATCTTGGATTTCCTTGAAAGCCGTCCTTACTGCACTGGAATCTTGGACCAGTTGGGATGTACTTTGTTGCAGTAGGAGCAGCAGGGCTTCAAGCTTGGATTTCAGTTCTGTCAATACAGTAGTTGAAGTTTGGATAGAATCTGCCTCTTCATCGGCATCATCTGGAACGTTGACAGCAAAGGAGAACAGGCTGTTGGGAGAGTCTTGGGCCTGGATAGATAAAGAATTAAAATATGTCAGGAAGGAGCTTGTATCTCACAAATTTGTAATAGAAGTAATCGGTTTACCTGCTTTAAAGCAATTTCTCGCCTTTGGCTTGACTGAGTAACCGATGCAGCCGTATCTCGAGGATCGGCAATGGTTTCCGATGAGCTTGCCTCAATAGGAGGGACGGTTGGTGCTGAAGCTGGTGCTGGTATTGGTGCCGCTTCCGCTGACTTCTGAGGGGGTGCTGCTGCCCCTTGATCAGGGATTTCATCTGGTGCTGATGATGGTACCGATGCCGATACCGTTTCTGTTATAGGCACCTCTTGCGGTGATGGCGCTGTCCCTTGGTCAAGATTCTCGATCTGTGGTGGCTCAGGGACAGGCGCCTATGCTGGCTCCATTGTTGGCACATCGGCAGGAGCCTGACAAGGTGCAGATGGAGCCGATGACTTTGAACGCTTTGGTATTGGAGCGGCACTTGATGAACCTCGGCGCTTTGGCTGTTGCGATTTGGGGGTACCGGCAGGTTGAGCCATGAAGGATTGTACGCTCGGAATGGCTATCGATGAACTTGTTCACTGCAAAGGAAAGTTTGGTACAAATTGAGTAAAGTTGTCGGTTGACCTAGTATGATCAACAGGAACAAATGAAGATTTGTTACCTTGAAGGCTTGTACCATGGCAGCAGCAGTAGAGGTGGCAGCAGCAGCGTCATCGGTCGGCAGTAGTCTAGACCATATGGTAACTCTAGGGGTTGCCTTCTGAATTCATGAGCGCAGACAGCGAAGGGGCCTTGCTGCCGATTGATGATATGGGGTTCATCGATCGCAGGTTGAAGTGTTTGCCGCTCTTGCTTTTCTGGGGAACCAGATCATCGACCTGTTGAGGGAGGGTTAGTTACCGATGCATTTGAAAAGTTAAACAAAGAGAAGTATTGGAAGTAGGCTTACCGCATCATCGGGTATGATATGGTCAGCATCAATCAGATGCCGATAGTAGTGGGATGATGGAGCAAATAATTGTCTTTCCATCCTTGCCACCACAACTTGATGGATTCGGTGATGAAATATGTCAATGCCCAAGAAGATAAGTTGATATTGGATACATCGGCATGAGGGGAAAGGGTGACGATTTTGTTCCAATCCATGGCGCTGGAGATGATTTCTCTTGGTTTGACCACGTTGACGTAGCTTAGCTTGATCGGTAGTTGACCGAATGCTAGTTGTCTCGCAGCTACCGATGGATAGTAGAACTTGTAAGATGGGTTGGAGTTCTTTCTAGTTCTGACGACGTTCACCGGGATAGCTCGAGGAATGAGAGTGGCTTTCATTATTCCTTCATTTTCTGGTATGTTCCCATCGGTGAGGTTGAAGGAGAGTGGGAATTGGTTGTCTCCATCGTTGTAGGGTCACCAGACTCGTTCTGCAGCAGGGATTCCGCAGTAGAGCCTCTGGAAAAACATGCCGAATTAGTCGATATTGGCATCGGTTCCCGGCAGCACTATCATGGCTTCGGGTTGCCGATTCATCATCATCATAGATATAATCTTCAGATATGTCCCTTGGGAACTATTGGCTGAGCAGATCAAACTGCAAACATTTGTGCATATGGGCGTTTAGCCACATGTTGATGAACCACCAGGGACCTCCGAGGTTGCCGATGGGTTCGCCTAGCAGCAATTTCTCTGACACTTGATGTAGAAGGTGGTAGAGTGAGCCAAGGAGGTATTGGCCAAGGGAAAATCCTCCATCGGTTAAAAGCTCTGCTGCGGGGAGATACATGTTGGTTGGGCCGACTGTTCTGCCACATAAGACAAATTTCTCCAACCACATGTTAAGGAAGGTGGCATGCTCCCTTGGGGCTACCGATCCACTCTTCTGGTACTCTTGGATGTACCCAGTCCAACCACCGATGTTGCGGGTACTTACCCGATGTTTAGATTTCCAGTGGAATAGAGTGGTAGGATCGGCAGAAGAAACATCAAGGCCAGTCAGCATGTGCACATCGGCAAGCGTGGGGGTGGCTGGTCCGTGTCTGAAAAGAAATGCATTCATTGTATCGGACCAGAAGTAGGAGGCGGCGATCATCATGTTCTCGTTCTTGGCCATATCGGGAATGGACAGCCTAATGCATTGCTCGATGTTGCGCTCTGACCAGTAAACTCTCTGTGACCTTGCTATCCTGAGGTACCAATTCTTCCACCCCTTAGTGGGTTTGGGCCAAGAACGGAAGGTATCGGTCCACAGTGCTAAATCAAAATGCTCAGATCTGAAAGGGATGCGGTTGGTTTCTACATTGATCAGATTGGTCGGATCGGTATTCCCCATTGGACCTAGGCAACAAAGATGTTCTTGATCGATAGGGATCACTATTTTGTTGCGCATCTCCTAGATCCAGGAAACAAAGTAGAAAAGGGGAGAAGCGACTGAGAAGCAATGCGAAAGGATGAAATTGCAGTATATACAACGGGGAAGGAAGAAAAGATTACCGTGGGAGCGGTGAAGTTGATCGCCATTGAAACAGAGTTCTTACGGAGATCGCGTTTCCTCTGAAAGAAGGAGAACCGCCGCTGGAAAAGTGCTCTTCGGATGATATTGAGATGAAGGTGAAAATGCGAGCTCAGGGTAAAAAAGTAGGCGGACGACGGTCTTTATAGGCTTAGGTTAAAGGGTATTTTCGAGTTTTCTTCTTACTAAGCAGAAATAAGGAAGAATATCGCATGGATTTGCGCGATGACTGAAGAGTTTGTGCTACAGTTGCGGGAGTTTTCACGCGCGGTAATCAAGATGATAGAATAAGCATTTTGGAGGGAAAGAGCAAATTTCGGTGCATAGGATATTTATGCTCCGAAATTGGGGGGCATGTGTTGACGCCGTTTTTTGTATGAGTCAATATTAAACCAAGTGTATTGATCGGTAAAGAGGTATTATTGTTCCTTATCGGTATCAAGGGGCTATCGGTTTCATTGCCGATAGAAACTGAAGAATCTGCCGGTGGTGAGTGTGACGGAAGAGGCGTCAAAGAGGAAAGAAGATATGTTTTGTCGATGAGAAGAAATTACCGATGGATACAGGTTGATGTGGCTAACGTCAGCAGGAAGTTGCCGATGGCAATAGAAGGAAGTTGCGGATTGAAGCAATCTGCCGATGGAAAATTTCATCGTAGGGAAGATAGATAAGGAAACTGACGATTTTATGCTAATATTATTGTTTTAGTTTGAGTTCGACTCGACTCTTGCACGAGTCGTTTTATTTCCATAAAAATAGGAGTTTTGTTTAGTATGAGTCGTGTCCATGTATAACTCGTTTTACCGGAGTATAAATATGTACCCAGGGCTCGTATGAGAAGATATATCGAATACAATCAAACAAATCTATTATTTTCGCCTCACTTTTCCAGCATCTACTTTTATCGTACTAGTTCTAGCATACCTACGAGTTCTTACGATGCCTCGACGGGTTGCATCTGCAAGATCTCCGTCGTCTTCGCAAGTACCACATTTTGATCAAGTTGAGCTTTGACGTCCGGGCGCATCGTTGTCGTCTCGTTCAAGCTTGTTCTAGTTATCGTCCTTGTCGATTAACTGGTCAAATCGACTGGCACACCTTTGGATATCGAGTTCGGGTATAAGCCCGAGGTGTTCGCAAATCCGACGCTTTTTGTGTCAACAAGAAGAACCCGGACGCACCTATAAAGTGCAAAGACCAGTATATTACATCAGCGAAGTACTCACGGAATCGAAAGTCAGATACCCACACGTACAGAAACTACTATATGCAGTACTCATATCATCAAGAAAACTGAGGCATTATTTCCACGAGCACAAAGTAATAGTAACAACCAACTTCCCATTACATGACATACTCAGAAACAAAGACGCCACAGGCTGAATATCAAAATAGGCAGTAGAACTCGGATATCTAAATATAGACTTTAAACCAAGGACAACAATCAAGTCGCAGATATTACCCGACTTTATCGTAGAATGGACAGAAATTGCACAAAAACAACCCGAGCCAATATGAGACCACTGGAAGATGTACTTTGATGGTTCTCTGAAGCTTGGAGGGGCAGGAGCAGGTGTGCTACTGATCTCCCCAGAAGGAAGACAATTAAAATACGTGCTACCAATATTATGGCAAGCAATAAATAATGAAGCAGAATATGAAGCGCTCATACACGGATTAAAAGTAGCAACTACTCTGGGAATCAAAAGAGTTCTCGCTTATGGAGATTCAGCAGTAGTAATCAATCAAGTAAACAAAGAGTGGGGTTGCACAAAAAACAACATGGACGCATACTGTGCAGAAGTAAGGAAACTTGAGAAGAACTTCGAGTGACTAGAAATCCACCACATCTTAAGCGATTCAAATGTGGCAGCAGATATCTCTTCTAAGTTGGGGTCAGACAGAGCAAAAGTACAACATGGAGTATTCATAGAAGAACTCGAAAAGCCATCAATCCAAGAAATCAGTAAACAAGAAGAAGACCCAATGGACATAGACAAGATAAAAGAACCGACATCTCAAGACAGATCCTCAACATAGAAGCGATTGGAGACAATATACATCGATTATAAAACGCGAAAACAAACTACCTGGAGACAAAGCAGCAGCAACAAGGGTTATAAGGAAAAGCAAAACATACGTCCTCGTAAAAGACAAATTATACAAGAGGGCAGCATCTTCTGGAGTACTATTGAAGTGCGTATCTATGCAAGAAGGAAAAGAGATACTAGAGGAAATCCACTCGGCATGCTGCGGGAATCATGCATCATCTAGAACACTACTCGGCAAAACATTCAGAAGCGGATTCTATTGGCCAAGCACACTAAAGGATGCAGAACAATTAGTCAAGACATGCAAAAATTGCCAAATGTTTGCAAGAAAATCACAGGTTCCAGCACATAATCTAATCTGCATACCGCCAGCCTGGCCTTTTTCATGCTGGGGGCTAGATCAAGTCGGACCTCTCAAAAAAGCAAACGGACGATTTGAATACATATTCGTGGTAGTAGACAAGTTCACCAAATGGATCGAATATAAACCACTAGTCAAATACAACGCGGAAAAAGCAACGGAGTTCATACAAGACATCATGCACAGATTCGGGATGTCCAACAGAATAATCACATATCTTGGATCACCGTTTATAGCAAAGGAATTCCAATATTGGGCAAGAGATTGCGGAATAAAGATAGACTATGCATCAGTAGCTCACCCCCAAGCAAATGGACAAGTTGAAAGAGCCAATGGGCTATTACTACAAAGCCTAAAATCAAGACTATATGAAGACCTAAAAGACTACGGAGGTAAATGGATAGAAGAACTACCAAAAGTGGTATGGGACTTAAGAACTCAAATCAGCAGAACAACAGGATATTCACCTTTCTTCCTGGTATACGGATCAGAAGCCGTATTACCAATTGACTTAATATGGCAATCACCAAGAATCGAACAATACAACGAAGGAGAAGCCGAAGAAACAAGACGACTAGAGATTGACACAATCGAAGAAATAAGAGACAGTTTAGTAATACAAAATGCCAGATACTTACAAGGTTTATAAAGACATTACGACAGAAATATGCATCCAAGAACACTAAAGCCAGGAGATCTGGTACTACGGCTAATTCAAAAGAAAGAAGGAAGACATAAACTACTCAGCCCATGAAAGGGTCCTTTAATCATCAAGACTGTAATACAACTCGGAACCTACGAGCTAATGACAGAAGATGAAATTCAACTAAGCAACACTTGGCATATCAGCCAACTCAAGAAATTCTACAACTAAAGGCATAAGATACAAGACATCAAGAACAAGCAATCTACAAGTCAACCGTTTAGTGAGACGACATGACAAGCTGACAGATTTGCACAATGAAAGGCACTGTCCAACATCTTTAAGTAAGTTGTTTCGTGAGACAACTTGACAAACTGACTGCTTTGCACCATGAGCGGCACAGTCTGGTAAATATATATAAAGTCTACCATTTTGTGAGGCGGCATGACAAGCTAACAGCTTTGCACCATGAGGGGCACTGTCTAGCATTTTCAAGTCAGTTGTTTCGTGAGGCAACTTAACAAACCGACTGCTTTCCACCATGAGCGGCACAGTCTGGTTCATACATATAAAGTCTACCGTTTCGTGAGGCGGCATAACAAGCTGACAGCTTTGCACCATGAGCGGCACTGTGTAGCATTTTTAAGTCGGTTGTTTTGTGAGGCAACTTGACAAACTGGATGCTTTGCACCATGAGCGCACAGTCTGGTACATATATATAAGTCTACCGTTTCGTGAGGCGGCATGACAAGCTGACAGCTTTGCACCACGAGCGGCACTGTCTAGCATCTTCAAGTCAATTGTTTCGTGAGGCAATTTGACAAACCGACTGCTTTGCACCATGAGAGGCACAGTTTGGTTCATATTTCTACAAGTCTACCATTTCGTGAGGCGGCATAACAAATATCAAACTACTCGACGCGACAAAAAATATCAATCTACTTCGACGACATCAAAGTCAATCACTTGCACAAAGTGACACAACACAACTGCTTGAAGAACGACACAAACTCGTTGCAACAAAGACTGCAAGCCAAATACTATCATGTCAGAAAGTGACATCTATTACTCCAAAAGTGGAAACTACTCGTCAAAAATGACAACGTTACCTCGAAACTACTCGGAGGTCATTCAAAGAGGAAGATCTACAAAGCTTAGCTCAGAAGCATAAGGCATTTTATGAACATCAATATCCTCAAATACAGCCATCAAGGCATAAAGGCCAATAATACTGCCCAGAAAGAATTCAGGAATTCAGAAACATCTTCAAAGCCTAATACAGAGGCACAATACTACAAATATGAATCAAAAGAACTCGACATGGCTCATAAAGAACTGAGAATAAGGTATTCATCAGAAGGACAAACAAGCCAATAAGAAAACAAAGTTACACAACATCAACAGATAAGAGTGGAAATCACAATATCAGGACGAAGCCTGACAATATATCAAGCAAAAAGTATCATTCAGGGTATATTACAAGACCATCACTCAAGGACAAGTAAATGTTTGTTATCAAGGAGAAGAGGGCAACACTTTCATCTGACCAAGTATCTCACTACAAAGACTCTTAACCTCAGGCTTCGATTGCTCCCACCTAGTCAAAAGATTGGCCTCCATAGGATCTTCAAGAATCTGGGCCAAGGGGACCTCAGGGGCAAGAGCCCGAACAAAGGAAACAACATTTCCAATACATTGTTCAAAACCATTCTGCACAAACTCACGGAATCGAGAGGACAATACCAGGATTATGCTATCCACACCAGCACTATCATCCCCAAGATGACAAACAACAGCAATAATAGGCTTCACAGCCTCAAGCAAAGATTTAAGTTGTGCCCAAGCAGAATTCCACTTCTCTTGCAAAGTCTGAACAGATTGTAAAGGCTGGACGAGATCACGATCAGCACCGCCTCGAATCAACTGAGCTTCAGCTAGCAAATCTTGAGCCTTTTCTAAAGTATCATCAGCAGATTCACTTACATGCTTAGCCTTATTTTCAGAAGACCGGAGAGTCTCGATCATTACCTCCTGATCTCTTTTCCAAGCCTCACGTTGACGTTCGCCCTCTGACAAATATCAAACAAATAAACAAGAGAAATCTAGCAAAATCAAAAGAAAAAAAGCAAAATAGTACCAGCAAGTCGGGACTTCAGATCAGCAATTTCATTAGAAGCTCAGGTAGCAGCAGACTCCTGCATTTTTGTTATCCGAACCAACTCAGCTTTAACACAAGACAACTCGGCCTCAGCTTTACCAAGGCTACCCTAAATAAGGTTAGCCGACCACTCTTCTTGAGGACCAAACAAAACATCTTGATCCTGATGGAAAGCCTGCGGATAGAAATAAAGATAAAGGAAAAATAACGAAGAGGACAAATACACAAAACAAAGATTATCAATGGTACCTTGAGCTCTGCACCATATTCTAAAGAGAAAGATTCCCAAGATGAAAGCAGCCGACCAATTCGCTCAGACCGAGCAGACAAAGGAATACCATGATCAGCCACAGAACGAACTAGTGTAGCAAGTTGGGAAGTCACGAAAGGCTCCCCAAGAGACACCTCAGTCGTTAATCCGATACCGTTGGGAATCACCGAAGCACCTACAACAAAAAGCTCAACACAGAGACACATCAAAAGATAAGGACAAAAAACAAATTCACCTTGAGAAGACGACTTCAAATCTACAACAGCTTTAGAAGAAGAGGAGCCATCTAAAGGAATGCTGCAATCAAAAAATATCTCAAGTCTTTACAAAGAACTCAGTAAAATTCAAAGAAATAAGAAAAAAAAAAAGGAAAATATACCTACAAGACTTCTTGATTTGAGCCATAGATTGAGAAAAGGATAACTTTGGAATAACAAAATCAAAACCATCATCAAAAGATGGTAAGACACGAGAAGAGGGTACAACAGAGCTAGAAGCAAGGGGAACATCAGTAGACACCCGACTACATCAAGAAAAAATAAGAATCAGCATACATCACAAAAGCACATAAAGAAAGGAAAAGAAAGTGACTTACCCAAAAGGACTCAACGGGTCAACTGACTCGTCTTCAGTCGAAAGAGCCGAATGCCCATCTACAAAATAAAGTTAGGAAACAAAAGACAGAAAGACAACAACAAAAAGAATTCGGCATAAAGATAACCTGACAAAGAACCCTGACGAGCAGACCGCCTCCTTTTTGGTCGAGGAAGCCTAATATCAGCATCTAAATGACCTCGCTTCGAAGAAGTGGCGCGAGATCTAGTACCGACATCAGTATCATCATCATCAACAACATCTTCGTCACCCAAGTTTCCACCATCAACTGTAGCAGGAGCATCGAGAGCAAAGTCATAGTCAAAACCCTACAAAGCAAAAAACACATCAGACGGAGATAACAAAAGCAAAAATAGATCAAAGACATAACACACTTACATCAGGCGGAGGGTTGGCAGCACTATAATCTTGAATAGCAACATCAAGGATAACAACTCCACCCAATACTCTATTCTTCATCTCAAGAATAGCATCATCCGAAATTTTAGTCTCAAGGATAAGGCGAGAAGAATCAGAAGGACCACTATATTCAAAACCTAAATGATCTCTTTTCATCAAGGGCTGAATCCTGCGGCGTAAGAAGCTAGCAATGATACCATTACCTATCAAACTAGATTGCTTCAAGAAACTGAGACGAACAATCAAAGGCTTAAGAGATCGCTTCTCAAAAGAAGTAATCTTCTTAGACCAGCAAGGAAGAGAAACCAGAAGAGAAGATAGATCAAAAGGCTTAGGAAAGAATGGTTGAGAAACATAAAACCACTTCTCAGCCAGTCAGACGAACAGAATCAGACAAGGACAAAGAAGGAAAGGCATTCTTGTGACTCTGCCTAGATTGAATCATGCAGCAACCACAACTAGGAACCTTCGACCGACCAGTAAAACAGACTCGAAAGAAGTAGCGGAAGAACAAGAAGCAAGGAGGAATTCCTATGAAAGCCTCACAAAGATGAACGAAGCAGGAAAGGAAGAGGATAGCATTGGGAACAAGATGGTGAAGTTGGAGACCATAGAAATTAAGTAACTGAATTAAGAAGTCAGATGGAGGAAAACAATGTCCAGATCTGACATAAGAAACAAAAATAAGAGATTAATCAGGAGATGGATTTGGAGACAGTTGGCCACCAGGCAATTCGCAAGCAGAAAGGGACGATCTTAGAAGAAGTCCTTGTGCAACTAAGAGATCAAGATCACCCTGCTGAATGGAAGATTTTGGAATTCCTTCGCCCTTCATTGCAAAATTACCAAGAGAAGAATGATAGAAGAAGGTTAAGCCAAAAACAAACTATAGAAATCTCCCGTTAGTCGGAGACAGACTCAGTAAAAAAAGGGTGAAGGAACATATAAGGCTAAACGCAAACAGATTGGTTCCCATAAATAGGTGTTACTCAGAAACGGTAATTACGGAAAAATTGTGGAACGGTTACCGAAACCATCGCTTCCTAAAATCACGCAACGGTCAGATAGGCCAACTATAGTTGAGTACCATAAACAATCACACCTGGTAGAGTACAACATGACAGCTAGTCAGAGATGAAAACAACTCGGTAAGACATAAGAGACACAAATCAAGGAGAGTCCTTTATTAAGAAATATCAGCACCAACACACAGCCGAATTACATCAGAATACAGTGCTTCAACGGATACAAAAGTATCCTGAGCAGCAAGGAAGAGGTGAAAGTTACATAAACCGGAACCTGTAATTGCCGTGTAGGAGGCAGCAGCTTGCAAGTACTTGATTTCAGACGAGAAGGAGCCCATCCTTGCTGATTGCAGACAGTAAAACCAAGAAGTCGTCCAAGACGAGCATCATCAAGGGCAGCAAATCCAGAACAACCAGGAGGAAAACACAAACAAACGACTGAAGGGTCCATGACAGTACACACCAATACCATCACAAGGCCTACACCATTTGCTTCGGTTTCCTCCAAAAAATTTTACTACCTCGAAACTAGCCACCTACTAGTTTCTATCACAAGAACTACACCATCCACAAATTACAACCAAGAAAGGGAAGAAGGAAGCCCGGGGGCTCATCGAGCTCGCAAACTACAATATCCATGATACAACAAAGACCTTTTACAAGAGAAAGAAGAAGACATATGACAAGGGAATCATACTACAAATATTTATAGAAGAACAAGAGGTGCACATACACTAAGTCCATGAAGAAAGGCAACAACAGCAATAACACATAAGGGGAGCAGTAAAGGCAAAAGATTCTACAAGGACTACATTAATGAGATAAAAACGACTACAATAAAGGTAGTACATCAGGGTACTATACAAAATATCTGGAAGAATATTCCAAGGACAATCATACAACCAGCAACAGCTTTACAGGCCATGAAAACAACTTGGCCGATAATCTTACAGTAACCAGACAAGACCAGACTAAGCCTCACCTACAACAAAATACCGCAAGTGACAAAATATAAAGGCTAAAACCAAGGATATATCAGGTCTACCACCAAAGAAGACCCAACACCTCATGAAAACCTTGCAGAGTAAAACAACCCAGAACCTCCACACAACATGAGGAAAGTTATGGTTGATAGGCAGAAAACCACACTCAACAAATGAGATGGGGCAGCTCTAGCTCTAGGCTTTCTAGCAAGAGTGCGATGCAAGCATGGACGACCAGATGGATGAAGCATACCACTTCAACCAATTCGGGAGCGGCAATGGTAACAACCCGGAGTCCGATAGTTAGACACAGAAGGTATGGAAGCCACCTCACAAGACTTCTTCTGTCTGCTACACCAAACTTCCTAGGGAAATCTAACCAAAGAGTTAATCTACCTCTAACTCCATTCACAAGAATTCTTCTACTCACTCGACTATCAGAAGGCGGGCATAAGCCCGGGGGCTGCTCAGTTTCACTTAGCAGCATGATCATCAAGAGAAAGAATAGAACCCTAAAGATCAAACTACTAGTGCGAGCACAACAGAATATATAGTAAGGAAGGACCACCAAAATCCAAAGGTCACGATAAAGAAGAGCAAGAAAAAGACAAAAGCTAACTAAAGCAAACAGTAAAAGCAAGACTCTACATACCGGTGAAGACACAATATCTACCCGTGAATAAAAGAAGACAAGAATAGATTATTTCAGATCCTTCCGCCAAGCTCTTTTAAAAAAGAACTCGGAGAAGGCTCGGGGCTGGAAATACCCACCTTACAAGACTTTTTTCTCAGATCCTCCGAATACTTGTACCAAGTATCCAGAGGCTCGGGGGCTACACTCAATGAGTGCACCAAAGGTGCAGAAAGAACACAAGACGAAGATGCAGAAGACTTTTGACTCAGATCCTCCGAATACTTGTACCAAGTATCAAGAGGCTCGGGGGCTACACTCAATGAGTGCACCAAAGGTGTAGAAAGACCACAAGACGAAGACACAGAAGATCATCCCATGATTTATCTTCAAAAAAAAGATCTCGGCTCGTGTTTTAATCAACCCGATGTATTGAAGAGAAATCATGGAATGCTCGGGGGCTTGTCGATGGGATATCCTATAGGGTACCCATGGACCGGCTTACCTAAGCTTTGGGCCTCCTTTTCTCGGCCCATGAAGGAAGACGGACAGGCAAAACCGAATTCTACTCGGTAAAGATGACAAGACCGAAGCGTATCTTATGACTCTAAGTTTGTAACCGAGTAGGATTAGAGCAGCCCTCGACCAGTTCCTGGACTATAAAGGGCTGGTGAGGGCATCACCCAAAAAACACCCCAGAACATAATACACAATACCTTGTATTACAATCAGAGCAATAACAAATGACCCAACTGGACGTAGCGCTATTACTCGACAGTGTCGAGGGCCTGAACAAGTATAAACTGTGTGTCCCTGCGTGTCGAACCACTAAGGTTTCACTATTCACCGAGGCACGAACTACTGTCCCGGGTAACCCTGTGGCAGGCTATCACTGGTAAAACATCAACAAACTGGGCTGGTGTTTCATGCTCAGGGTGAAGGAATACCAGAAGGAGAACCCATATTGCAGGGTATGTTTCCTATCAACAATCATCTTGTAGTTATTCTCTTTGATTCTGGTGAATCACATTCCTTCATTGATAAGTCATTTGTGCTCAAGCATAGTATTCCTTTGTCTGAGTTATAAATGGACTTTCATGTGCAAACACAGGGTGGTCGTATCTCAACTAGAGAGTTGGTTTATCAAGTATCTTTGAGTCTGGGTGGGCATATCTTTCCCACAACCATGGTAGTGCTTCCAAACTAGGGATTAGATGTAATCATGAGGATGAATTGGTTACAGTAGCACAAAGCTATGATCGATATGTTGAATAAAACTATCAAGGTAGATGTGCCAGACAGTAAATCTCAACTCTTGATTCAGCTTTCTATGCCTAAGAGGGCAGTGGAAAAAGTCTGTGCTATAACTGGCTCCCGTAGTGCGTGAGTTTCTAGATGTCTTTCCTGATGACTTACCTGGCTTACCTCCCGATAGAGATGTTGAGTTTTCTGTAGTGTTAAAGCCTAGCACAACACCTGTCTCTAGAAGGGCCTATCAAATGCCTCCTAAAGAACTAGAAGAGTTGAAAACTCAATTGAATGACTTGCTCGATAAAGGTTTCATCAGGCCTAGCTCATTGGCATGGGATTGTCTTGCCAATTATGTGAAGAAGAAGGATCATACCCTTCGTATGTGCGTTGACTATCGTCCTTTGAACGAAGTAATCATCAAGAACAAGTATCCCTTGCTGCGGATTGATCTCCTTTTCGATCATCTCGCTGGAGTTATAGTGTTTTCCAAGATTGACCTGCGGTCAGGATATCACTAGATCAAGATCCGACCTAAAGATATCCCCAAGACGGGGTTTACCACTAGATATGGACTTGCGAACACATGGTGGATAAGTACCCATGTATGTTCAGCTTTGATGATGACTGATCGTCCAACACGTGAGTGTTTCAGTTTGAGTGGCTTACCCTAACCTCTGCGAAAGCAGAAACTATGCTTGTCTATCGGCTTGTGTTGTGCAGGTGCTATGCCTAGTGACAGTGGTCAATGGCGTGGAGAAGGTTGAGTAGAGGCTTGTCGTGCCAATGAACTGAGAGTGGTGAAGGGCGGAAGCGGGGCTCGGACTAAGGGACCATGGGCGCCGGCGGACTAGTTGCGGTGGCTAGTACTTGGCACCGGCGAGTGCGAGAAGACATGGATGTAGACCGAGTCGGCCGAGTCAAGATGGTGGACGCGCGAGTCGAGCGGAGGCTCAGGGGACTCGGAGTCCAACCGGGCGAAGACAAGGTGGCTCGCGTCGAGTGGTTTGGTGGTTTGGGACTCAAGACCATCTGCGTCGGTTTCCGAGTTTGGGCCGCAAAAATCGGGGTTCGGTAGTTGAGCCCAAAGCTACCGGTGGCGGGTTTCCTAGGTTTGGGCCTCAAAACCTAGGCGGAGCTTCCGAGGAAGCGGGGATGGCACGTGGCAGAATCCTGGAGGTTGCGTCGACGCGACGGCAAACTCTCGGCAGGAAGCGGGATCGTCCATTCAAATCGAGGGAGATATTTTCCGAAGCTTGGACTGCAATGCTTAGGCTAGGTAGTTCACTCAGTGTATCTAGGGGGGGTCTTTGGGAAATAGCCAAAGCCCCGTTAAATAGAGGATGAAGGGGTATCCTCATCCTTATCTCTTGCATTACTCTCTCTCCCATCTATTCTAGGTTTTCCCTTCCCTAGCTTCTTCTTGCTTGAGATCCACCGTGTCACCGGTGTAAGAACCTGTGATTGTTGCGAGGAATCGGAGGCCGTAACCTCCGTAAGCCATGGTTGCTTCGATTTCTTGATTGTGTCCCCGATTTGCTTGTGTTCTTCCCGTTTTACTTTTGCTCTCTCTTTTTCCCGAGATGATTTATCTTTGTTGAGAGTATCTTTGCAAAATTTACTTGAACCAAGTTGTTCGTAATCGTGAGGAGCTTCCTTGCACCGAAGGAATTCCCCTCAAACCTCACGAGTGCGTAGATCGGGTGTTTTCTTTGTGGCGTTCTTCGTTTTACCCTTTCTCCCCCAAATCTGAGTGTTCCCGTTTATCCTTTCCAAATTGAGCGATGATTTCTTCGGGATAGCTCCACTACTGCACAAGGATCATGCCTACAAAGTTTGATTGCAGTTGCTGATCATTTGGTTGAGTTTTGCGAAGATTTGGCGGAGAGAAAGTCGTTTTTCACGGGCTTCAGCGTTTCTGTTCGCGAGCTCCGGACCAGGCGTCGGACGTCTTTGACTAGGATCCGGACCATTGCAAGTGGTCCAGTGGTCAAGTCCTGGGAAACCGCCTAACTTCTAAGAGCGTCGGACCAGAGCTATTGGTCCCACGTTGAGCTTTGGACGAGTTGTCCGAAGCCTAGGTGCTTACTGTTTTTGGAGAGGGTTTTTCTCAGTAAGCGTCGGACAAGGTGCATTAGTCCGATGGTGAGTGTCGGACCAGTGTCTGGAGCTCGGGTGCTCCCTGTGTAGTTTCTGTGTGGGCGTCGGACTTTCTAAAGTGGGCGTCGGACCAATCCGACGGTCACCTGCAGAAGCGTCGGACCAAGGTTTCGGACCTTGTGCTATGGTCCGGTGGTCTTGATCAAGTGGTCCGATGGTCACTGTTTGCGCCTGTTTTGCCTAGGTTCTTACCTCTTTTCCCTTAGGGTTGAGAACCTGTGTTTTGAGGTTTCCGGTGATTTTTCTCCACTGCCGGTGAGCTCTTGTTTCTCTGTTTTCATCTGAATCCCCACTCGCATTGCTCCCAGCAACTGGGTTTGGTTTTTGGGAAGAGTGGCCTGAACATTTCGAGAGAAATTTGAGGCTCCCATTCACCCCCCGCCCTCTGGTCATTGTTCTTGGTCCTTCAATTGGTATCAGAGCCGGTTAAGGATCATTTCACCTTACACGGTTCTTGATCCGCGAAGGCAACATGGAGCGAGGTGCTGGTAAACCTCCCTACTTCGATGGAACCAACTTTGCCTATTAGAAGGTGCGCATGTCGGCTTACCTCCAAGGGCTTAACACAATGTTGTGGGAGATTTGTGAGAATTAGAACTACGTGGTTCTTGAGGCTCGGATCACCGATGCCCAGGTTACACAACATGCATCAAACTCAAGAGCCTGTAGCATTCTCTTCTCTTGTCTGTCTCTTCCGGAGTTTGAGGGGGTTTCGAGTCTCAATACGGCACGGGAGATCTGGCAAACACTCTTGAGATATCATGAGGGCAACCCTCAGATCAAGTCCAGACTCTTCGACACGTACCATAGAGAGTACGAGAACTTTGCTCAGTTGGCCGGCGAATCTGTTGACGGGATGTTCACTCGCTTCCAATCTATCGTCAACAAGATGCATGCTAATCGAGCCAACTTTCCTTATGATAATCATGAGATGGCTATCAAGCTTTTGCATGCTCTTGATCGGAAGGTGTGGGAGATGAAGGTGGCTGCCATTCAGGAGTCACCGGGCTATGATGCCCTGACCTTGGACGAGTTGTTCAGTAAGCTCAAGTCCTCGGAGATTGACTACCAGACCCGGGCCAATCTTAAAAACCCATCGAAACCATCTATGGCGTTGGTTTCTGGCCCCGGCGGTACGTCTTCTCCCTTCTCTGACCCTTCACACTCCTTGTTTGCTTTGTCTTTGATTTCTGTGATAGAGGAGCAAGTGGAGGCTCTTGGAGATGGTGAGCTGCCTTTGGTCATCACCAAGTTCTCACGGTTTCACAACAACCGTTTGAACCGTCGGCGTGGTGGCTCAGCCAAGGGGTGCTACCATTGCGGTGATGAGGATCACTTCATCGCAAACTGCCCCAAGAAAGCTACGGGCGACTTCACCAAGCGCAAGGACAAGCGCGAGCACCACTTCGAGGACAAGCACAATCCCAAGGGTGGCTACCACAGAAGGTCCTCCAAGAAGGTGATCGACAAGGTGAAGGCCAAGCACAGAGCCTTCCTCGCATCCCTTAGTGACATTGATGCCTCCTCCGACGGAGGTGCTTCTTTGAGCGATGATGAGTCCAAGGGAAAGGTTGAGGACAAGCTCAACGGCCTATGCTTCTATGCCGACGCCAAGCATGGTGGCTTTTGCACCATGGCGAATGAAGAAGGCAAGGCCGGCAAGCGCAAGGAAGGCCCCGACTACGACTACGACTCCGCCACATCCGAGGTACCACCCACTGTCGAGTCCCTCTCTCTTGAGAATGAGTCTCTGAACGACGCCTTGATGAGTCAAGATGCGTTTTTCAAGCGTGCCGCGGTTGAGAGGAACGACTTTAAGGCAAAGTACCTTAGCGCGCTCCATGAGCTAGATTTTCCTAAGGCGTCTGTGGTGGTTACCGAGGAGGTAGAGTGTGATGCTTGCGCCATTCACATCTCTGATCTTGTCACTCTCCAGGACAAGTATGGCACTCTACTTGAGAAGGCCAGCTCAGATAGCACTAGAGAGTCGGATCGCTTTGAGGCTTTGGAGCTTGAGATCGCATCGTGCAGACACGACAAGATGCGTACCGAGGAAGAAAACACATACCTTCGGTCCATCTTGAGCTGGGTGTCTTGCCGAGAGCCGCAGTTGGGGATGATGCTTAGCCAATGCAAAAGGGCTGGCAGCACGGGAGTAGGCTTTGCTATAGGTGGGAAGGATGATAGAATGTTCGGTAAGATCGGTGAGTGTAGTGGTTTGAGCGCGAATGAGAAACCCACCATAGATCCCAAGCTTACCAAGATCACTCCACCTAGGCCTACCAACCCCTCTGAGTTTCCTGTGAGAGATGGTGTGTTTGAAGAGCCACCCAAAACCACTCCACAGAAGCAAGTGTGGATTGCAAAACCGAACTATCTTCGCAACCCACTTGACACACTGCCAGACATCTCTAGTGATCCCCTTCCTACGAAAGCTAGAGCCACCCAACCCAACAAGAGAGTGCCTACCAAGAGTGCGGTGAAGTACTATTGTGAGTATTGTGAAAGGGATGGGCATTTGGCTGAGTTTTTCTATAGGAGGAAGAGAGATGATCGGAGGCAGTTTGAGTGGAACAACCAGGACATGTTCCACCCACGAGTTGGGGTGTGTCAACCGGAAGTTCAGAGGCGCACTACTAGGCCTAGAGGTACAATGCCTCAAGGTGCTAGGCCTCAGGAGGTGAGACCATGTGATGGTCGTGCCCGGCGAGGTACCGGTCGTGACCCATACGGCTATGGACCTCGTGGCGGTGGCTTCACTCCACCCTTCGCTAGCGGACCACGTTTTCCCTATCGTGGTGATCGCTATCCTCCCATGGGACAGGAGATGTTTGTCTTTTCTCCTAACCCATTCTTTGGGCAAATGGGACAACACTGGTATCCTTCATAGTTTACTAACCCTAGTGTTGCACCGTTTGCTCACCCTATGTCTTTTTATTGATGTAGGAAGGAGGACTGGAGGAGACTTGGCTTGTTGATTCCGGATGCTCACGCCATATGACCGGAAGTGCCAAGTGGTTCTCCGGCCTCGACCCCATGCGCCACACCGAATACATTACATTCAGGGACAAGAGTAAAGGTAAGGTTGTCTCCCGAGGGTCGATCCGAGTGAACTCTTCTTTTGTCCTCAAGGATGTTGCTTTGGTTGCGAATTTTCATTTTAACCTTCTTTCGGTTTCGCAACTCCTTGATGACGGTTTTGATGTGAGTTTCACGCCTAATCTCTCTCGGATTTTGGACTCTCGCGGTGAGCTTGTTTGCCGGATTTTACCCTTCGGGAAGGTTTTTCGTGCGGATTTTTCTATCTCTTCCGGACCTTCTTGTTGTCTTCTTGTCGGTTCTTCTTCCGAGCTTTGGAAGTGGCATAGGAGATTGGGACATTTGAGTTTTGACTTGCTTGCAAGGCTTAGCTCAATGGACCTTATCCAAGGATTGACAAAGCTAAAGTTCGAAAAGGATTTGGTTTGCCATCCTTGCAGGCATGGCAAGATGGTTGCTGCTTCCCATCCTCCTGTGACTGAGATCATGACCACTCGACTCGACGAGCTCTTACACATGGACACAGTTGGTCCAGCTCAGGTCAGGTCGGAAGGAGGGAAGTGGTATGTTGTTGTAGTCATTGATGACTACTCAAGGTACTCTTGGGTGTTCTTCTTGGAGAGTAAGGATGAGGCCTTTCCACTTGTTCGAGATCTGATTTTGAGATTGCAAAATGAGATACCTATGAATGCCATGAGAGCTATCCACAGTGACAATGGCACATAATTCAAGAATGCTCAATTTGCAACTCTTTGCTCTTCTTTGGGTCTCGATCACTAGTTTTCCTCACCCCACACTCCCCAGCAGAACGGTGTTGTTGAGCGCAAGAATCGGACCCTTGTTGAGATGGCCAGGACGATGCTCGATGAGCATAGGACTCCTAGGCGGTATTGGGCCAAAGCACTCAGTTCCGATTGCTATCTTTCCAATCGCATTTTTCTCCGAGCTTTCAAGAAAAAGACCTCTTATGAGCTGCAATTTGGGAGACCACCCAAGGTAAGTCACCTATGGATGTTTGGGTGCAGCTGCTTCATTCTCAAAAAGGGCAGTAAGTTGGATAAATTTGAATCACGGTCTTCTGACGTTATCTTTCTGGGTCACTCTACTCACTCTCGTGCTTATCGTGCACTTAACCTTGAAACTAACCGAGTGATGGAGACTTGTGAGATTACCTTCGATGAGACCATGCCCTGTGTTTCCACCACTTTTGAGCTTGCAGGTGATGATGAGGTGAACACTAGCATCTTTGTGGAGGAGGAGTAGGATGATGCCGATTGGGGTGATCCCTAGCCAACTCCACTGGCTGTCACCGTCGACCCTGCGACGTCTACTTCTGCTCACGGTCCCGACCCGACTACTTCCTCTGCATGGGGGGCGTTCGACCAGCTTCCTCAATCCGTGCCTGTTGCACCTGAGGGAGCTCCAGCTGCTGTCGAGGGGGAGGCCACTTCGTCCAGGCAGGCTCCCCGCCACATCCAGCGGCAGTACCTGCCGGAGAACATCATCGGCGACATTGACCGTCAAGTCACGCGGTCCAGGTCTTATATCTCTCACTTTACTCATTCGGCTTTTGTCGCTTCTTTTGAGCCCCGAGATGTTGGACACGCTTTGATGGATTTGGATTGGGTTAATGCCATGCATGAGGAGTTAGAAAACTTTGAGCGAAACCTCGTTTGGGTCTTAATTCCTCCACCACCTAGTTGCTACCCCATAGGTACCAAATGGGTTTTCAAAAATAAACAAAGTGAGGATGGGGTGGTAGTGTGCAACAAGGCTAGGTTGGTAGCTCAAGGTTTTTGTCAAAAGGAGAGAATAGACTATGAGAAAACCCTTGCTCCCGTAGCTCGTTTAGAAGCCATTAGAATCCTTCTAGATTTTGCGGCTTCTAAGGGTTTTAAACTTTTTCAAATGGACGTTAAAAGTGCTTTCTTAAACGGCTACATAGAGGAGGAAGTTTATGTTAAAAACCTCCCGGTTTCGAAAATCCCAAGTTTCCAAACCATGTTTTTAAACTTCACAAAGCTTTGTATGGTTTGAAACAAGCACCTAGAGCATGCTATGATAGGCTAAAAACCTTTTTGCTTGCTAAGGGTTTTAAAATGGGATCGGTAGATAAGACGTTGTTTCTCCTCAAGCAAGGCAAAGACACTCTCCTTGTCCAAATATACATGGATGATATCATCTTTGGTGGTTCTTCTCATGCTCTTGTTGCCAAGTTTGCAGATCTTATGAGCAGGGAATTTGAGATGAGCATGATGGGAGAGTTCACTTTGTTTCTCGGGTTGCAAATCAAGCAAACCCGGGAAGGGACGTTCGTGCACCAAGGTAAGTACACGAAGGATATCTTGAAGAAGTTTAATATGGGTGAGCCAAAGCCTCTTTCGACACCCATGTCGACTATGACTTCCTTGGATGCGGACGAGGAAGGAGAGGCGGTGGACCAGACGGAGTACCGCAGCATGATCAGGTCGCTTCTGTACCTGACGGCGACCCGACCGTACATTCAGTTCGCCGTCTGCCTGTGTGCTCGCTTTCAGGCATCCCCACGGACTTCACACAAGCAGGCGGTGAAACGCATCATGAGGTACTTGTGCTTCACTCCCAAATTTGGTCTTTGGTTCTCCACCTCTTCCTCTCTTGTGCTTTGCAGTTATTCTGACGCCGACTTTGCCGGTTGCCGAGTTGATTGGAAGTCCACTTCTGGGACTGGCCAGTTTCTCGGGTCTTCTTTGGTTTCTTGATCTTCTTGCAAACAATCTAGCATGGCACAGTTGACGTGCGAAGCTGAGTACGTTGCCACAGCTAGTTGTTGCTCTCAGTTGCTTTGGATGATTGCCACTTTGAGAGATTTTGGTCTTAAGCTTACTAAGGTGCCTCTGCTTTGTGATAGCACCAGTGCAATTAGTGTGGCTAAAAATCCAGTGCTTCATTCGAAGACCAAGTACATTGAGGCCCGCTTTCACCAAGCCTTTGGATCAAGCTGCATTTTCTCGCCTTCGGGGCAAGTTGGGTGTTTGCTTTCCTTTTTAGAGGAGGAAAGTTTTGTGTATCATAGTTCTTTTTGGTTCTTTTTGTCTTTTCTTTGTCCTTCTCAATTGGTGTCCTGTTAGTGTTTAGTTGGTGTCAATGCATTTTGCATCTCATTTGCATTTGTGACATAGTTCATTTTAAGCTTCATACTCATAGCCGATATAATGAATCTATGCTCTGTTTGACGTGCTTTATGTGTCTATGGTGTTACCTAACTTAGACTCTTTTTGATCTATATGATATGCAATAGAGCTAAGTTAGAAAAGCTTTAAAACTTATTTTAAATTCCCCATGTCACCTCTAAAATGGCACTAGCATGTGTAGGCTTTTGGAGATCCTTCTTGGTTGTCTTGTATATAGCTTGTAACTATGGCTCTTCATTGTTTCATTCACTACCTTTGAGCACCATGATTAATATCTAAAATGAAATTGCTCACTGTTTTGTGATTTGGAAAGATCGAGTTGGGTCTACAATGTGAGCACTTCACCGTGTGTTCGAGACTGCTTCCCATATGGGTTGATACTTGAGCGGTGTCGTGTATGACCACAACCGGTGTGTCAAGTCCTTTGACTTCGCTCGGTTGGTAAGCAGTGGCATCACCTTGCTTACAACCACTCGCATACAACTTGTAATGTGCCTAAAACTGAAATTGGCTGCAAAACTCTGAAATTTGGAAAATTCATTCAGTTGAGTCATTGGCTTGTTGTATGAACTTTGCTAGGGATAGTTCTACTTGCTATACATGAGATTGCTTTGAGATAGATCCTATCTTGTTTGCCATGTTTAGTTGTCTCTAGGAGGTGATACCCATTCCTTGCTCACACATGTAATGCTCTCTATTTTGGCTTCTAAAGTGATCTTTAGCTCAACCTGAGTCTTTGTTGGGCACGTAGAGATTTTCCTATTCTCACGAGATCATATCACTTAGAGCATCTATTTATTGTCTTAGCTCTAAGTATGAAGCTTTTGCACTCATTTTGCATTTCATGGCGTTTGTAGCCGGATCTTGAGTTGTTGATGTTTGCTGAGCTACATGTGTCAACAAGGGGAGAAAGCATGCATTTCACCTACCTACTTTGGTAAAGGGGAGAGATGTGCATTTCATTCCATTTTCAGCCATCTACTTCCAAGGGGGAGAGTGCATCTCTTTTCGTATCTTGAGTGTGTTTTTGCCCAGGGGGAGCTTTTGCTAGATGTGTTGAGCCTTTGCCTCCTCTAGAGGGTCTAGCTTGCTTTGTTGGCTTTGACAGGTTTCGATTGCTTCTTGAGCATTAGGGGACGTAAGTGGTTTCAATTGGTATCTTTGGAGTTCCCTTGGTGTTCTCAATTGGTATCTTGGACTTGCTAGCGGTGTTGAGCCCGTTTTCTGCCTCTTCTTGAGGGCTATCTTTGTTTTGCCCATGTGCTTTTGTTTGGCATCTGTAAGTGGCTTTGTCATGAGGTGTGTTTCTGACCATGCGTTTGAATTGGTATCATGTTTTGAAGTCCTCTCTATTGGTATCGTTTTGGTTCTCTCAAGTGACCTCGTTTTGGCTTTGGTAGCTTTTTGGTCATTTGGAGAGCTTTACCTTGTGGCTCAAATCTGAAATGCACTTGTATTGACAATGCACTCATCAAGGGGGAGATTGCGAAAAACATGGTGGATAAGTACCCATGTATGTTCAGCTTTGATGATGAGTGATCGTCCAACACGTGAGTGTTTCAGTTTGAGTGGCTTACCCTAACCTCTGCGAAAGCAGAAACTGTGCTTGTCTATCGGCTTGTGGTGTGCAGGTGCTATGCCTAGTGACAATGGTCAATGGCGTGGAGAAGGTCGAGTAGAGGCTTGTCGTACCGATGGACTGAGAGTGGTGAAGGGCGGAAGCGGGGCTCGGACTGAGGGACCATGGGCGCCGGCGGACTAGCTGTGGTGGCTAGTACTTGGCACCGGCGAGTGCGAGAGGACATGGAGATAGACCGAGTCGGCCGAGTCAAGACGGTGGAATGCGTGAGTCGAGCGGAGGCTCAGGGGACTCGGAGTCCGACCGGGCGAAGACAAGGTGGCTCGCGTCGAGTGGTTTGGTGGTTTGGGCCTCAAAACCATCCGCGTCAGTTTCCGAGTTTGGGCCGCAAAACTCGGGGTTCGGTAGTTGAGCCCAAAGCTACCGGTGGCGGGTTTCCTAGGTTTGGGCCTCAAAACCTAGGTGGAGCTTCCGAGGAAGCGGGGATGGCACGTGGCGGAATCCTGGAGGTTGCATCGACGCGACGACAAACTCTCGACAGGAAGCGGGGCTGTCCATTCAAATCGAGGGAGATATTTTCCGGAGCTTGGATTGCAATGCTTAGGCTTGGTAGTTCACTCAATGTATCTAGGGGGGTCTTTGGGAAATAGCCAAAGCCCTTTAAATAGAGGATGAAGGGGTATCCTCATCCTTATCTCTTGCATTACTCTCTCTCCCATATATTCCTAGGTTTTCCCTTCCCTAGCTTCTTGCTTGAGATCCACCGTGTCACCAGTGTAAGAACTTGTGATTGTTGCGAGGAATCGGAGGCCGTAACCTCCGTAAGGCATGGTTGCTTTGATTTCTTGATTGTGTCCCCGATTTGCTTGTGTTCTTCCCGTTTTACTTTTGCTCTCTCTTTTTCCCGAGATGATTTCTCTTTGTTGAGAGTAGCTTTGCAAAATTTACTTGAACCAAGTTGTTCGTAATCGTGAGGAGCTTCTTTGCACCGAAGGAATTCCCCTCAAACCTCACGAGTGCGTAGATCGGGTGTTTTCTTTGTGGCGTTCTTCGTTTTACCCTTTCTCCCCCAAATCCGAGTGTTCCCGTTTATCCTTTCCAAATTGAGCGATGATTTCTTCGGGATAGCTCCACTACTGCACAAGGATCATGCCTACAAAGTTTGATTGCAGTTGGTGATCATTTGGTTGAGTTTTGGGAAGATTTGGCGGAGAGAAAGTCTTTTTTCACGGGCTTCAGCGTTTCTATTCGCGAGCTCCGGACTAGGCATCGGACGTCTTTGACTAGGCTCCGGACCATTGCAAGTGGTCCGGTGGTCAAGTCCCGGGAAACCGCCGGACTGCTCAGAGCGTCGGACCAAAGCTATTGGTCCGACGGTGAGCGTCGGACGAGTTGTCTGAAGCCTGGGTGCTTACTGTTTTTGGAGAGGGTTTTTCTTAGTAAGCGTCAGACAAGGTGCATTAGTCCGACGGTGAGCGTCGGACGAGTGTCCGGAGCTTGGGTGCTCCCTGTGTAGTTTCTGTGTGGGCGTCGGACATTTTCGAAAGTGGGCGTCGGACCAGTCCGACGGTCACCTGCAGAAGCGTCGGACCAAGGCTCCGGACCTTGTGCTATGGTCCGGTGTTCTTGATCAAGTGGTCCGACGGCCACTGTTTGCGCCTGTTTTGCCTAGGTTCTTACCTCTTTTCCCTAGGGGTTGAGAAGCTGTGTTTTGAGGTTTCCAGTGATTTTTCTCCACTGCCGGTGAGCTCTCTTTTCTCTGGTTTCATCTGAATCCCCGCTCACGTTGCTCCCAGCAACTGGATTTGGTTTTTGGGAAGAGTGGCCCGAACATTTCGAGAGAAATTTGAGGCTCCCATTCACCCCCCCCCCTCTGGTCGTTGTTTTCGGTCCTTCAGGACTTTATGAATATCTAGTAATGTCGTTTGGTTTGAACAATGTGCCAGCATACTTCATGTATTTGATGAACTCAATATTCATGCCAGAGCTGGACAAGTTCGTTGTCATCTTCATTGATGATATTCTTATCTATTCCAAGAATGAAAAAGAGCATGCCCGTCATCTTAGGATTGTCTTAACTCGATTGCGAGAGCATCATCTTTTTTCTAAGTTCAGCAAATGTGAGTTTTGGTTGAAAGAAGTGAAATTCCTAGGGCATGTCTTGTCCAATGGAGGAGTGGCAGTTGATCCTAGTAAGGTGAAGGACATTCTGGATTGGAAGACACTAACGACAGTCCATCATGTTCGAAGTTTCCTCGGTATGGCTGGTTATTATCGTAGATTTATTCCATACTTTTCTCGAGTCTCGAAACCCATTACCAGTCTACTGAAGAATCAGACTAAATTTGTGTGGTCTGATGAATGTGAAGAAGCTTTTCATACCTTGAAGAAGTTAATGACCACAGCTCCAGTATTAGCTCAACCTAATATTGAAAAACCCTTCGATATATATTGCGATGCATCCGGTATCGGTATCGGGTGTGTCTTAATGCAAGAAGGAAGAGTCATTACTTATGCTTCTAGGTAGTTGAAGAAACACGAAGAGAACTATCCAACTCATGATCTAGAGTTAGCGGCAGTTGTCCATGCTTTAAAGATTTGGCGACATTATCTTCTAGGCAATCTCTGTCATATCTATAAAGATCATAAGAGTTTTAAGTATATATTCACTCAGTCGGAGTTGAATATGAGGCAAAGAAGATGGTTGGAGCTCATTAAAGATAATGATCTTGAAGTGCATTACCATCCAGGCAAGACAAATGTTGTAGCTAATGCCTTAAATCATAATGGTAGTTGCAACTGTTTGAGCCTAAAGACGGTGAATTCCACGCTCTGTTATGAGTTAGAAAAGCTAGACATATCTATGGTTCAGCATGGTAGTCTAGCTAATATCTCGGTGGAACCCAGCATTCGTGATCTAATCATAGAAGCTTAGAAAACCAATTCAAACATCGCTCATCTTAAAGCTTAGGTTTAATCTGGGGTACCTACTTGTTTTAAACTAGATGAAGCCGATGTGCTTTGGTTCAAGGATTGCCTTGTGGTTCCCAAAGTTCCCGAGTTGCGACAAGCTATTCTTCATGAAGCTCATACTTCTCGATTGTCTATCCATCCTGGAAGCAACAAAATGTACCAAGATTTGAAGCAGAAGTTCTGGTGGACAAAGATGAATATTGAAATAGCAAGCTATGTGGCCAAGTGCGACACTTGTCAGAAAGTGAAACCAGTACGTTTGAAGCCGGGAGGTCTACTTCAGCCTTTACCAGTTCCAGCTTGGAAGTGGGAAGACATCAGTATGGATTTCATAGTATGTTTACCAAAGACCTCTTCTGGGTATGACTCCATCTGGGTAATTGTTAATCGCTTGACCAAATCTTCTCATTTTCTACCGATGAGGACTACATTGCGTGTTAGTGCGTATGCTCAGCTATATCTCTCAAGGATAGTGAGTCTTCACGGGGTTCCCAAAACCATAGTGTCAGACCGTGGAACTCAGTTTGTCTCAACTTTCTGGAGGCATCTCCATGAGTCACTTGATACTAAGCTCTTGTACAACACAACTTATCATCCGCAGACTGATGGTCAAACGGAGCGGGTGAATCAGATTCTGGAGGATCTGTTGCGTTGTTGCGTTCTTAACTTTGCCAAAAAGTGGGATGAATGCTTACCTTTGGCAGAATTCTGTTATAATAATAGTTACCAGTAGAGCATAAAAATGTCACCATTTGAGGCTTTGTATGGTCGCGGTTGTAGAACTCCTCTTAATTGGCCGGAACCTGGGGAATGTGAGTTCTTTGGTGTCGACTTAGTTAAGGAAGCGGAAGATAAAGTTAAGTAGATCTGCATCAATCTTGAAATAGCTCAGTCAAGGCAGAAGAGCTATGCTGATAAAAGAAGAAGGCCACTTCAATATCAACCAGGAGATCACGTGTACTTAAAAGTCACACCTATGAAAGGACTCTCTAGGTTTGGAGTGAAAGGCAAGTTAGCACCTGGATATGTCGGTCCATTCCCAATTCTGAAACGCATTGGTAAGGTGGCTTATCGTCTGCAGTTGCCAGATAATCTTTCGGCAGTGCATGATGTGTTTCACGTATCCTAGTTGAAGAAGTGGATACAGTCATTGAAGTTGAAGGAGTGCACTTAGAACCTGATGTGACATACTCCGAGTATCTTGTAAAGGTTCTTGATCAAAAAGATTGAATTACTCATCGTAAAACCATTGAGTTCTACAAAGTTTAGTGGAACCAACACTCAGAAGATGAAGCTACTTGGGAATCTGAAGATTATCTTTAGAGAACTTCCCAGAGTTTTATGGTTCTATAGTTTGAGCTGTTTTGTAAGATCTAGTCATAGTTGTAATATAAAGGATGTGAAAAAGAAAAGTTCTTGATACGTTTCCTTTTCCATTACTTTGTTTATGCTCCTAAATCTCGGGACGAAATTTCTTTAAGGGGGAAGGGTTTTAACACCCCTGGTGTTTAAAAACTTAATTAAAACTTCATCATGCCATCATATGCATTAAGCATCATTCACTTGATTGAGAACCTTGATATGCATTGAACTAAAATGAGTTTACTTGTTTGTGTTTGGTTCAATTATGTGAATGCTTGTCATGTTTTCAAATTAAAAATTTCAAATTCAATTCCAAACCCTAATTTCTAGAGGGGGTGGATCAAACCCTAAACATGGTTTTCAAAATCTAAAAAGATTTTGCATATGGTTTTTTAAGCAATGTTGTACAACTCTGTTTCAATTGCATAAGTCATGTTTGGAGTTTTTCATGTTTTATTCAAAAATCTTGAGTATTTGAAAAGGGGGTAATTCTTTTAAAAGAGGTTTTCAAATTTCAAAAATGCATTTTCATAACTAGGCCGAATTTGAAAAAGTGCATATTGACAAAGTTGTAGATCATAAAATTTTGAGCAACTTTGGTATTCAAAGTTTTTTATGACAACCCTTGGAAGTTTGAGCATTTTGCAAAACAATCCCAGGGGCAGTTGAGGCATTTCATCGAGCACTTGCATGTCGGTGCAGAGCTCATGGCCGTTACACCTGGTCGGCCAGCTGCCACCACGCTCGAGCGCCTCCTGGCCTCAACGCGCGTCCCATCGTGTGCGTGGCAACGCCACGGCTTCGTTGCCGTCTTCAAAACGTGGCGTTGTGCACTCCTGCCCTCTCTTTGACGACGTGCACTCCTGCCCTCTCTTTGACGTCGTGCCATTGCGCTGCTCACGTCGACGAGTTCACCCGAGCTCGTTAGCCATTTCCATTGTCTTCGCATTGACCTCGCGCATCTTCCGCGCGAGTTGGTTGAAGCAGTCGGGCCTCCGTTTGCCCGACACGACCTCGTAACCGGGGTGATCTCCTCGAACTCTCTGCACGCTTGGTTGTTCTTGAATCGAGCTGTTGAGCTCTGTCCACGACGCGCCGCCGCGGTTCATGGCCGTCGCGACGGTGCGCTCGTCGGTAGGTCGTTTTAGTTGATCGTTTCCTTCTCTAAGTCTTGCGCTAGCTTTTCCTAGCCGTCGTCAGTCCAGCCGTGGTATTGTTTGTCGGAGCGCATGCGTGTTTTTTCCGGCGTACGTCGCGCAGATCTCCGCCGTCCGCCATGGCCGTCCGCGAGGTCGTGGCGCTAGGGTTTCACTTTGTTTTTCTTGCGCTTCGCATTGCTGGAGTATTGCTGAATCTGTTGCTGTGCTTGGTTGAGCCGATGATGGCCTGTACTCGCCGGCGCATGAGCCGTCGAGCTTGGGTTGCCGCCATTGCCGCCGGTGAGGCGTTTGCAAGTGATGGAAAGGGATCTATCGTACCTCGTTGGGTTCGGGGTGAAATGTAAACTCCAGTGCATGAGTTGGTTAGGCATTTGGTTCGCCAACGGCGAAGCGCCGCCGCGTTTTGTGGTCGCCGGCGCCACTGCTCTGCTCTGTTTCGCTGACACGCGGGACCCAGCAGTGGCGGTTTCAAAGAGTTTTTCTAATTTCCTATTTTGCACAGTAATGCTTTTTGTCATTTTCATATATCTATTTCTGTGCATGTATAAATTCTGGAAAAAGTTGTGTATACTCTCTGTTATGTGTAGTATTTAAGAAAAATATAAAATGCCATTGTTCAGTACATTTTTAATCCGGTAAAAATACTCAAATTAATTAAAAATGGCTTTTCCATGATTTTTCATGCTCTGTATGTTGCTCCAAAAATTATGAAATTTTTTGTGTAACCTTTATACACTTATATCTTGCTGTACAAAAAGTTTGGGAATTTTTGGATGAACTGTTACACATGGCTATTTGTTTAATGAATAATAAACTGATTAGAAACCCTAATGACTTTAGGATTTGGGTGCTTTTGGGTTGTTTGATGTAAATGTTCATTGTCCAGTGACAACCACAGTATGGACATACATGATGTAGTGTTGTCTGCTCAGTTCTTTTGGATATTATTATTAAACTAGTTAATTCTTTAATCTTGACTTAATTAAACTTGCTTTATGCTCTAGTTTAGTTTTCCTTCATGAAGGGAAGTTGTACTCAAGGTTGATGATATGTTTTGTTCACCTCTTAAGTGCATGCTTGTATGTTGTTAAGCATCATGTATATTATTTCAATCATCATCTAAGCATATCATTGTATCGTGTAGATTGTTCGTTGGTGGGGTTGGATAATCCCTCTAGTGAAGGGACTTTCTCTATTATTGAATCTGAGCCAGAGTTTATGTATCCCTCCAACCAAGGCAAGCCCCGGTGCATTTAACCTTTCCTTGTGTTTAAATTTTTGTTTTCAATACACTTATGGTTATTATATTGCATGGTCTTACTTTATTAAATTCCTATTTGATGCATAGCCTTTATCCTTGTGCTATTGTACCTTACACCTTGACACTTGTTTAAAGATGCAAACTTTTGCTAAAATGCTTAGTATGCTTAGAACTTTTCTTGTAGGTAATTTCCGGTCACCTACACATAGCGCATTGCTTCGTCAAATGGTTATGCTCTTCTGAGAAAGGGATGTTGTTGGAAGTAATAATTTGGGATCGGGCGGACACGGTGTTTGGGAGCCATCAGTGGTGACTGGTGAGCGGGTTCTTTCCGCC
Organism: Microstegium vimineum; assembly: GCA_022036555.1. NCBI lineage: Eukaryota > Viridiplantae > Streptophyta > Magnoliopsida > Poales > Poaceae > Microstegium > Microstegium vimineum. The sequence goes on from CM039135.1 coordinate 33,620,408, forward strand.
TGTGTCATTAGGAACCGTCCGTTGTAAAACATAGAAGGGTTTTGACTTTGGAGTACTTATCACATACTTCGGGGAGCTGGACTCTGGCTAATCCAGTCTTAAGGACGGTTAACCCGCACTAGGAGTGGAGAGATGGCGAGAGTAGTGTGTACCTTCCAAGTTCAAGGAACTGGATGGAGGTGTACTATGCTCTCGGGTGGCGGAACCCGTTGTGTGATGGAGGATCTAGAGAAAGGTAGTCATATGCGTGCTTTAGTGCTATATATGTCGTGTGATTAGGAAGCCCCAGCTGGGTTTAACCGGTTCGAATCGTCGTGTTCCTCGGATATGGAAACATAACCCTACCTTTTACATCGTAGTTAAATAAACTTAAATTGGGTACTCGATGTTTCCTTTCATGGATGGTTGATTACTTGGCTATCGATCATAACTTTAGATTGATACTTGAGTAATCTTACAAACAAATTAAATGAATATCAATTGTCTTTATAAATGCCATTTTATGCAAAATATTTGATTCTTGCAAACCACACCTTGAATCCTATGACTTGCATATCTCTTGTCCACCAAATATTATTCATTTGTCGAATAAGTCTTGTTGAGTACTCCCGTACTTAGGGTTTGTTAACCCCTGTTGCAGATGAGGGTCCTAACCCGGTTTTTGTAGCCTCGTGCTGCATGACTGTTGTTACCTTTGATGAGGATGATGAATAAATGTCTTTGCTTGACTCTTGGCCAAGAGTGTTTCGGTTGTTTTTTTACTCTATCAGCATCTTGATGTAATAAGATCGTATGACACTATGTTATGTTTCAAAACTTATGGTTTGTAATATGACTTTAAATTCCGCTACTTTGATGTAAATTAAATTATTGTAGTACTTCTGCAATGTTTGTAATGAGGAGATCCTGTTCGGAAAGAGGTGGATGACCCGCTGCAAAGTGGTGACACCTCATGGGCTAATTAAGACTAGGATCATTTGTCTTGGATTAAGTCGGATGGACATTAATCCTAGCAAGTAGGCCCTGTTCTTAATAGGTACTTGAAAGACCTTGTTTGGTTTTGGTTAATTTATGAAACCTATGGACTAACCCTTGTACTAAGTGTATGATCAAGATAGGGTGGTTCACCTTGATCTATGGAGCTAGATGAATGACCATTATGGATCAATTGCTCCATGGACTAAGGGAAAGAAGAAAGAGAAAAACAAAAATGGGCTCAAGGCAAAGGTATATCTATAGGGCCATTTTTGGTTTAGTTATCAAGACACTATAGAGAGTGTGATCACATTTAGGATATATATCCGTACTATCAAGAAGGGAAAATTCATTTCGATTACGGTTATCATGTGCCACTAGGTCATTTGCATTGCATATCTAAAATGAACCTAAGTGACACAAACATGAACTAAAATCCAAGATATATATTGTAAAAGGCTAACACAAGGGAACAATGTTTGGAAGACATGGTGTTAGCACATGGAAGCTTGGAGAAGAAGAGGCGGCTCGGTTTGGAACTCAGAGGAGCTCCGGACGCAGGTCCTGATGCAAGTCAGATGCGGTCCGGACCAATGTGCCTGCGACCGGAGGCATACCCTAGCCCTCAGCCTCATTGGACAGAGGAATCGGACGTAGCTCATCGCCGGACGCAGGCACCAGACTTGAGTCCGGAGGTTTCGAGCTCTCTGGGAGCTCTCTGCATAGCGACCGAACGCTAAGTGCGGTCCGGATGCTAGGCACCGGACGTGCGTCTGGAGCATTTGTGCTCTCTGGATGCTCTCTGAGTTGAGTCCGGACGCAGGAAAAAAGACAGTCCGAACGCTACTGTTGCACGGGTCCAGAGTCAACACGTCAGCAGCAGACAAGATGCCAATGCACGATGGTCTAGACCCCCAGGCAAATAGCGTCCGGAGTGGCGCTGACAGCAGAGAGAGGGGGAGGCAAAACGGCTAGCTCGTGTGTGATGGATATATAAGTGTTTTGGCTAGCCTCCTAGGGCATCTCTTGCACCTTCTATTTACTTGAGACATTTGTGCTTGCTTGAGATAGCCCCCAACTCATTCTCTTCACTCTTGTTGCATACTTGTGAGAGTTTGAGTGATCCAAGTGCTTTGATCATTGCATTGCATCTTAGTGGCACTTGGTCATCGTCATCGCCGCGAAGTTTCTTCTTACTCTTGGTGTTTTCCAACACCTAGACGGCTTGGGCGATTGACGAAGCTTCAGCGCAATTGGTGATTGTTTGCGGCCGGCTTCGACGGTTTTGAGAGGGCTTGTACCCACGTCGGCGGAGCGCCAAAGGGTAACTCTAGTGGATTGCTCATGTCATTGAGTTACTCTCATTTGGGTGGATTCTTGTGGCGCCCAAGTTAGTGGGCTAGGCTTGTCATTGCCTATTAGCCACCGAATCACCACTTGAGTAGTCGACACAATGGGGACTAGCTTGGTGGCAACCAAGTGAACCTCGGGAGAAAAAGCAATTGTCATCTTGTCTCCCGGCTACTCTTTGGTGTTCATATTGTGATTGGTTTTTCATTGGTACATTCTCTACACAAGGCATCAGTATAAGAAGTCACCTCCCCTCTTGTATTTACTCTTTCATATCTTGTCTAGTTAGCTTGCTAGTTAGTTTCTTTAGTAGTTGTTCTTGCTAGCTTGTACTAAGTTCTTTATGTTCTTGCTATTGATTGTTAAGCACTTAGTTAACTAGAATTGCATTGGATAGGTGGCTTTGCACCCCAAGTAGAGCTAGAGCAAAAAGCTTCGCTTAAGTGTTATCTAACCTTTTGCTCTAGTGTTTTGTAGAATTTTATTAGGCTATTCACCCCCCTCTAGACATCTAGGACCTTTCAAGTGGTATCGGAGTCGTGGTCACTGCTTTTATCAAGTCTTAACAACCTTCGGTGTTAGTGATGGCTCAAATATCATTAAACCATGTGGGGAGCAAACCGCCAATGTTTGATGGCACCTCATTTGATTATTGGAAGAGGAAGATGAAGATACATCTAGGCTCAATACATGAGAAGGTGTGGACCATGAGCAAACATGACTTTGTCATTCTTGATGAAGTCGCTCCCACACCTAGAGAGGAAGAGAACCGACAATGTAACACCATGACACTCAATGTAATCTACAATGGTATTGATTCCAAGGTGTTTGATCAAATCAAAGATCTTGAGAAGGCAAGTGAAGTGTGGAAGAGACTTGAAGATACATATGAATGCACTTCAACGGTAAAGAATGCCAAGTTGTACATGCTCAAGGACAAGCTATCTCACTTCAAGATGAAGGATGATGAGTCCATCCCGGAGATGTTCCATAGTCTCCAAGTGATCATCAATGATCTCAAGAGCTTGGGTGAGAAGCTCAAAGATGAAGACTTCTCAAACTGCTTTCTTGGTTGTTTGCCTAAGAAATACCAAACCTTGAGGCAAATAATTAGGAGAGATGGTTTGGACAAGATCACTCCCAATGAAGTTCTTGGTGAGATCATGACCGAAGAGCAATACAATGAAGAAAGTGAAGAAGAAGAGGTCAAGGAAGAAAAGAAAGAAAAGAAGAGCTTAGCATTCAAGGCTTGATCAACCAAGAGCAAGCGCAAAGCAAAGAAGCAAGAATCTAGTGATGATGAAGATGCAAGTGATGATGATGATGAGATGATGGCCCTCTTTGTGCGCAAATTTGGCAAATTCATGAATAATAAGGGCTATGGTGCTAGAAAGAGAAGAGATAACTTCAAGGGCAAAGAATATGTGAAGAGATGCTACAAGTGCAAGAGCACCAGTCACATGATTGTGGATTGTCCCAATCATAGTGATGATGATGAGAAGAAGAAGAGCAAGCATGACAAGAAGGAGAAGAATCTATCCTTCACCAAGAAGAAGAAGGGTGAATCTTATATGGTGACTTGGGATAGTAGTGACTCTTTCGATGATGACTCTAGTGATCATGAGAGGAAGAAGTCCAAGAAGAAGGATTTGGCTAGCATTGCTATCAACAACAAGCCATCCATCTTCGGAACTCCATCATGCTTCATGGCTAAGCCAACTAAGGTACAATCTCATGATAATAGTGATAGTGATTATGATAGTAGTGATGATGAGGAGGAGTACTCCAAGGAGGAACTAGTTGATATGATGAAGCAAACTTATGATTGCTTTGAGACAAAGAGGAAGGAGTGCAAAGAATCGAACAAGAAGCTTAAGGCTCTTGAACAATCCTTTGAGGTGAGCTCAATGGCTCTCATGAGAGGCTAATGGAAGCCCATGAGAAGCTTGAGAGGACTCACCACAAGCTTGAAAAGGCTCACTCCTCTCTCCTTGATCAAAACAAGGATAAGGTTGTTACATCATGTAACATTGGAGTAACTTGTGATATTCTAGATGAATCATTTTTCACTCCTATCATTGTTGCCCCAACCGAAACACAATGTAGCACTTCCACTTGCACATCTACTAGTGATAGCTCAAAGGATGATGCTACACTAGTGATTGAAAATGAAAAATTGAAACATGATGTTAATGAACTCACTCATGCTTTGGGTAAGGCATATGGTGGAGATGGCCGCTTGCTAAAGTTCTTGGGTAGCCAAAGATTCTCCCTTTGCAGAGGGGGATTGGGCTATACCCCCAAGAAGGGCAAGTCGGCCTTTGTAACTCCTAAGCCTAGCTTTGTGAGGAGCAATGGTAGGTTTTGCAACAAATGCAAGAAAGTGGGGCATGTTGACCAATATTGCAAACTTAACATGAGCCAAACCAAGTTTGCTAAAGCTACCTCTATGCACTTTGATTCTTGTTATATGCTTACTAAAAGTGCTAAAGGTATCATGGCTAAGTATGTTGGCACACCCATTGTTGGCCCAAAGAAGAAGGCAATTTGGGTGCCAAAATCCATGGTCACTAACTTTGGAGGACCCAAACAAGTATGGGTACCTAAAAAGAACTAATTTGTTTTGTAGGTCAATTACAAAGCCGGAGGAAGGCATTGGGTGCTTGATAGTGGGTGCACTCAACACATGACCGGGGATTCTAGAATGTTCAAATCAATCAACTCCAACACCAATGATGGCATTGATAGTATTACTTTTGGTGATAATGGCAAAGGAAAGGTCAAGGGTCTTGGTAAGATTGCAATATCCAATGATTTTAGCATATCCAATGTCTTGCTAGTTGAGAGCTTGAACTTCAATTTGCTATCGGTAGCTCAATTGTGTGATCTTGGATTCAAATGCATATTTGGAGTAGATTATGTTGAGATCATTAGTGTAGACGGTTCAAACTTGATCTTCAAAGGCTTTAGATATGAGAACCTCTACCTAGTTGATTTTAATGCTAGTGAAGCTCAATTGTCAACTTGCTTGCTCACTAAATCAAGTATGGGTTGGTTATGGCATAGAAGGCTTGGTCATGTTGGGATGAAGCAATTGAATAGATTGATCAAACATGACTTAGTAAGAGGCTTGAAAGATGTTATATTTGAGAAGGACAAACTTTGTAGCTCTTGTGAAGCCAGCAAACAAGTTGGTAACACCCATCCAAAGAAGAGCATGATGAGCACTAGTAGAGAATTTGAGTTGTTGCACATGGATCTATTTGGACCAACAACATACACTAGCATTGGAGGGAACAAGTATGGATTTGTGATAGTGGATGATCTTACAAGATACACTTGGGTATTCTTTCTCAATGACAAAAGTGATACATTTGCCACATTCAAATCATTTGTCAAGATATGTCACAATGAAATTGAAACAACCATCAAGAAGGTGAGAAGTGACAATGGAAGTGAATTCAAGAATACAAGAGTTGAAGAGCTATGTGATGAATTGGGAATCAAGCATCAACTCTCGGCCAAGTACACTCCACAATCAAATGACCTTGTTGAGAGGAAGAATAGAACCTTGATTGACATGGCAAGATCTATTCTTAGTGAGTACAATGTTAGTCAATCCTTTTGGGCCGAAGCTATCAACACCGCTTGCTACTCTAGCAACTGGTTGTATTGTCATCCATTAATGGAGAAGACTCCATATGAGCTTTTGAATGGAAGAAAGTCTAACATTGCATACTTTAGAACCTTTGGGTGCAAATGCTATATCTTGAAGAAAGGCACAAGACTTGGAAAGTTTGACAAGAAATGTGATGAAGGGTTCCTACTTGGTTACTCAACCAGAAGCAAAGCCTATAGAGTGTGGAATTTGGCTAGTGGTATACTTGAGGAGGTTCATGATGTTGAGTTTGATGAAACCAATGGATCTCAAGTTGGGAATGAGAATCTAGAAGATGTGAGTGGTCCTCAATTGTCAAAAGCTATGAAGAACATGGATATTGGTGATATTCGGCCAAGGCAACTGATTGACATTGAGGATGACAAAGATCAAGTGCTCAACTCACCTAATGCGCAAGCTAGTGGCTCCCAAGTGCAAGATCAACAAGTTGCTAGTTCATCTCAACCAAGCTCAAGCAATCAAGTTCCAACTCTCCAACCGACCAACATAGCAAGAGATCATCCCATTGATCAAATAGTTGGTGACATTACAAGTGGTGTTCAAACAAGATCAAGATTGGCATCCTTTTGTGAGCACTACTCCTTTGTATCATCCATAGAGCTAACAAAGATTTATGAAGCCCTACAACATGTTGATTGGGTCAATGCTATGAATGAAGAGCTCAACAATTTCACTAGGAACCAAGTTTGGGAACTAGTTGAAAGACCCAAGAACTACAATGTGATTGGCACAAGATGGGTATTTAGAAACAAGCAAGATCAAGATGGTATAGTTGTGAGGAACAAAGCAAGATTAGTAGCTCAAGGATACACTCAAGTTAAGGGTCTTTACTTTGGAGAAACTTATGCACCGGTTGCAAGATTAGAGGAAATAAGGATTCTATTGGCCTATGCATGTGCACACAACATCAAGCTATACCAAATGGATGTGAAGAGTGCTTTCTTGAATGGATACATCAATGAGCTAGTACATGTTGACAACCTCCCGGATTTGAAGATGACAAGAAGCCCAACCATGTATACAAGTCGAGGAAGGCTTTATATGGCTTGAAGCAAGCACCTAGAGCATGGTATGAAAGATTGAGGGACTTCCTTCTATCAAAATGGTTCATCATGGGAAGATTGACACTACTCTCTTCACCAAGAAGCTTGGCAAGGATCTATTTGTGCTTCAAATCTATGTGGATGACATCATATTCGGTTCAACCAATCAAGAATTTTGTGAAGAATTTGGCAAGATGATGGCAAATGAATTTGAAATGTCAATGATTGGTGAACTTAGCTACTTCCTTGGACTTCAAATCAAGCAATTGAAGAATGACACCTTTGTGAGTCAAGGCAAGTACATCAAGGATATGATGAAGAAGTTTGGCTTAGAAGATTCTAAAGGAATTAGTACTCCAATGGGCACTAATGGACACTTGGATAGTGATGCTAGTGCCAATATGGTGGATCAAAAGTTGTATCAGTCTATCATTGGAAGCTTACTCTATGTGACTGCTTCTGGGCCGGATGTGATGTTTAGTATATGCATGTGTGCAAGATTCCAAGCCTCTCCTAGAGAAAGTCACTTGAAGGCTACAAAGAGAATATTCAGGTACTTGAAGCATACACAAGATGTTGGATTGTGGTATACCAAGGGGTCTAACTTTGAGTTGATTGGATATTCGGACTCCGACTATGCACGATGCAAGATTGATAGAAAGAGCACATCGGGCACATGTCAAATGTTAGGCATGTCACTTGTATCTTGGTCATCAAAGAAGCAAAATAGTGTTGCACTCTCTACCGCCAAAGCCGAATACATAAGTGCGGGTAGTTGTTGTGCTCAATTGCTTTGGATGACTTTGGAATCAAATTCAAACAAATGCCATTGCTATGTGACAATGAAAGTGCGGTGAAGCTAACCAACAATCCGGTTCAACATTCAAGAACCAAGCACATTGATGTGAGGCACCACTTCATAAGAGACCATCAACTAAAGGGTGATATCAAAATCACAAGTGTTGGCACCGATGATCAACTTGCCGACATATTCACCAAGCCACTTGATGATAAGAGGTTTTGCAAGCTAAGGAATGAATTGAACATTCTTGACTTCTCAAATATGTGTTGATGCACCCCCATATATGACATGCCTCTCCTTCGAGCAAAGCAAGGTAAAAGTTGATTGACATGTCATTCATCCTTATTAGGACTTGTTAGTGCATCTAGACATCAACTCATTAGGATCATTCATGAAAATTAAATGTTTTGATGCTTATATGGTACCACTATTGCTTCTATGCTTGATTTGATCTAGTGGTAGCATATGACATTTGTGGGCTTGCATCTAGATCATAAACTTCAAATGTTTAGCTCAACATGGGCAAGATAACCATTCTAGGATGTGTGAACAAGGTTGTCCATGGTTTAAACCGAGTTAAATATCTTGGGGCAAGTAATCTAGATTGAACCATACCTAAGATTCTCTCCCATAATCAATTCTTTTGAGCACATCTTTTATGATAATAGATGACAAAGGGGGAGAAGTAAGTAGTAAGACAAAGAAAAATATTTTTGAAAATTTGAAAATGAATGAAAGCACACAAGTAGGGGGAGCAAGCCTATGAATAAACTTGTTGCATATCTTTGTGCATTCATAAGTGCTTGCTTGCATATTTACTTATATTCATGATATGCTTGTGTGGTGAATGCTAGAAACCTAAATGATATGGTGCTTGAAGAACTAGCATGATTAGGTGTTTTTATTCTCATGTGGTATCCAGTTCTCTCAAGTTTGCCTCTCAAAGTGTTTTCAAGTGGTTTCTAGGCATTCATGGTGCTAAGGAAGGTATAATATTGCACTCCGATTGGTATCACGCTTCAAAGGTCCATCCTACACACCTTAGCATCATTTGGTAGCATTCACTCTCCCACAATTCTTATTCATGCATATGTGATCAAAATGAACCAAACTCATATATCACATATGTAGGGGGAGCTAATACTACCTAAGTTGAAATTTTCATCATATATATTTATTTGTGAAAGGTTGTCATCAATTACCAAAAAGGGGGAGATTGAAAGACCTTGTTTGGTTTTGGTTAATTGATGAAACCTATGGACTAACCCTTGTACTAAGTGTATGATCAAGATAGGGTGGTTCACCTTGATCTATGGAGCTAGATGAATGACCATGATGGATCAAGTGCTCCATGGACTAAGGAAAAGAATAAAGAGAAAAACAAAAATGGGCTCAAGGCAAAGGTATATCTATAGGGCCATTTTTGGTTTAGTGATCAAGATACTATAGAGAGTTTGATCACATTTAGGATAGATAGTCGTACTATCAAAAAGGGAAAATTGGTTTCGATTGCGTTTATTATGTGCCACTAGGTCATTTGCATTGCATATCTAAACTGAACCTAAGTGACACAAACATGAACTAAAATCCAAGATATATATTGTAAAAGGCTAACACAAGGGAACAATGTTTGGAAGACATGATGTTAGCACATGGAAGCATGGAGAAGAAGAGGCGGCTCGGTTTGGAACTCAGAGGAGCTCCGAACGCAGGTCCGGACGCAAATCAGATGCAGTCCGGACCAATGCACCTGCAACCGGAGGCATACCCTAGCCCTCGGCCTCACTGGACAGAGGAACCGGACGCAGATCATCGTCCGGACGCAGGCATCGGACTCTGAGTCCGGAGTTTTGGAGCTCTCGGGGAGCTCTCTGCATAGCGACCGGACGCTAAGTGCAGTCTGGACGCTAGGCATCGGACGCACGTCCGGAGCATTTGTGCTCTCTGGATGTTCTCTGAGTTGAGTCCGGACGCAGGCAGAAAGACAGTCCGGACGCTACTATTGCACGAGTCTGGAGTCGACATGTCAGCAGCAGACAAGGCGCCATCAGGCGAATTCAAATTGGTAGAGGGTCCGGACGCATGCGCGATGGTACAGAGCCCCATGCAAACAACGTCCGGAGTGGCGTTGACAGTAGAGAGAGAGGAGGCAAAAAGGCTAGCTTGTGTGTGATGGATATATAAGTGTTTTGGCCGGCCTCCTAGGGCATCTCTTGCACCTTCTATTAACTTGAGTCCAGAGTTTTGGAGCTCTCGGGAAGCTCTCTGCATAGCGACCGGACGCTAAGTGCAGTCTGGATGCTAGGCATCGGACGCACGTCCGGAGCATTTGTGCTCTCTGGATGTTCTCTGAGTTGAGTCCGGACGTAGGCAGAAAGATAGTCCGGACGCTACTGTTGCACCGGTCTGGAGTCGACACGTCAGCAGCAACAAGGTGCCATCGGGCGAATTCAAATTGGTAGAGGGTCCGGACGCATGCGCGACGGTACAGAGCCCCATGCAAACAGCGTCCAGAGTGGCGTTGACAGCAGAGAGAGAGGAGGCAAAAAGGCTAGCTTGTGTGTGATGGATATATATAAGTGTTTTGGCCGGCCTCCTAGGGCATCTCTTGCACCTTCTATTCACTTGAGACATTTGTGCTTGCTTGAGATAGCCCCCAACTCATTCTCTTCACTCTTGTTGCATACTTGTGAGAGTTTGAGTGATCCAAGTGCTTTGATCATTGCATTGCATCTTAGTGGCACTTGGTCATTCTCATCGCCGCGAAGTTTCTCGTTACTCTTGGTGTTTGCCAACACCTAGACGACTTGGGTGATTAAGGAAGCTTCAACGCAATTGGTGATTGTTTGCGACCAGCTTCGAGGATTGTGAGAGGGCTTGTACCCACCTCGGCGGAGCGCCAAAGGGTAACTCTAGTGGATTGCTCGTGTCATTGAGTTACTCTCATTTGGGTGGATTCTTGTGGCGCCCGAGTTAGTGGGCTAGGCTTGTCATTGCCTATTAGCCACCGAATCACCACTTGAGTAGTCGACACAACGGGGACTAGCTTGTTGGCAACCAAGTGAACCTCGGGAGAAAATCAATTGTCATCTTGTCTCCCGGCTACTCTTTGGTGTTCGTATTGTGATTGGTTTTTCATTGGTACATTCTCTACACAAGGCATCGGTATAAGAAATCACCTCCTCTCTTGTATTTACTCTTTCATATCTTGTCTAGTTAGCTTGCTAGTTAGTTTCTTTAATAGTTGTTCTTGCTAGCTTGTACTAAGTGCTTTAGGTTCTTGCTATTGATTGTTAAGCACTTAGTTAACTAGAATTGCATTGGATAGGTGGCTTTGCACCCCAAGTAGAGCTAGAGCAAAAAGCTTTGCTTAAGTGTTATCTAACCTTTTGCTCTAGTGTTTTGTAGAATTTTATTAGGCTATTGACCCCCCCTCTAGCCATCTAGGACCTTTCAGTACTATCATAGTTGGTATCAAAGCTCTCCTTGTTACAGATCTTGCAGTTGTAAAATTTTCAAAATATTTTTGAATCTTACATTAAAATTTGATTTGAGTCTAAAAACTTATCTCTTCTCTTGTCCAAATATTAGGAGAATAGTTCTTAGGAATATCAAACTGAGTGGTATGAATATGGTTTATATATGCCCTACATATATGTTATGTAAATAGTATCGTATTCGTAGGAACGTATCATGCATCGTATCATACAACTTGGGATGGGTTTAAAATTTTGTTCTTAATCAAACTAAAACCTAACATGTTACTTACTTGTCTCTTTTAAAATCTTGTCTATAGGATGGCCAGGACTAAGCAGACAACTCGCAAACACACCGGACCTCTTGGAGTACCCCGCTACCAGCTGGTACCACGTGGAGGTGGTGGTGAGAGCAGCCAGCATGGTGCTAATCGCAGTGCTTGTCGCAAGGCGAAGATCGAGCACCTGAGGACGGAGTTGGGTAAGATGAAGGCAAACAGGGATGAGTTTGCCGACCAGTCTGAGACCTTTGAGGAGAAGGCTAAGGAGCTGGAGGTTGAGCTCCAGGAGTGTCAGGAGAAGCTAGCCGAGAAGGAGACCGAGGTGACTTTCGCCGAGGGTCTCATGTACCAGTTTCTGGGGGAGAGGAATGAAGCCTGGGACCGAGAGCACCTCCTGTCCAACATGTACCTCAACTTGGGGTACTATGTGGGCAACCTCGAGGTGTACAACAATGTGCTTCATGAGGAGGTTCATCGCCTCAACAACCTCATGAACCCAGAGTACCAACAGCAGGCTATGGCAGAGGACCTTGGTGACCTTGTCTAGGAGGATCCGTCCTTTGCAGACTAGTTCTTTGCGCCTGCACCTGTGGGTGAGGAGGAGTTTGTGCCTGAGCCGATGGTCATCATCGAGGACGAGGAGGAGGAGGTGGAGATAGTGGTCCTTAGTGACGATGAGTAGATCATGTTTCTCCTAGCTATCTAGTTCGGATGCGAGTAGTGGATCTTGTGTAATATAATCTACCTTTATTGCTTTCAGAACTTTTTAGTTTCCAGCATCTTTATGTTATGATGGGTCTTTTGATATAAGTTTGTGCACTTTGTACTTTTATGCTATGGTTTTCAATAAAAGTATGTTTGTGCAAACAGATGTCTAAACATAACAATGCTGGGATTCATGATGGAAATGATGGGGAAATTCCTGTTCCACCCCTACACCACCAACCTTGGCACAAGCTTTAGATGTGTTAATCACAGTGTCTGCTGAGAATGCTCGTCTCTTGCGTGAGATTGCTCAGCATAACCAACAAGGCGGTAATGGGAATCAGGGTTGTAATAATAATCAAGAGACGACTTATGTCGATTTCACCGACACGCGTCCCCCGGTGTTCACCAAGGCGGATGAGCCTTTGGAATCTAATGATTGGCTCCGCACCATGGAGAAGAAGTTTGAGCTAATCAATTGCACAGAGGTGCAGAAGCCAGTTTTTGGAGCTCAACAACTTCGTGGGGCAGCAGGATCCTGGTGGTTAACCTTTGCAGCCATGCAGCCAGAGGGTCATCGTGTCACCTGGAAGGAATTTCATGAGGCTTTTCGGGCACACTCTATTCCTGCTGGCAACATGGAATCCAAGTTGGAAGAGTTCCTAACTTTGAAGATGGGGATTCCACAGTTATATAGTACGTGGGCAAGTTCAATCACCTTTCACAGTATGTTGTTGAACATGTCAGTACAAATGCTAAGAAGAAGAGGTGGTTTCTCAGTGGGCTCTCAACTAAGTTGCACACCATGCTCAATCACAATCCCAATGCCACCTATCATGAGATGGTAAACATGGTTATCTCTGCTCAAACTTCGCTGCGTATCCATAGGGAGGCAAAGAAGAAGAAAGTAGTTGTTGGGTCTTCTAGTGGTATCCAGAAGACGCAGAAGATTATTTATCACCCTCAGAACCACAATCGCTTTCAGTATCGTCCTCCTCAGCAGCAGTCTAGTCATCCGTTCTCTGGGGGTTCTTGTCGATGGGATATCCTATAGGGTACCCATGGACCGGCTTACCTGTGAGAGAACTTATTGTATTACCATAAGGAAACTTGAAACTTACTATGGTGGCACAAAACTAATTTTTATTTCTCTTACATTATAAAATAGAAAATTCTAAAAATAGAAGAGATATTCAATTCCTGCTAGAATCTATTAAATTTTAAATTAGCTCATGAGAATATTCAATTACTCTTTTGGCTGACCGCTAACCCATTATCATAATGGAGGCTCGAGTTTTGTTTGTTCTTGTCGGAGTATAACCATGCAGGATTGAAAGCACCAAGGAGTAAGCCCAACCAGGAGGCTACTTCTGTACATCATTCAACTCAACCATAGCAAAATCAAACTTGGGGGAGGGCACCACCAGTTATCAGGTAAGTATATCTATGCTATTTATAGAGTCTATCTTATAGTCATAAAATATTAAATATATGTGAGCACATGAAGGTTCACCATAGTATCATAAGAAAACTTAAAATTGCCAAAAATATATGGGCACATGAGGTCCATGTCTGTCGAGTCTTAAGAGTCCTAAATAAAGATATCATTAGTTAGGGTGTGTGTTTAATTTACTTAGAGTCAATAAAAGCTATGAACATTGAATTTGTCTTGGAGATGATGAATAGTTGCTCTGCTGTAATCCCTTTTAAGTACCTAGTTTTCAACCTTGGATTGTCCTAAGTTTTGGTTAAAACTACTTTGATTTGAGAAACCTGAAACTTGTGGAGGCATATACTTAAACTAATTCTAGGTAGTTGGGAGATATGACATGAAAGTCTGAGCTGCTATTTATCTTTCTCTTAGCAATACTAAGTTCTAGTGTTTTATCTTTTGAAAATTCAAAATCTTAAATGATGAGCACTTGTATGACATAGTTTAATTCCTACCAAAGCCATATGTATCTATATATTTAGATTAGGAGGACTCATTCATGCTACATGTCTTTGTATTGAGTGTTGCCAACCTTTAAACCCTATGAAGAGTCTCGTCATGCTTTTAAATCAAGACCACATACACACCACCCAAATATGCACTACTCTACACTGGAGTAGGCGCAACAACATGTCATTCATCCACCAGAAAAAGTTCTTACTCTTACATTGAGAGTAACCACCACCAAAAATATTCATTCCATTTCCATTCATTCATAAATGCTCTAAAGTTCTTGTTATATTCTCTCAATAGTTTTCTTGGTGATGGAGGTATGAGCTATGAAAAATCTATCTAAAAAAAGAGAAGAAAGAGAGGAATTAAAAATGGACAAGTGTCTGACGCACCTCTCAGAAAAATAAAGAATACGATAGCTCATACTCTCTAGCCATGTTGTTCAAAATTTCAAAATTCCAAAAGAGAGATTCATTTCAAGGAGCAAAGTAGAATTAGGTTTTCACCATCACCACCATATATCCGCCATATCCATACACATGCACATCTTTGACTTGATTGTATGACTTGACTCTCTGTGGATCTATTGTTTGACTTTACAATATATACAAAGCAAGTATGCTACACCTTGCTAAGCCATTCCTATGAACTCCACTATATTTACTAGTATAGAAGGACATGACATTATTAATGCCTCAGTGAGATCCACAAATACCACATACATAAGGGACTTGAGGATGTCATACAATTAAGCTATGAGTTTTATTTCGAAAATATTACAAAACCCAGAATTTTGGTAGAGTGAAGAGTTTGGGACATAGTGCCTGATTGGATTACTCTGTCTTTCGATTGCTCAAGACCCAAATGATAGTTGAAACCCCATGGTTAAAGGTAACACAGGTGAGTTCGAAAGTTAGATTAGTTTTTTCTAATTCATAGAAGAATTTTTGTTTGAAAGCATGTGAACTTTTGAGGTGTTAAAGCATTGCAACAACTCCTGATCCAAGTTCATTAGATAGGCTTTGCTTAGGGACTAGCCAAGGGTAAGCTTGGGGGAGCTTGTTGGCGTTCGTTAGCATCAACTTTTAATGTAATTATAAACATGATAAATGGATCAATCATATATAAAATAGAAAAGTATAGGGCTTTATCTAACAATTTCCATGAGTTTTGGTATTCTATTATTTTCTAGGGTCTATTCCAGAAAAGAGTAATAAAGGGAATCAAATCAGAATAAATATAGAAGAAATCCCGTAGAGATATAGTTACATTCAACTCATAGAGGATCCCGAAGACACCGGAGCGAAGCAGAGCCCGAGCCGCCGCTAGGTGGGCCGGCCGGCCCCACCCCATGCCGACCGGCATGGCCCTGGGCCCACTAGCCACCGTCTTCTGGAAGGTTCCTCCATCGCCTCTAAGGAGTCATCTTGGCCCTACACTAAGTCGGTTTGATCCAATGGCCGTCGTGCACCCCACCGGACTATCAATAGAGGGCAGATCCCCCTAGAGGCATCTCAGTTCATGTGGAGATCCATTCAGTCTAAGTCATTTGGGATCTGGTCATCCTGGGCCATAAACCCTAGTTCATCTAGAGCCTCTCTAGTTCATAACATAGCTTAATTAGATCGAGAGTAGAGGAAGTCAAGATACGTCAATCGA
Organism: Microstegium vimineum; assembly: GCA_022036555.1. Lineage (NCBI taxonomy): Eukaryota > Viridiplantae > Streptophyta > Magnoliopsida > Poales > Poaceae > Microstegium > Microstegium vimineum. The sequence continues at coordinate 33,636,323 of CM039135.1, forward strand.
TCTTGGACTCCCGACGTTGTCAAGAGATTGGAGTCTGGAACAGTTCTTATTCTCTTCTCTCTTTTAGTATTTATCTTTAGTTGTATGATATTTATAGGCAACATTATTCTTCATTAATATGTTCTTGTTTACTTTTTCATTGTCTACTTCAATATATCTAGTATAGTTAGTTTGCTATTGAGTTCATGCACATGTTCATATAGCGCTCGTCTATTTGATCATATGGCGGGTGGTAGGCAGTATGTAGGCGTGGTGCTTAGATACAATGCTTATCTACGGATGCCCCCATCTGTGCCGGGTCGTGGGGTAGATCGTGGACGTGACAGGTCCATTAAGTCCTTTGTAGGCCTCCCCTCATGCAGTGGTTTGGTAGGGAGGAATTGTTAGGTTGAGGATATCTTGTTATATCTGAGGTTTCTAAACTCAACTCATCTTGTTCATGGCCCCATTGTGGTTGGGAACATTGGTAGTATTACTTAACAATAATTACTAGATGTACTTGCACCAAATGACGTAGCTTTGACGGTAGCTAGAATACTTAGGAGTGATTTCTTTATTACTTGTATTGGACGACACTTGTGTAGTGACTAGAATGCTCTAGAAACTTTATCCTTATCCTTATTATTATTATTATTATTATTATTATTATTATTATTATGATGATGAATGATCTATTTATCCTTATCATATATTATTAGTTTAACCATATCTTCCCAGTGGTAGAATATAAATGACAACCTGGTAATACTCTAGGTAAAATTTGATCGAGTAGTTTGGACTGACTAGCATCTAGATCTCTCAAAGGTGGAAAATTGTAATTGCTATTGTTGTTACCTTGATAATTACCTTGTTGAGGTTACTGATTCCATCCTTGGTTCGACTGATTCCATCCTTGGCCTTGCTCAGGACGATAATTGTTGTTGTTGTTGATGAAGTTTACATCCTCTTGCAAGTCAGGACAACTGTTTCCTAAGTGCCCAATATCTCCACACTCTTCGCAAGTCATGTGAGAGTCATTGATATGCATGGCATCTCTCTTCTTGATGTCTTGACTTTCAAGCTTCTTCATTATATGGTCTAGCTTTGCGGCGACCATGTCAGCTTTCTTGAGTTGATGTATACCTCCTCCTTTCATGCGAGGTTGATTACGTTCTTCGTTCCAACTCTAGTTTGAGGCCATCTTCTCACAAAGTGATGTTGCATCTAAGAGCTTAAGTGATAGGAAAGCTCCTCCAGTTGCAGCATCCATAGATTCGAGAGAACTAGAGACTAGTCCATGATAGAAAGTCTGCATCAATAGCCAATCCTCCATTCCATGATGAGTACAGCTCGCGATATAATCTTGAAAACGTTCCCATGCTTTTGGCGAACGATTCATCATGTTGTTGCTGAAACTTGAAATTTTACCATGCAGAGCATTGGTCTTGCCTGTAGGAGAGAACTTGGTCAGGAAAGTAGTGGTACACTTATCCCATATAGTGTTGATATCCTTATTTTTGTAGAACTACCGTTTTGCTTTCCCCAAAAGTGAAAACGGGAAAAGGCGGAGTAGAGATCTCTCAATACTCCTTTGATCGTGAAGGTGCTGCAGATTTCTAGAAAGTGTTGTAGGTGTGCACTTGAATCTTCATGAGCCTTTCCACAAAACTAATTTGCTTGAACCATGGTGATGAGAGCAGGCTTGAGCTCAACTCCATTATCTCCAACATTAACTGCAGGTCCAGTATGGATATTGGCAGTAGTTGGGGCAGAGAACTCTCGCAGTGTCTTCTCGGCTATAACTTGAAAAGCAATTGCTAAATTGGATCCTAGTTGTTTTTCTTCCGATGTTTGAGCTTCCTCTTTCGATGTTTCTGATTGTTCTTTGATATTATGCCTTACTTGTGCAAACTTCGGCTTTCTTCGCAAGAGTTTTTCTGGATTTGAAGTGAAATTATCTAGAAGTGAAAAATCGTGCATTCATTTACCCTGCATAAGATACACAGATAGATAGAAACAAGAGTAAACTTGTTTGAGTAAGAGGTTGATTAGTTAATCGATCTTTATTCATTTGCATATGGTTATCAATACATCCTAAGTTTAGATACCTTCCCCGGCAACGGCGCCAAAAATGCTTGTTGACACTTCTAACGACATCACCAAGAACATAGGTTTTTAGAAATGGCGCCAAAAATGTATGGTATGTAATTAACTTATACTCCTAAGCATGGAACTAGGTTGCCATCCCTAATTATAGAGCTAGGAATATTTAATGGTACTTATAAAATATTCTATTTATGTGTGACTAGGATTGGAGAAATAACTAATGATGGATACAAAATTATAAAGAACAAATGATTCTGCAAGCGGACAGATTAATATACCATTGTAGCATTTTACCTAGAGTATTACCAGGTTGTCATTTATATTCTACCACTGGGAAGGTCTAGTTAAACTGATAATCTATTGATAATAAGCATATGAAATGAATGAAGGGATTTAATCGACCAAGAACTCTACTCTTAACATGGGTAAGTCAAATGATAAATATATATATGATAAGGGTAAATAGGTCAGTCATCATCATAATAATAATAATAATAATAAGGATAAAGTTTCTAGAGCATTCTAGTAACTACACAAGCGTCGCCCAATACAAGTAATAAAGAAATAACTCCTTAGTATTCTAGCTACCGTCAAAGCTATGTCATTTGGTGCAAGTACATCTAGTAATCATTGTTAAGTAATATTATCAATGTTCCCAACAACAATGGGGCCATGAACAGGATGAGTTGAGTTCAGAAACCTCAGATATAACAAGATATCCTCAACCTGAAAATTCCTCCCTACCAAACCACTGCACGGGGGGAGGCCTATAAAGGACTTAATGGACCTATCACATCCACGATCTACCCCATGACGCGGCACAGATGAGGGCATCCATAGATAAGCATTGTATCTAAGCACCACGCCTACATACTACCTACCACCCACCATATGATCAAATAGACGAGCGGTATATGAACATGTGCATGAACTCAATAGCAAACTAACTATACTAGATATATTGAAGTAGACAATGAACAAAGTAAACAAGAACATATTAATGAAGAATAGTGTTGCCTATAAATATCATACAACTACAGATAAATACTAATAGAGAGAAGAGAATAAGAACTGTACCAGATCCAATCTCTTAACAACATCGGGAGTCCAAGATCGATGGACGTATCTTGACTCCCTCTACTCTCGATCTAACGAAGCTATGGCTCTAGATGATTAGATCTCAAATGACTTAGACTGAATGGATCTCCACATGAACTAAGATGCCTTCAGGTGGGATCTACCCTCTATTTATAGTACCATGGGGTTCACGACAGCCGTTGGATCAAACCGACTTAGTGTAGGGGCGAGATGACTCCTTAGAGGCGGTGCAGGAACCTTCCAGTAGACGGTGGCCTGTGGGCCCAGGACCATGCCGGCCGGCCCACCTGGCGGTGGCTCGGGCTACACTTCGCTCCGGTGTCTTCGGGATCCTCCGTGAGTTAAATGGTAACTATTGCTCTGTGGGATTTCTTCCATATTTATTCTGATTTGATTCCCTTTATTACTCTTTTCTGGAATAGCCCCTAGAAAATAATAGAATACCAAAACTCATGGAAATTGTTAGATAAAGCCCTATACTTTTCTATTTTATATATGATTGATCCATTTATCATGTTTATAATTGCATTAAAATTGACTCTAACGACCGTCAACAACTTCCTATGCATACCAAATGCTTTCTAATTGAACTCCCTCAAGATGTATGCCTTGGACCCGCTGATAGTACAACCAAAGGAAAAACAAAGCTTGAATATACTCTAAAGTGGATACCTCCGAGCACCAAGTTTGTATCAGTCTATAGACTCCTTAGTCTTCACGAATATCCTTTGCACTATATGCTTCATCAATCAACTCATTTTTGTGGGCCAATACACCATGTTGTCATTCATTACGACTTAACCATTGTAATGATATGTTTTAAAGGACACATTAGTCACAATGACTTATACTCATCTAGCACAAAACTACAAAACTAAAGTTGGGGCCTAGATATGTATTCATTGATTTAGTGGTTCTAGTTGGGTAGGTAGGGTTAATGGAGGATTTTGAGATTTATTCTCTAGGAGGGAAGACAATGGCATCACTAGAATATGCAAAAGGATAGCGAAGTTAGGGTACTCATTAGATCCTATAAACAACATAGTGAGCAAAGAAGGACAATGTGCGCTTGAAGTGGTGGCATTCATGGGCAAGTTATGCCAACACTAGCTAGCAATGGAAATTATGAGGCAATTGCATGAAGCACGATAAGACATGATAACTAAAATGATAGAGTTTTACCCTAAATTTGTCATAGATATTTAGATAGGCTTATGTGTCTAAGGGAAAATGATAGTTTTTACCCTAAATTTGTCATATATATTTAGATGACCTTATATGTCTTAGGCCATCTATAATAGAAGAATAGAGGGTGTAGTAAGGCCTTACTGCTTGTAGGATATAGTGTGGAGGCCACTAGAAGCACAAGCAATGATTACTATTTGCATTTGCAATAGAGCTACAACCGTGTAAGAAAGAAGGACATCTCTCTTTCCATCATCCTTAGTCCTTGATGCACAAGGAGCTGCTCTTGCTGCCACCACAACCTGAGTACCCATCAATATGTCTACCCATTCACACATGATGGCTTGATATGCTCAATGGTGATGACATCATGGCAAGGGCTAGAGTTTACGATGGTGCACAATAGTTGCAATAGGAGTAATGGTGTACGAAATCAATATGGAGCAAAGTACCACCACCACAGAATGAAAAGGCTAGGAATGTCTAGCCACCATGACCCAATGTTAGAGAAAACAAGTCTCCATATTTTGGAGAGGATGAGCTTAATGAACAAACCAAAGTCATCAAATCGGGTCTAATTTAGGGTAAATCAAGGAGTAGGCAACCAAATGGGATCTCATTTTGGCCAAGAGGAAGTAAGGGATAGTTTCATAGACCTCCATCACTGGTAAAGAACTAGGCTTTAGTCCTAGTTGGGAATGGGCATTAATCTTGGTTTTGTCAACCGAGACTAAGGATCCGGGACTTAAGGTCCTCGTATCTTTGAAAAATAATACCTCCACCCTGTGCCCCAAGGGATTTGAATCCAAGACCTCATGCATTGCCTCGTGTGTAGCTTAACACCCCACCTAGAGAACACATGTGACTTTATATGCTTTCCATTTGAACTAACCCATTGGGAGACCTTTAGTCCCTTTAGTCTTGGTTCATAACACCAACGTGGGACTAAAGGATCTACCTTTAGTCTGGGTTGGTGTTATCAATCGAGACTAAAGGGATAGATCAAGGCCTTTAGTCTCGGTTCGTAATACCAACCGGGACTAATGTAGGCTCTTTAATCCGGGTTGATGTTACCAACTGAGACTAAAAGTCCTTCGAAGCCCATAAAACTTTGGAACCAGGACTGATGCTCACTTTAGTCCAATTTCCAACTCTAATCGGGACTAATATGCTAATTTGAAAGTCCATTCTCTAGTAGTTCATTTTCTGACTCTTGAGTTTTACTTCTTCATTTTCCTGACGGATGATTCTAGTGGGGAGTAGGCGAGAAGAGATTCTAGAAAGATTCTAGAATTGATTGAATGAGGAGCTGTGCAAAGTGGGATTTTTTTAGCTTCAGCTCATCAAAAAAGATAAATGATTCTTGCCAGCTCTCCACTAGAATTTAGTTGTATTTTAAGTATTTGGCAGGGCTTCATAGAATCTATTCCGAATCTAAAAGTGTATATGCACCAAACTGCTGACAAGTGAGATTTACTAGTGGAACAGAAGCAAGGTTAGGTGGGTAATGATGAAGGTGAGAATTTTATTGGGGATATTAGTTGGTGGATTTTTGTAAACATGGTTCCTATCTTACCACCAGCTCTCTCCAATGCCAAAATTGCAATTGGTTCTCAATGACTTAGAGCTATCCAAGTAGGCATTATATATATTGCCACTACAATTATTGCAAATATATAATGTATTTTCCCCCAACAACAATACCCATGGAAAACTTTGAGTCAAGTGATTTGTAACTATGTTTTGGGTCCACGTATGTAAAGAGAAAAAGTTTGGCAATTTTGTATAAATAGATCTGAAATTGGACAAATGACCTAACCTGCTCGTCTAAGATTAAAAGCATATAATATTATAATGAAAAAAATAGTAGTTCAATACAAAGGAGAGGATAGTAACAAGACACATAGTGTTCAAAAGATGAGAATGCCACAATAAGATTTCAGACGTAATTAAGCTTGTCTCTAGCATTTGGATGACGATTAGCAGATGGAAGAACATTATCATCTACCAGAAACCTTGTTCGTCAAAAAAACTTTCATTTGCCATCATACAACTGCATGCTCTACAATTGGAATATTGAGGAAATGGTTGAACATCTCTTTTTGTATTGCACTTCAATACTTAGTGTGTTGGCGACTAGTTGGCATTTTTTGAGACAGATTTTTGGTATCTTTGATATGTTACAATGCGCTCCATGCCCCTTTGGTCTTGCTATCTTCATGGAAATTGTAGCTACTGCAGCCTGGTGCATTTGGATTTCGAGGAACAGTGTCATCTTTGATGGCAAATTTCCATCCTTGGGGTTTTGGAAGTGTAGTCTGCGTGAAGAACTAGCTCTTTTTTTCTTAGGTGCAAGTCCTCACAGAACACTAGTAGAAAAACCGTTTTTGCTGGCACCGCCCAACACACACCATAGGAGGTTGTGGGTTTCACGCCGCCTGTGGTGTGTTTTGGCCCCCAACCGCCTGTGGAGAATGATTATCATAAGCCAACCGCCAGTGTAAATAGCCCCATGTACCAATCCATTCTCATTGGAGCCCACCTCGGTCACCTCCGCCACCTCCATCACCTCCGCCACCTCCGTCACCTTCACCACAGTCATCACCTCCGCCACCTCCGTCACCTACACCACAGTCATCTGCACCACAAACATCACCTCCGCCGCCTCCACAACAAAAATCCACACCTTCCCCACAACCAAAAGATCCTAAACAAACACCAGAGCCACCAGCGTCGCCAAAGAAGAAGTTTCCTATCCCCAAGTTGATTTCCCCCCTTCGAACCAAAGAAGAAAACAGTTGGCACGGCCAGATTTTTGAAAGGATTAGGGAAGAACGCACTAGTGAAGTCCTCGAGTTGTCTGAGATCACGAAGTCAACGCAACCGGTGCCTAAGGTAATTCTCTGCAAAATCAAGGTGCCAACTTGGGAAGACTACAAGGATGTGCCTAAAAACTATGTGGTGGGAAAGCCTCTACTGAGCTGGGAGAAACTCCAAAAGGTCCTTACCAATGTAAAAAGGTTGCATGACTGGTACATAAGAGCCTCTGCTGCTGACATTCACAGCATCAACGTGTCTATACCACATAAGGCATTTCAAAGTGAGCATAATTTGTGCATGATTAGCTTTGAAGACCTTTGGTTGATGATGAACCTCGAGAGACTAGACATACAAATCATAACGACATTTGCATTGTGAGTGTTACATAGTTACACATGCATTGTAGTTGCATAAATGTTCAATATGTGACATGCATTGTAGTTGCAAATGTTCAATATCTAACATGCATGTTCCTTGTAGAATGCTATTTGATGAGCATGAGCAGAGTTATGGTCCGGATATTGATTATTGTGCTGAGGAGAGGATTGCCTATCTGAACCCAATTAATATATGCGAAGAGAGGCACACTATCAGAATCGGGGAAAACAGCGACGATTTAAGGGGCTTAGAAGATGAAGCACGGGCTTCCAAAAAGAAAAGTTTGAAGTTTCAATTTGAAGCCAAGTACGCCTTCTACATTTCAAAGTGTATGAATAAGTATCAAGACAGGAAATCGATAGTGGCACCGTACAACTTTGGGTAAGTATATGAGTTTGGGTAGTGGCACCGTATAACTTTGGGTGATCATACTAAATATTTTAAATGTATAATTTGATTCCTGCAGGGACCACTGGATCTGCGTCGTCATTTATCCTACACAAGGAAGGGTGCTGGTACTAGACTCTGCAAATTATCAGCCATCAAGCTATGGACATTTCCTTGAGATGCTAGAGATGTAAGTCGAGATATATATGCACGTATACTTTTGCATTGTAAGTGTTTTTAAAAATAATTGACATGGTGATTGTATTCGAGTTCGTAGGGCATGACGGTTTTATAAAATGAACGGTGGAAAACTTGTTTCGAAGAAAAAATAAAAGGAATCATTGGAAGTTATATATGACTGGCCGGTAAGTATGAAAACTTACTCTTATGAATACAGATCATACATGTACTTTGTGGATATACTACATGTGCGAGCATCTATAAATAACCACTTTTCTGTTTTATAGTGCCACAAGCAACCAACAGGATCTGTCATCTCTGGATACTAAGTGTGCGAGCACATGAGAGGAGCAGTCACAGAAAAGTTGAAGAAACCTTCCAAGAAGAAAGCCAAGGCGACGACCATCAACGAAAAGAAATTGTACATCATAGTTGAGGACGTGTGCCTTTTCCTCATCAAACATGTCATGTCAAGTGTATGAAAATATCATGATTATGAGAGTGAATTAGCCAAGCCCGAGTACGAAGGGCTAACAGAGATTTATCGCCTAAAAATTACTTTAGAGGACATGTCCAAACTCTTGATGTATATGCACATGTAACTTTATGTGTGTGAACGTGAGATTCATTTATATAATGTGTCATACACTTGTAACTTTATTGCTAGCATGAAACTTTAAAGTAATAACACGTTGCTATATTTAAACACCATCCAATAGGGTTTAGTAGTTTCAATAACAATATATATGTATATATTAAATAATACAATAATATATAATAAATATATATTAAAAATATAAAATCTGAAAAACATTTCCACATACGGTTCTCTTAGTGAACCAGGCGGTTCACTAAGAGAACCACCTGTGAATAAGCAACCGCCTATAGAAATCTCCCATTTTTACTGTCCCCAGCGCAGGCAGGGCTGGGAAATGCCTGTGAAAATGGGTTCCCAGCCGCCTATATAGGCTGATTTTGTACAAGTGGAAATATCTTCTTAACGACAAAATTTCTTCTTTTTAGTTCTTTGTATATATAGTTTCTCCTTGTTCACAGACTAATTTTTAAAATGAGTTCAGTAGGGAATTCCCTCCCGTATCCTAAAAAGAGACGACTTCGAGAGGTTTAGATTCAGCCATTAGATATGTGTAAGCACTTATAGCCCTTGTGAAAATTGTTGTAACCAAGAAAAGCACATTGCTCAGAGAATCTCCATTTTGTATTTAATTTATTATAAAGCTGAAGATTAGACTAACAAGCATAGTTTTTTTTGTAAAACAAAAACATAGTTGAATACTTGAAGAAAAAGAATAATAAATTTGGCTTTCATGATGTTGTGGACTCAAAGATACAGAAAAGTCGATGACATAACTAGGGATGTGATTAATGAGGTATGTGTGGCCATAAGAAAAGCTTTGTCCCCAAGTTTCATAGGCATGGAGGCTTGGGCAAAAAGAGAAAGACTAACTTCAACTGTACGCTGGTAGTGTTTATATGCACTCGAGTCATTTTGTTGATGAGCATGCATGAAGATAGAAAACATAATGGGCAGTCACTATCTTTCAAAAGAAAGTGCTTAAATGTTGACATTCCACACCCTAGTTTAGTTTGAATGTTTATGAACAATGTAACATTAAGAGTTAAGAAAAAAATACAAAAATATTTCATCTATTCTTATAAGATAAATCAACGTGAACTAATTGAACTCATTAATAAAGATCTTGTTTAAACACTACTACATATCACTACATCACCGCCGGTTCAAAACCCCGCATCATTGCCGGATTTTGAACCGGCATAACCAAATAGGCAGTGATGAGATCACTTCATACGTGGTCGTTTACAAAACAAAATCAGTGTCTAGGTACATAGTGGCGGTTCGTGGCTGGAACCGACAGTGATGCTAATCATCAGTGGCGGTTCGTGGCTAGAATCGGCAGTGAAAGTGTCCAGGTTATCACTGCCGGTTCAAGCCACGAACCGACAGTGATGATGAGTTTCACTGCCGATTCGGAATAGAACCGATAGTGAAGATTTATCACTGCCGGTTTTGGTAGACTCGGCAGTGATGGGCCGACAGTGATGTTCGAATCTGTACTAGTGAAAAAAAAGGTTTGAAGTTAGAACTTTTCCATTGTTTTTTTTTAGGAAAAGAACTTTTCCATTGTTAGAGGAAACAGTACCGTGCTAAGGTTGGAATCTTGCAGCTTGACTTGCACTGAACAGCAAAGCTATCCAGTAGACAAGTTCCCACACCGGAAATATTAAGGGACACACCATGTAGCATGGTCTAGTACGCGTACGTAGCCGGTAACGGATGCAAAGACGAGTGGGTCCATGCTTCATTACAGACTTATTATTATTCTCTCTACATTATTATTCTCTCAGCCCAAAAAAATAGTACACATCTTGATTTTAAAAAATCAACTAGTTTTTATTTTCACCGAATCAATAAAAATGTTCTAATAACACTTATTATATGATACTGCATAAGTAGAACTAAATTAATCATGCAATGTTGATACTATTTATTCACCTCTAAGAAAGCGAAGGAGTGAAGAATCATGGACCCTTGTGTTTAAGCGATTAACGACAATACTAGGTCACTATGACTAACGTGTGTTTTGCAGAGGCAAAGTCATTTGTGTTAGGTCATTAGTGATGAAATTTGAATGGACTTCGTGGATATTCATGCCCCCAAGATGGAAATCGTTTCGGTTGCAAAGGATGATGATACAAGTCGAAGACTAGGCTAGTTCTTAGTGCCATAAGGTTGAGAAGGGCACTAAGTATAGCTAGGATTTTGTTTTTCCTTTTACCGTACTATAAAGGGGGGTATGAGATTAGTAGCTTGATCTAGGAGAGTTTAGGAAAGTGGGTATATGCACACTTGTTATAACTAGTCCTAGAGACCTTGCTTTCAGCCCTTGGTAAACCCTAGAAATGGTAGGAGCAAAATTCCTTGAGAAATCTCAGCGAAAACAGTTGAAATAGGGAGAGAAAGAGGCTCCGGACCAGTCTGCCTAGTAGGCGTCGGACCATAGGAGAGTGGTCCGACGGTCCCTGACTTAGGCAAAAATCCAGTTCGAGGTGCTCCGGACCACCTGTCTGGAAAGCGTTGGACCATAGGAGAGTGGTCCGATGGCTCATGTCAGAGAGAGAGAAGGCTCCGGACTAGTCCGACGGCTAGTCCGATGCCTCAACACAGGAGGTTGGTTTCACTCAGTGAGCACCCTGGCTCCGGACCAGAGCGTCGGACCAGGGCTCCGGACCAAGGAAAGTGGTCCGGTGGTTCGTAAAAGAGAAGATGTTTTTCACTCAGAGAGCACCCTAGCTCCGGACCAGTGCGTCGGACCAAGCAGAGTTGTCCGACGGTGCCTGAGTTGGAAGTCAGAGTGAGCTCCGGACCAGTGTGCATGGTCCAGTGGTATAAGCTCCGGACTAGTCCGGTGGCTTCGCAGAGAGAGGAAAAAGTAAAAACGGCTAGTTTTGGAGGTGGGGACTATTTATAGTTGCCCCCTTCGTCCTTAAGACCTCTCTTGGCCATTGTTTCAGCTGGTGACACCTTGAGAAATCCTTTGGAGAGTCAAGAGGCTAGTGAGGGAGAGATTAGAGAGAGTTCATCTTGTCCTTCCCTCCTAGAGTGATTAGGAGTGACTTGTGTGCATCCATCCACCTACCTAGCCTTGAGTTGGTCAAGTGAAGGTCTTGTGCTTGTTACTCTTGGTGTTCGACAGCACCTAGACGGTTTGGTGGTGTTCGGAGGAAGTGATCGCCGGAAGATTGTTGGCGGCTCTTCTCCAAGCTTCTGTGATCGGTTTGTGGGCGATTCACCGAGCCAGAGTGGCGAAGAATCAGCTCGTAGAGAGCACTCTACCCTTGCGCGGGTAGAGGGGGAGCGATACCTTGCGAGCTGCTCCAACGAGGACTAGGGGGGTGTGTCGACACCTCGATACCTCGGGAAAAAATCGCTGCATCACTGAGAATCTCTTTTCCCTAGCTCTTTGCATTTCCGCATTACATTCCGTTTTGTTTATATCTTACCTACTAGAATTGCTTAGGTTGCTTTTAATTTCCATGAACTGCTACCGCTTTCTAGCTAGGACACATGGTTCGTAGGTACTAGGGGGTGATTGGCATTTGATAGGTTTTGATATTTGCTTTAGAAATTTAAAACAAGCCCAATTCACCCCCCCCCCCTCTTGGGCATCTTGATCCTTTCAATTGGTATCAGAGCAAGGTTGCTCTAAATTAGGCTTCACCGCCTAGAGCAAGATGTCCCATGGGGATGGACCGCCACCCATGTTCGATGGGGATGACTTTCCTTATTAGAAAGTGTGGATGGAGGCCTACCTTGAGGCCGTGGACGTCGGCGTTCACAAAGCCGCCACCCAAGGTGGATCGGTGTTCGCCGAGGACCCATACTTTGAGAAGAACAATGCTAAGGCAAAAAACATTCTTTTTCGTGGCATTTGCAAGGATGTGTTCAACCGTGTGCGAAATTGCAAAACCACGCATGAGATTTGGACAAACATTTGTGCTCTACACGAGGGCACTAAATATGAAAGAGAAGAGCGTTATCACCTCATTATTGCTAAGTTAAATGCTTTTACCATGCTATCTCATGAAAATGCTAATGAAATGTACTCTCGCTTGAATGTGATTGTAGAGGAGTTGAATGGCCTTGGGCTCTCTCAAATGACACCGGCCTATGTGGTGCGCAAGATACTTTGTGTCCTACCAATAGACAAGTATAGCCACATCGTCACGGTTCTTCATCAAGGCGATCTCTCCGCAACTACACCAACGCAAGTGTTGGGCAAGATCAATGCTCATGAGATGTACATGAAGATCAATGATGGAACTTCATCCTCCTCCAAGAAGAAAGAGAAGGAGGAGAAGAAGGACTTGGCTCTCAAGGCATCTTCCAAGGAGAAGTGCAAGATTCAATATGTCATTGAGAGTGCAAGTGATGATGATGATGAAGACAACATCGCTCTCATGGTGAAGAAGGCCGCCAAGATGTTGAAGAGGCTAAACAAGAATGGAGTCAAGTTTGACTCAAAGAAGAAGAAATTCTTCACAAGCTCTTCAAGGAAGCCAATCTCCCAAATGAAGTGCTACAATTGCGGCACTCTTGGTCATCTAGACCATGCGTGTCCCGAAGAGAAGAAAGACAAGTTCAAGAACAACAAGTTCAAGAACTTCAAGAAGAACAAGGGCGGCAATGATGACTCAAGTGATGATGACAAGAAGCAAGACAAGCCATACAAGAAGAAGAAGAACTTCAACTTCCACAAGAACAAGAAGGATGTCAAGGCTTACATTGTGGGTGATTGGCTCACCGATATTGATGATTCAAGTGACTCCTCTGATGATGAGAGTGAAGAAGAGAAGGTGGCCGCATTGGTGATTGGTTCTTCTATTCCACCGCCACCTCCTCCTTCATCGCCGGGCTCATCCTCTACACACCTATGCCTTATGGCTAAAGGTTACAAGAAGGTACAAAAATAGGATGGGGGTGATGACCTCTCTAGTGATGATAGTGACGATGAAGAAGCACCTTCCTATGATGAGCTAATTAAAATTTGCAACAAGTACGCTAGCATCATAAGGAAGTATAAGAGTAAAAATGACAAACTTCTTGAGATCAAAGAAAACTTGCATGATAAGCTTGACAACTTGTCTAGTGCTAATGATGATTTGAAGCTTGAGATTAATTCTCTCACATCTTGCACTAGGGAGCTCAAAGCCTCTCTTAAGCAAGCAAATGAGAAACATGGTAAGCTTGAGAGGTCATCCCAAGAGCTCCACACAAGGTATAACTTGCTAAAAGATGACTACAACCAATTGAAAAATGATCATGTCAGACTAGTGATAGCAAATGAATTGCTTACTCAAGATCTTACTTATGAAAGATAAAATTCATTGCTCTTTGATAAGTAGCACCGGCATTCTTCAAGCCAAAAGTCATCACGATCCATTCAAACAAACCGACATGGCCTGGACACCAAAAAGCAGTTTTGGATATATCTTCTTCAGCCATGAATATTTGATTATATCCAGCGTTACCATCCATAAAACTGATGATCTTATGTCCAGCAGAGGCATCAACTAGTAAATCGGCAACTGGCATTGGATAACCGTCCATTGGCGTAACTTTATTCAGATTCCCGAAATCAATACAAACACGAAGTTTTCCATTCTTTTTATATACAGGAACCACGTTAGAAATCCACTCGGCATATCGACATTGCCGAATAAACCCAGCCTTGATTAGCTTTGTAATCTCAGTTTTAATATCGGGCAGTACGTTAGGATTGCATCGGCGTGCTGGCTGCCGATGTGGTTGAAAACCCGATTTAATAGGTAACCGATGTTCAACTATTGATCGGTCTAAACCAGGCATTTCTGTATAATCCCAAGCAAAACAATCTTTATATTCTTTCAGTAAATCACTTAACTGTTGCTTACATTGGGAATCTAACTTAGCACTAATAAAAGTTGGCCTAGGCTTGCTACCGTCGCCGATGTCTATTTCCAGCAAATCATCGGCTGATGTGAATCTCTGCCCCAGTTTTCCGTCATCGGCGAACTGATCCATTAAATCTCTTCTTTAGAGCCGACTGCTTGGATCGGCGTAATCCAGTAATCAGCCACTTTGAGGAATTCTATATCCCAGGCTTCACCAGATATGCATCTGGTCTGCTCATAAGTCTCTAACTCCGCCGATGCAACAACTGACGGGACCTCACTTCGAACTACTTCGATTTGATCCCCTACCCACTGCATAAGGCTCTGGTGCATCGTAGAAGGGATGCAGCAATTAGCATGAATCCAATCCCTTCCCAGGAGTAAAATGTAAGTCCCTTTACTATTGATCACGAAAAACGTCGTCGGCAAAGTTTTGTTGCCGATGGTTAAGTCTACACACACCGCTCCCATAGCTAGTGACACATTGCCTTCAAAATCCTTTAGCTTCATGTCCATCTTGACTAAGTCTTGGTCACCTTTCCCAAGCTTCCTGAACACGACATACAACATTATATTAATCGACGCTCCACCATCGACTAACATCTTTGACACTGGTTGCCCATCGACTTTGCCCTTGACAAACAAGGCCCTCAGATGCTGCCTCTCATCATCGGCATGCTTCTTAAAGACAGCTGCCATCGGATCTAGTATTAGCTGAGCCATATTAGCGGCCTCTTCTTCAGCATCAGGTGCCATAAACTCCATCGGCAACATAACAACCATGTTGACATCTGTCGATGGACTCCCCGTCTGGTGTTTTGGCCTCCACTCCAAAACTGGAGACTCTTCCTTTGAAGGACTTCCACCATGATTCAGACTATTTTGGCATTCACGTTGGATCCTTCTTTTCTGAGTCTTTGTTAGGCCTTTAGGACACCATTGAGGAAGCTTAGTCTTCCAAACTGGCTGGTACTGCCTCTCATCGTGCCGGCTTGCGTCACTCCTTATATTTGGATCTCTAGAGAATATTTCTTCATTGGGTACCCTTGCATTAGCCTTCTCTTCGAGGTCCTCTCGACGGACACGCTTGCCAAGCCTATCGTGCACACTGAGCTTTCCCCCCAACCGATCATGTACTCATTCCTTTCCCCTGATCGGCCGAGCATAATTTGGTCTGTGGCTTTCAAAGCGGGACCTTTTTTTTGACCGATCTATGGGATAGTATCCATTCATTCAGGACAATTATCGGCTGTAGGCAGCTTGATGCCTTCTTCCCAACAAGGAATGAAGAAAGGGCAATTCCAATGATCCTTATGTCGCTGCCATTCCTGGTTCCTTTCTTCCTCCTGTTGCCGATATTGCTCCTCTTGAGAGCGCCGATATTCCTGTCATGGTTGCCTATGCGTGATCACGACGCCGTATCTCCGAGATCTCCCGATGCCGTTACTCTCGTCAGCCACCCGCTTGGCTCGTTTATCATCGGCATGCTTCTTTCCCTTCACATCACGCACATCTATCTGATGCTTGGGGTCTACTGATGTATTCTTCTTGGCGGCTTCCGACGTCAGGACTTTAACCTTTCCACTAGCTTCCACCATATTGTTCGGGAACGGGTGCTGGTCGATCTTCATCGACCTCTGGGTTTTAGAATTGTCAAATTTGATTCGTCCAGCCCCGATCTCTGACTAAAACTGTTGTCTAAAGACCTTGCAATCATTGGTGGTGTGTGAGGTCGCATCATGCCATTTGCAATACCTCATCCTTCTGAGCTCTTCAGCCGATCGAATTACTTGATTAGGCACCAACTTAATTCGCCCTTCTTGAAGCAGGAGATCAAATATCCTATCGGCTTTAGTAGTGTCAAAAGTGAACCTCTCAACCTCCTTCTGACCGAACGGACAAGATATCGGCTTCTTGTCTTTTACCCACTCAGTGACGCCGATTTCGGTCCCTTCATCTGACTCAGAATCTTCTTCTTCTTCAACGCAGGACACCTTCTTGTTCCAGGTCTTCCTAGGTTCAAAAGCTTTGACCTCTTGATCGGCAACTCTCTGCACGAGGTGACTCAGGCTTTCGAACTCTTGAGACGCATATTTATCCTTGATGCGTGGCAGTAATCCTTGGAAAGCCAAATCCGCAAATTGCCGATCGTCCAGTACTAAGCTATAACATTTATTCTTTACGTCCCGAAGCCTTTGGATGAAGCTTTCTACTGATTCATCATTGCGCTGCTTCAGCTTGACCAAATCGGTAATCCTCTTCTCATGAACGCCAGAGAAGAAGTACTTGTGAAACTGTTTCTCCAGATCGGCCCAAGTAATCACAGAATTTGGAGGAAGCGAGATAAACCACGTAAACGCCGATCCAGACAAAGACGACGAGAACAATCTCACCCTTAGCTCATCTCTGCTAGCCGCCTCTCCACATTGGATAATGAAGCGGTTGATGTGCTCCATCGTCGATGTATCATCTTGGCCAGAAAATTTTGTGAAATCTGGCACCTTGTACCGATTTGGGAGAGGAATCAGGTCGTAGGACTAAGGGTACGGTGTTCGATAAGAGTACGTATTGACCTTAGGCTTGATGCCGAATTGCTCTTTCATCACTTCGGCTATTTTATCGACCCAGTACGCATCCTGATCTTGCCGATGGATCGGCTGAAAATTAACTGGCTAGGCTGGCGGGTGCATTCCTTCTTGCCTTTGTGGCGAGTAAATCGGTCCGGTCAGCGCAGGTGCAGCACCACCTTGCTGAATAATAGACACCGGTTGATTTGCCGATGTATAACCTTGGACGCTCACTGGGACATATTGCGGCATGACATTCATCGGTCGATATACCGATGTTTCATTCTGAGAGTTTGCTGGGTAACGGTACCATTGTGCTCCCGCTACTTGGTACCCAGGTTGTACCACCTGTTGTTGGACTGGACTGATCCACGCAGGATCATAAGTCATCGGCATATAATTTGCCAAAAATTGATGGTTACCCGGTGCTTGCGGCTCCTGCACCCTGGAACAATCGACGAACTGGCCCCCTTGGTGCACTCATACCCCAGTTTGATGATCTGTCATCATCATGGGATGGTTTGCCATTGCCAAATCTTGTTGCATCGGCAAAGCATAAGGCATCTTGGATACCACCATCTGAAGATTCCCTGGTGGCAACTGCACGTTCGAAGAAGATGTAGCATAATGCATCACCGGATTCATCGGCTATGCTGAAATGGCTGATTCCACAGGGGCCTTCCTCGCCGCATTATCACCCCGGATCAACTCAGCGTCGATAGGCGAATTTGGAGGCATACCGTATCCCCACCAGCTAGCAGGAATTGGTTGACTCTGGATCACGGGTCCTGACATCTCCGATGCTATCGGATCTGTATTTAGCCGAACGACGCTCACAGGGCTCGATTTGGGCGGAGTAACCTCACCGGCAGATGGCTTCGCAGGTTGGGACGATGCCGCTGGGACCGCCGATGGAGTCACAGTAGATGCCAATCCAGGTTGATGATACGCCGGACCAATGTAATGGGGTGTCTGTCCTTCTTTGAAAGATTGCATAACAGCATTGTATATAGTATTGAACAGCACCGTAGAGTGGCTAATTAATGCTTGATTTAATGCAGAATTAACCATCTCTTGTAATTTACCAGGATTGGCGTCGAAAGTGACCTGCCGCGGCAACGGCGGATCGTGCTTCTGGATAGTTTTGCCGCTCCTGCTTAGGTCGAAGGACTTCAGATATAGCTGCTTATATTCCTCCATAGCCTGCTCCATAGCTTGCTTCTGATCATCTTTCAGATCTGCTTTGGAGACTTCAATGACGTTCTTTGGATCAACGTCAGTAGAACCACCCATGATCTTGATCAAGAGATGTATCTAGCGTCCCACCGGGTGTGCCAAAAGAGGTGTTGACACAAAAAGCGTCGGATCTGCGAACACCTCAGGCTTATACCCGAACTCGATATCCAAAGGTGTGTCAGTCGATTTGACCAGTTAATCGACAAGGACGATAACTAGAACAAGCTTGAACGAGACGACAGCGATGCGCCCGGACGTCAAAGCTCAACTTGATCAAAACGCGGAACTTGCGAAGACGACGACGATCTTGCAGATGCAGCCCATCCAGGCGTCATAAGAACTCATAGGTATGCTAGAACTAGTACGATAAAAGTAGATGCTGGAAAAGTAAGACGAAAATAATAGATTTGTTTGATTGTATTCGATATATCTTCTCATACGAGCCCTGGGTACATATTTATAATCCGGTAAAAGGAGTTATACATGACATGACTCATACTAAACAAAACTCCTATTTTTAAGGAAATAAAACGACTCGTGCAAGAGTCAGACTCAAACTAAAACAATAATATTAGCATAAAATCTCTAGTTTCCTTATCTATCTTCCCTACGATGAAATTTTCCATCGGCAGATTCCTTCAATCCGCAACTTCCTTCTATTTCCATCGGCAACTTTCTGCTGACGTTAGCCACATCAACCTGTATCCATCGGTAATTCCTTCTCATCGGCAAAACATATCTTCTTTCCTCTTTGATGCCTCTTCCGTCACACTCACCATCGGCAGATTCTTCTGCTTCTATCGGCAATGAAACTGATAGCCCCTTGATACCGATAAGGAACAAATTTACCTCTTTACCGATCAATACACTTGGTTTAATGTTGACTCGTGCAAAAAACAGTGTCAACACTTCTCTTTCCATGATGATTGCTGCACTTACTACGTTCTTTGTTGTTGTGATATACAACATCATATCTTCCTTATTTCTTGGTGGTGTCATTACTGGAGATGATGATAAGTATTCTTTTAGCTTGATGAAGGCTTGATTTGATTCTTCTGTCCATTAGAAGTTCTCTTTCCTTTTTAGGAGTTTGAAGAAAGGTAGTCCTTTTTCTCCCAATTTTGATATGAATCTGTTTAGAGCTGCCATACAACCTGTTAGCTTTAGTATGTCCTTGACCTTTTTGAGTGGCTTCATATCTATTATTGCTTTGACTTGTTTTGTGCTAGCTTCAATCCCTCTATTGCTGACTAAGAAACCGAGTAGTTGTCCTGATGGTATGCCAAAAACGCATTTTGTGGGATTAAGTTTCCACTTCCACGCTTTCAGATTCTTGAAGGTCTCTTCTAGGTCTTTCAATAGTGATTCAGGTTCCTTTATTTTGACTATGTCATCAATGTAGGCCTCGGCATTTCTTCCGATTTGATCTCCAAGGCAGGTTTGTATTGCTCTTTGATATGTTGCTCCTGCGTTTTTCAGTCCAAACAACATTGATTTGTAGCAATATGCCCCGAAGGGTGTTATAAAAGATGTTTTTCTTTGATCTTCTTCTCTCAGTGATATTTGATGATATCCCGAGTAGCAGTCGAGGAAAGATAGCAGTGATGATCCCGCTGTTGAGTCTATGACTTGGTCAATTCTTGGTGATTCATATGGGTCTTTCGAGCAATGTTTGTTAAGATCTGTGTAGTCCACACACATACGCCATTCTTTTGAGTTCTTTTTCTCCACCAATACTGGGTTAGCTAGCCAGTCTAGGTTGATTATTTCCTTGATGAATCCTGCTGCCAGTAGTTTTGTAATTTCCTTTTTGATCGTTGTTTTCCTGTCTGGTGCAAATCTACGTAGGTTCTGTTTTACTGGTCTTGATCCTTTGTTTGTATCAATTTTGTGCTCAGCCAACTCCTTTGGGACTCCTGGCATGTCTGCCGGTTTCCATGCAAATATGTCTTTGTTGTCCCTTAGAAAGTTGGTGAGCGCGAGTTCCTATTTGGGATCCAGGTTTGCACTAATTATTGCGGTCTTTTCTGAATCTCCAGTTAATAGGTCGATTGTTTTCGTGGCTGCTTCTTTTGGAGGTCTAAAGTTTCTTGGCTTCTTTGCCAGTATTTGGATTTCGTCCGGGTTAATTATCTCAACCTTCTTCGCAATGTCTTCTTTTTCCTTGTAATCTTGTAACTTTTTTGATATTTGTATGGCTTGTACATCACAGTCATATGCCTCCTTTAGTTCTCCTTTTAGTGAAAGGACTCCTTTTGTTGTCGGCATCTTGAGCAGTAGATATGGGTAGTGGGGTATTTCCATGTATCTTATGAGTGCTGGTCTTCCAAGGATTGCATGATAACATGATTCGAAGTCGGCTACTTCAAACTTGATGAACATGGTTCGATATTTGTTGGGTGTTCCAAAGGTGACTGGTAAGGTGATTTGTACAAATGGTATGGAAGCTTTTCCGGGTACTACCCCATAGAAGGGAATACTTGTCGGTGTGATCATGCCTTCATAGTCCAAATTCATCTTCCTTAGGGTCTCTGTGAAGATTATGTTTAATCCTGCTCCTCCGTCGATGAGTACTTTGGAAACTGCCACTCCTGCTATTGTTGGTCTCATTACTAGGGGGTAATAGCCAGCGTTTGGTCTGTGTTGAGTTTGGTCAAGTTTTGTGACCCTTGTTGAGAGATTTATCATGCTCCCAAGATCAAGATCACGTACACGCCACATATACATGCTGCTTCTACACTAGATGTACGCAGAAACATGCCTTACATTTTCCACATAGTTCATGCTCCATGTTCTAATAGAAAATCCTATCTCTGGTATGTGCTAGTAAATGAGACATAGACTATGCAAAATTATGAAAAAAAAGATGAAAAAAATATTTATAGGGGCACTTGAGGTCCCAAGTTTTAGAAAAAAAATGATGATGATCACATCAAGGCTCATAGAAAAAAATGATGAGCATATCAAAGCTCATAGAAAAATAAAGATAGTTATGTCTCAAAATAATAAGTTAGGAAAGAGAGATCATATAAAGGAGTATTGATCATTTGCCATGTTTCCACACACTTGCACATCTCGATCTAAGAGTATGACATTTCTCTCCTTGGATCCGGAATTTGACTTTACAATATATGTAAGGTAAGTTTTCCACATCTTTTATCCCTACTGTGAACACATGGTTGATATGTACCCATGTAGTTCAGTTTTGTGATGAGTGATTGCCCAACGCTTGAGCGTTTCAGTTTCAGTGACTTACACCAATCCTTTGTGAAAGCAAATGTGTGCCTATCTATTGGCTTGTGGTGTGCAGGTGCTATGCCTAGTGACAGTGGTCAATGGCGTGGAGAAGGTCGAGTAGAGTTTTGTCGTGCCGATGGACTGAGAGCGGTGAAGGGTGAAAGCGGGGCTCGGACTGAGGGACAGTAGGTCCTCTATCCTTTCTGCTAGTCTTTTTGCGTAATTGTTGCCCTAGTAGTTGTTGTTTGAGTATCTGTTGTTTGTGTTTCTGTTGTTGTTGTAATTGTTGTTGTACCCTCCTTTGTCGTTGTCATTGTATCTTCTTTTGTTGTCTGTTGCTGCTACCATGTTGTCTTGTCTTGGTCTTTTGTCATTTGGTCTGAAATCTGATCTTTTATTTTCATAAAAATCTCGAGTGAATCTGTGTCGAGTTCTTTCTGTTGACGATATCATCTTTTCGACAGCTCTTTTGAAGTCTTCATTAGATCCTGGGTTTTCGTTGAAATAGTCTTTGAACTGCCAATTTGCTATGATTCCATCCGCAAATGTCTCTATTACTTCCCTGTCGGTGATGTCATGTATTTGAGGTCTAAGTTCACCAAACCTTCGATAATATTCCCTCAAAGTTTCTCCTTTTCTTTGCTTTACATTCTTCAATTCTGTCGCTATCATGGGATGTGTTATTATTCCTGCAAAGTTGTTGCAGAAAGCTTCTTGCAAATTTTCCCAATACTTGATTGATCTTGGTTTCAGCTTCTCAAACCATTGCAAAGGCATGGCTTCGAGCGCCATTGGAAAGTATAAGGCTTTGATGTCATTGTTTCCTCCTGCGAGTTCAATGGATTGGGAATATACTCTTATCCATTGTCTCGGTTCCACTTTTCCGTTGTACATGGAGTGATTTGGCGGCTTGAATTTGTGTGGTAATTTCAACGTCTGCAGTCTTCCTGCCAAGCATGGGAATCTGTCATACTGTTCTGTTGAAGTCTGGTGACCAATCTCTTCTGTAATAATCCATGTCATCTCTATATTCGGATTCTGGTGACCCAATCCGAGCCATTTTGTTTAACCAGCCCAAGATGTTGTTCCTGTCTTTCCGAAGGTTGTGGCACCTCGGTTTTCCCTAGTCTGTGGAATATTGACTTCTTGATGGGTTGTTCCCCCTATTTTTCTCCTTGTCCTTCTTGAGGTATATTTTCGTCGGGTTGTTTATTGGGGTCTCTGTCTTCTTTGATTGGCTCATCTCTGTGGTAAGGTTGTTTAGTTGAAGGACCGAGAACGGTGACCAGGGGGGTGAATGGGAGCCAAATAAAATTCAACTCAAGGACTTGGCCCATGTCCCAAAATCACACCCAAAACTTGACCTCGGAAGAACCGACTCGCACATGACCTAACAAGTAGGTGGACACCTTAGGAAGACCCCTAAAGGTGCAGCGGAGCGGTCGGAGAAGATGGAGAACAAACGAAGCCACGAAGTCGAAACCGATACACCGAGAGAGGTACTCTCAACCCCTAGAGAGAAGAGGCAAGAGCACACCCAACAATACTTATGAGAACTGGTCTCAAAAGTACCTAATCATGTTCCTTACGTGAATACGAATCCAACGCAACAAATGGAACTTGATTCGGAGTCCGGACGAGGGAGAAACGGCCAAAACAGCAATCAACAGTGACCTCAGGACTACTTGAAAGTGGTCCGGAGCTATGGTCCGGAGCACCTCAGGACCAATGGAAGTGGTCCGGTGCTATGGTCCGGAGCCTGCTGAAAAAACTTCCCAACACAGTATGCACCCACCCTTCGGACAAGTAGTCCGACGCTTACCTCAGGACCAATGGAAGTGGTCCGGAGGTATGGTCCAGAGCTAGGTGCTTTGCTGCAGATTTTCGGCCACACCACAGGACCACTCGCTATGGTCCGGTGCCTTGTCCAAAGTGGTCCGGAGGGTGGTCCGGAACTCACGAACAGCGCACAGAAAACCCACGAAAACGGATTAGATCATGAAATGCATGGCCATGCTTGGGTTAAGTGTTAACCCACGAGTTGTACCAAATATCGTGAGGCAAAGGAATAACAAGTATATTGTATTGTGGTGGTTCGTCTGATATGATCATAGCGTATGCATAAGAGTTGACATGCCTTGCTAGAGGCCGCTATCAACTATTGGTCGAGTAAGAGTACTTGGGCCATGTCTATGTGTGCGTGAGCCCATAGGGTCGCATGCTTAAGGGGCTGGAAGCCTAATTCGGGTTGGACCCGAATTAGACTAGGTTTAGGGTTGCTAATAGGCCTCCAACGTGGGAGCTCATTAGGACGCTTATATAAGCAAGGGGAGGCATGGGGCGAGTTAGACTTACGTCCTTTGGCAGCCGTCGTCGCCCTCCCCATGCTCGCGCCTAGTACTCCTCACGGACCTAGCAGTCTAGAGGGGTGACGCTTCTTCCCTGCACGTGTGAGATTCCTCGGACGTGCTGCATCTGGAGCACAAGGACGAACCGCGAGAAGGAGCCGTTGAGACGGACGACCTCGCAACTGCACGACACTGCTGCGACGCGCACGACTACATCAAGTCGCTTCCGCTGCACCTGCGCATCTAGTGGTAACCCCATGATCTATAACTTGCACTAGTTCCTGGTTTATGGGGTAGAAAAATTTTGTTTTCTGGCTAGCGTAGCAACCTCATAACCCTACAGTGGTATCGGAGCCGTTAGTTGCCTCGTTATACATTCGGGTGTATGCATATGGAGATATGTATGGTTTTGGATCAATATCTGATCATGGTTCGTGATCTTGCCATGTTGGTATTGTAGCGATCTACTCGTACCGGTCGGGATTCCGCCATCCGAGTTAAGTGATACATGTAAACCCAATTACGGTGAGTTGGAGATCAATAAGATTGATCGAATCGGACCTAGGTCAAGTTCCTAGCGCATGAGATGCGGAGGCGACGGCGGATTGGATCCGCCGTCGGAGGGAAATTTGCAGAAAAGTACTGTTTGGTAAAACGACCATAACTTTTGCATACGACCTCGGAACGAGAAAAACCTTAAACGAAAATCATGCGCCGGAAAATTTTGGCGGTTTCGGCGAAAATTAGATTTGCGAAATTCGGCCCAGAAAATTGAGTTTTCGGCATTTTAAGTTTAGATGTTGGAATCGTTAACTCTGTTTTGCAGGTATTCGTGATTGGTATAGCCCTTATGTGTATGTGATGCATGTATGTAATTAATTCATGGCTTGCACGTCATGATTAAGATAATATGGCTGGAGCCACATATATTGTCAATTCATATGTAATGGCCTACATGCCAATCTGTGATGATCCTACGACTATGTAATTTTATTTCACTATGTTACAGTAGTGATAGATAGTCTTGGTGGACTCATCACGGAGGATGGCATACTTCAATCATGGAGATGGCGATCACCATGATGAACAGATTGATGGAGATGGAGATCTCCAAAGGAATAATGGGCTATATCAAGTCAAATTTGTGTTTATGTCGTTCTTACGATGTTCTACTTTCACGTGCAATAATTTTTTTGTCTACATATGCGGTAGTGAAGTAGAACGATCCCTCAACAATGTTTAAGTCATAATGCTTCCCCAAACCTTGCACTGTCACGTGTCTCGTACGATCGGTGGTGGATCTATGAAATTAGGGTGCCACTGGTTTTCCTTGACTAGACAGGTTTGTGTCAGACACTTACAAGCAGAAGGTTTGGTTACTTGAACAAGGTTATCCTAACGGTTAGGGACCTTGGAGCATTAGTTGTTGGTAACACAAGCATAGAGATGTCACCCAACAACAAGAGTCATATGTGATATGATTAGCAAGGAGTTGCTTACCGATCTACCATGTCTCCTAGCGGTGATGCTAAAGCTCACTAGTAGACTTGTTAGTTGCGGGTCTTGAATCACTAAGTTTCAATAGAGGGATATTTATTTTAGTGGGAGTAGATTCTATTAAAATTTTAATATGATTTACTCTGTCTTGGATACATTGTCTTAGTATTTTGCATTACTTTTGTTGTAGATGGCTCCCAGTAATCAACCATTTACTTTGCGTTCAATTCTTGAGAAAGATAAGTTGAATGGAACAAACTATGTGGATTGGATCCGCAACCTGAGAATTGTTCTCAGGGCTGAGAAAAAGGAAGATGTTCTAGACACCCCATTACCAGATGAGCCTGCTGATAATGCACTTGCTGCAAAGAAAACCGCTTACAAGAAAGCATGTGATGCTGATCTTGAAGTGGGTTGCCTTATGCTTGTTTGCATGGAGCCAGATCTCCAGATGCAATTTGATAATAATCATACACCGTACGATATGACCATGGCGCTTAATGATATGTTTCATACTCAAGCCAGGACTGAAAGGTTCAATATTTCCAAGGCTTTTGTCGAAACCAAGCTTGCAGAAGGCGCAACAGTTGGCCCACATGTGATCAAGATGGTTGGTCACACTCAGAGATTGGAGAAGCTAGGCTTCCCAATGGGCCTAGAGTTGGCCACTGATTTCATACTTGCGTCTCTTCCGCCTAGCTATGGGAACTTCATTTCGAACTACCATATGCATGTGGCGGAGAAGGGCTTGAATGAATTGTGTGGCATGCTTAAAACAGCAGAAGCTGATATCAAGAAAGGTGTTGGCAGTAGACATGTGATGACAGTCCAAAACAAGCCTCACTTTAAGAAGAGGGCTTGGAAGAAGAAGAAGGTGATGGCTAAAGATCAGATCTCTCAGCCAAACCCTCCTCATGCGCCCAAGGTTGTTGGACAAGCTGCTGAAGCTAAATGCTTTCATTGTAATGGGAAAGGTCACTGGAAAAGGAATTGCAAGTTGTACTTGGAATCCTTGAAGGATGGCGGTGGTAAAGGTACTCCCGCTGCTTGTACACTTGTTGTTTATGTTACAGACATTTTTCTCGCTGATTCTTATATTAATTCTTGGGTATTTGATACCGGATCGGTTGCTCATATTTGCAATATGATGCAGGGAATGATAAGAAGTAGAAGCGTGAAAAGAGGAGAAGTTGATTTCCGCATGGGCAATAATGCAAGAGTTGCTGCGTTGAGCGTTGGGACGATGCAACTTCACCTCCCGTCAGGATTTATTTTGGAATTAAATAATTTTTATTTTGTTCCTAGTTTAAGTTGAAACATTGTATCACCTTCATGTTTGATGAAGGATGGTTATTCATTTGCGAGTAAAGACAATGGTTGTGTGATCTCAAAGAATGACATGTTTGTAGCTTTTGCATCCATTGTGAATGGGTTGTTTATTTTAAATCTTGAGGATGCACCTATCTGTAATATTAATGCTAAAAGGCCTCGGCTTAATGAGTTAAGTCCTACTTATATGTGGCATTGTCGTTTAGGTCATATAAGTGAGAATCACATGAAGAGGCTCCATTCAGATGGGCTTCTAACTTCGTTTGATTTTGAATCATACGAGACATGTGAGGCTTGCCTATTGGGTAAGATGACCAAGTCGTCTTTCACAGGTTTTCCCGAGAGGGCGGAAGACTTATTGGAACTTGTACATACTGATGTATGTGGACCAATGAGTACGAAAGCTAGAGACAGATTTCAATACTTCATAACCTTCACTGATGATTTGAGTAGATATGGATATATCTACTTAATGAAACATAAGTCTGGAACATTTGAAAAGTTCAAAGAATTTCAGAATGAAGTAGAGAATCAACGTGGCAAAAAAATTAAAGCCTTGCGATCTGATCGTGGAGGCGAATATTTGAGCCATGAGTTTAGCAATCATCTAAAGAGTTGTGGAATTATTCCACAGCTTACGCCACCTGGAACTCCTCAGAGAAATGGCATATCCGAGTGACGTAATCGGACTTTGTTGGACATGGTTCGGTCTATGATGAGCCAATCAGACCTACCACTCTCGTTTTGGGGATATGCTCTAGAAACAACCGCTTTCACATTGAATAGGGTACCGTCTAAGTCCGTAGTTAAGACACCATATGAGATATGGACTGGTAAGAGTCCCATTTTGTCTTTTCTAAAGATTTGGGGTTGTGAAGTTTATGTCAAACGACTTATGTCGGATAAACTAACACCCAAGTTGGACAAATGCTTTTTCGTGGGATATCCAAAGGAAACTTTAGGATATTACTTCTACAACCGATCAGAGGGCAAATTGTTTGTTGCTTGGAACGGTGTCTTCTTAGAGAAAGAATTTCTCAATAAAGAGAAGAGTTGACAAAAGGTGTATCTTGAAGAAGTTCAAGATGAGCCAATAGGGGATAACTCTATGAGTGATGCTAATGTAGCAGAACAAGTTGAGATACCTATGGCAAGAGAAACACCACCAAAACCATGAAGGTCGGCAAGAATCCGTGAGGCTCGTGGGGAAGTGTTATTGTTAGACGATGACGAACCTGCGACTTACGCGGAAGCAATGATGGACCCAGATTCCGAGGAATGGCAAAGTGCCATGAGATCCGAGATAGATTCCATGGGAGACAATCAAGTTTGGAACTTGGTTGACCCGCCTGATGGGGTTAAACCTATTGATTGCAAATGGGTCTATAAAAAGAAAAAGGATGTGGATGGAAACGTTCACGTCTATAAAGCTCGACTTGTTGCAAAGGGTTTTCGGCAAGTTCAAGGAGTTGACTACGACGAGACATTCTCGCCGGTAGCGATGCTTAAATCTATCCGGATTATTCTAGCAATTGCTGCTTATTTCGATTATGAGATTTGGCAGATGGATGTTAAAACAGCCTTTCTAAATGGAAATTTGGAAGAGGACGTGTATATGATGCAGCCCGAAGGCTTTGTTGATCCTAAAAATGCTGGAAAATATGCAAGCTAAAGAAATCCATTTATGGATTAAAGCAAGCATCTCGGAGTTGGAATATTCGTTTTGATGAAGTGATCAAAGGGTTTGGCTTTCGTCAGAATGAAGAAGAACCTTGTGTTTACAAGACGGAAAGTGGGAGCGTTGTTGTATTTCTAATCTTGTATGTGGATGACATACTATTAATTGGGAATGACATTCCTATGTTGCAATCCGTAAAGACTTCACTGAATAATAGTTTTTCTATGAAGGATTTAGGAGAAGCAACATACATTTTGGGCCTTAAGATCTATAGAGATAGATCAAAGAGGCTTATAGGATTAAGCCAAGATACATACATTGACAAGGTGTTGAAATAGTTCAACATGGAATAATCCAAGAGAGGGTTCTTGCCTGTCACATGGTATGCGTTTTAGCGAGAAGCAGTGTCCTACGATAGCTGATGAGCAGAAGCGCATGAGTAAGGTTCCATATGCTTCGGCCGTTGGTTCCATTATGTACACCATGATATGTACTCGCCCAGATGTCTCATATGCTCTAAGTGTTGCGAGCAGGTACCAAGCTAATCCAAGTGAGAGTCACTGGACGCTTGTTAAAAACATCCTTAAGTACTTGAGAAGGAATAAAGATGTGTTCCTAATCTATGGAGGTGAGGAGGAGCTCGTTGTAAATGGTTACACCGATGCCAGCTTCCAAACTGACATGGATGATTCACAATCTCAATCAGGTTTTGTGTTCACAATAAATGGTGGTGGTGTAAGCTGGAAGAGTTCCAAGCAGGAGACGGTAACCGATTCTACAACAGAAGCCGAGTACATTGCAGCTTCTGCTGTTGCAAAGGAAGGTGTTTGGATGAGGAGGTTTCTCATCGAGCTTGGCGTGGTTCCAAATGCGTCTCGCCCATTGAATCTGTATTGTGACAACAATGGGGCGATAGCGCAGGCTAAGGAGCCCAGGAATCACCAAAAGAACAAACATGTACTACGGAAGTTTCATCTCATTTGAGAGTTCGTCGGTCGAGATGAGATCAAGATGTGCAAAATACATACGGATTTGAATGTTGCAGATCCTTTAACAAAGGCTTTTCCACAGCCTAAGCATGAGGCGCACGTAAAAGCTATGGGTATTAGATATCTTCGAGATTAGCTCTAGTGCAAGTGGGAGACTGTTGGGAATATGCCCTAGAGGTAATAATAGAGATGATTGTATTTCCTTGTATCCATGACATATTATGAGTTCAATGAATATCCATTAAAGACAACTTATATTGATAAGCAATTATGTGAATTGTTTGTGAAACTCTTTTACTTGTATGGTTATTCTAAAGTTGTCCCTGATCGAAGTTTGTACTAGAATGTACATGAATATTGGATCAGCACATTATTAGTTGATGACTATGTTTCACAAGTCATGGACATGGAGATGTCGAACTAAAAATGTGGGCACATGTAGGACATGGTGCTGGACAGACCCGACATGAGATTGTCTCTATACACATCATGTACGTTATGTCCTTAGACCTAAGATTGTCGTTTGTACTGAAGATGTGAAACGACCTACCTTGGGACTACCAAACGCTACTTCGTAACTGGGTAGTTATAAAGGTGGATTTCGGGTTTGTCGGGAAACATGTTGTGAGACATAGTCAATCAAGATGGAATTTGCCACTCTTCATATGAGAGAGATATCACTGGACTACTCAAATGATTAGATCATGAAATGCATGGCGGTGCTTGGGTTAAGTGTTAACCCACGAGTTGTACCAAATATCGTGAGGCAAAGGAATAACAAGTATATTGTATTGTGGTGGTTCGTCTGATATGATCATAGCGTATGCATAGGAGTTGACACGCCTTGCTAGAGGCCTCTATCAACTATTGGTCGAGTAAGAGTACTTGGGCCATGTCTATGTGTGTGTGAACCCACAGGGTCGCACGCTTAAGGGGCTGGAAGCCTAATTCGGGTTGGACCCAAATTAGAGTAGGTTTAGGGTTGCTAATGGGCCTCCAACGTGGGAGCTCATTAGGACGCCTATATAAGCAAGGGGAGGCGCGGGGCGAGTTAGACTTACATCCTTTGGCAGCCGCCGTCGCCCTCCCCACGCTCGCACCTAGTACTCCTCGTGGACCTAGCAGTCCAGAGGGGTCACGCTTCTTCCCTGCACGTGTGGGATTCCCCGGAGGTGCTGCATATGGAGCACAAGGATGAACCGCGAGAAGGAGACGTTGAGACGGACGACCTCGCAACTGCACGGCACTGCTGCGACGCGCACGACTACATCAAGTCCCTTCCGCTGCACCTGCGCGTCTAGTGGTAACCCCGTGATCTATAACTAGCACTAGTTCCTGGTTTATGGGGTAGAAAAAATTTGTTTTCTGGCTAGCCTAGCAACCTCATAACCCTACAAATGTCACCCTTCTTGTAATGATCTCGCAAGAAATGAAAGCGGACCTCAATGTGCTTGGTGTTTGAATAAAGCACGGGATTTTTAGCCACACTAATTGCACTCGTGCTATCGCAAAGCAGAGGCACCTTAGTAAGCTCAAGACTGAAATCTCTCAAAGTGGCAATCATCCAAATCAACTGCGAGCAACAGCTAGCTGGGGCAACATACTCAGCTTCGCACATCGACTGTGCCACGCTAGACTGTTTGTGAGAAGACCAAGACACAAAAGAAGACCCGAGAAACTGGCAAGTCCCAGAAGTGGACTTCCGATCAAGACGGCATCCGGCAAAACCCACATCAGAATAACCACAAAGCTCAAGTGTGGAAGAGGTGGAGAACCAAAGTCCAAATTCGGGAGTGAAGCGCAAGTACCTCATGATGCGTTTCACCGACTGCTTGTGCGAAGGCCGTGGGGACGCCTGAAAGCGTGTACACAAGTAGACGGCGAACTCAATGTCCAGCCGAGTCGCTGTCAAGTACAGAAGCGCCCCGATCATGCTTTGGTACTCCGTCTGATCCACCGCCTCTCCTTCCTCGTCTGCATCCAAGGCAGTCGTAGTCGACATGGGCGTCAAGAGGGGCTTTGCCTCGCCCATGTCAAACTTCTTCAAGATATCCTTCGCGTACTTGCCTTGGTGCACAAACGTCCCTTCCCGGGTTTGCTTGATTTGCAACCCGAGAAAGAAAGTCAACTCTCCCATCATGCTCATCTCAAATTCCCTGCTCATAATATCTGCAAACTTGGCAACAAGAGCATGAGAAGAACCACCAAAGATGCTATCATCCACGTATATTTGGACAAGGAGAGTGTCTTTGCCTTGCTTGAGGAGAAACAACGTCTTATCTACCGATCCCATTTTAAAACCCTTAGCAAGCAAAAAGGTTTTTAGCCTATCATACCATGCTCTAGGGGCTTGTTTCAAACCATACAAAGCTTTGTGAACTTTAAAAACATGGTTTGGAAACTTGGGATTTTCGAAACCGAGAGGTTGTTTAACATAAACTTCCTCCTCTATGTAGTCGTTTAAGAAAGCACTTTTAACGTCCATTTGAAAAAGTTTAAAACCCTTAGAAGCCGCAAAAGCTATAAGGATTCTAATGGCTTCTAAACGAGCTACGGGAGCAAAGGTTTCCTCACAGTCTATTCCCTCCTTTTGACAAAAGCCTTGTGTTACCAACCTAGCCTTGTTGCACACTACCACCCCATCTCCACTTTGTTTATTTTTGAAAACCCATTTGGTACCTATGGGGTAGAGGAACTAAGACCTAAACGCAGTTTCGCTCAAAGTTTTCTAACTCCTCATGCATGACATTAACCCAATCCGGATCCATCAAAGCGTGTCCAACATCTCGAGGCTCAAAAGAAGCGACAAAAGCCGAATGAGAAAAGTGAGAGATATAGGACCTGGACCGCGTGACTCGACGGTCAATGTCGCCGATGATGTTCTCCGGCGGGTGCTGCCGCTGGATGTGGAGGGGAGCCTGCCTAGACGAAGTGGCCTCCCCCTCGACAGCAGCTGGAGCTCCCTCAGGTGCAATGGGCACCGACTGAGGAAGCTGCTCGAACGGCCCCCATATAGAGGAAGTAGTCAGATCGGGACCGTGAGCCGAAGTGGACGTCACAGGGTTGACGGGAGCAGCCAGTGGAGTTGGCTCGGGATCACCCCAATCGGCATCATCCTGCTCCTCCTCCACAAAGATGCTAGTGTTCACCTCATCATCACCTGCAATCTCAAAAGCAGTGGAAACACAGGGCATAGTCTCATCGAAGGTAATCTCACAAGTCTCCATCACTCGGTTAGTCTCAAGGTTAAGTGCACGATAAGCACGAGAGTGAGTAGAATAAACAAGAAAGATACCGTCAGAAGACCGTGATTAAAATTTATCCAAATTACCGCCCTTTTTAGGATGAAGCACCTGCACCCAAATACCCGTAGGTGACTTACCTTGGGTGGTCTCCCAAATCGCAACTCATAAGAACTCTTCTTCTTGAAAGCTCGGAGGAAAATGCGATTAGAGACATAGCAAGCAGAACTGAGTGCTTCATCCCAATACCGCCTAGGAGTCCTATGCTCATCGAGCATTGTCCTGGCCATCTCAACAAGGGTCCAATTCTTGCGCTCAACAACACTGTTCTGCTGGGGAGTGTGAGGTGAGGAAAACTGGTGATCGAGACCCAAAGAAGAGCAAAGAGTTGCAAAATGAACATTCTTGAATTTTGTGCCATTGTCACTGCGGATAGCCCTCATGACATTCTTAGGTAGCTCATTTTGCAATCTCAAAATCAGATCTCGAACAAGTGGAAAAGTCTCATCCTTACTCTCCAAAAAGAACACCCAAGAGTACCTCGAGTAGTCATCAACGACTACAACAACATACCACTTCCCTCCCTCCGACCTAACCCGAGCTGGACCAACTATGTCCATATGCAAGAGCTCGCCGGGTCGAGTGGTCATGACCTCAGTCACAAGAGGATGGGAAGCGGCAACCATCTTGCCATGCCTGCAAGGATGGCAAACCAAATCCTTCTCAAACTTTAGCTTTGGCAATCCTTGGATAAGGCCCATTGAGCTAAGCCTTGCAAGCAAGTCAAAACTCAAATGTCCCAATCTCCTATGCCACTTCCAAAGCTCGGAAGAAGAACCGGCAAGAAGACAACGAGAAGGTCCGGAAGAGATAGTAAAATCCGCACGAAAAACCTTCCTGAAGGGTAAAATCCGGTAAACAAGCTCACCACGAGAGTCCAAAATCTGAGAGAGATTAGGCTTAAAACTCACTTCAAAACCGTCATCAAGGAGTTGCGAAACCGAAAGAAGGTTAAAATGCAAATTTGCAACCAAAGCAACATCCTTGAGGACAAAAGAAGACTTCACTCGGATCGACCCTTGGGAGACAAACTTACCTTTACTCTTGTCCCCGAATGTGATATACTCGTTGTGGTGCACGGGGTCGAGGCTGGAGAACCACTTGGAACTTGCAGTCATATGGCGTGAGCATCCGGAATCCACAAGCCAAGTCTCCTCCAGTCGTCCTTCCTACATCAATAAAAAGACATAGGGTGAGAAAACGGTGCAACACTGGGGTTAGTAAACTGTGAAGGATACCAGTGTGGTCCCATTTGCCCAGAGAATGGGTTAGGAGAAAAACCAAACATCTCCTGTCCCCTGGGAGGATAGTGATCACCACGATAGGGAAAATGTGGTCCGCTAAGGAAGGGAGGAGTAAAGCCACCGCCACGAGGCTCGTAGTCGTATGGGTCACGACCGGTACCCCATCGGGCACGACCACCGCATGGTATCGCCTCCCGAGGCCTAGCACCTTGAGGCATTGTACCTCTAGGCCTACAAGTGTGCCTCTGAACTTCCGGTTCACACACCCCAACTCGTGGGTGGTACATGTCCCGGTTGTTCAACTCAACCTGCCTCCGATCATCTCTCTTCCTCCTATAGCAAAACTCGGCCAAGTGCCCATCCCGCTCACAATACTCACAATGGTACCTCACCACACTCTTGGTAGGCACTCTCTTGTTGGGTTGGGTGGCTCTAGCTTTCTTAGGAAGGGGATCACTAGAGATGTCGGGCATTGTATCAAGTGGGTTGCGAAGGTGGTTCGGTTTGGCAATCCACACTTTCTTCTGTGGAGTGGTTTTGGGTAGCTCTTCAAACACACCATCTCTCACAGGAAACTCAGAGGGGTTGGTAGGCTTAGGTGGAGTGATCTTGGTAAGCTTGGGAGTTGTGGTGGGTTTCTCACTCTTGCTCAAACCACTGCACTCACCGATCATACCGAACAAGCTATCGTCCTTCCCACCTATAGCAAAGCCTACTCCCGTGCTGCCAGCCCTTTTGCATTGGCTAAGCATCATCCCCAACTGCGGCTCTCGGCAAGCACCCAGCTCAAGATGGACCGAAGGTATGTGTTTTCTTCCTCGGTACGCATCTTGTCGTATTTGCACGACGCGGTCTCAAGCTCCAAAGCCTCAAAGTGATCCGACTCTCTAGTGCTATCTGAGCTGACCTTCTCTAACACAGCGATCCTAGCATCCTTTTGTGCCAGCTCAGAACGCAAGACTAAGCAAGACTTGCACGCACCAAGTAAGCTAGGCCTAGCCTTCAGCTCACTGACCTCCTCAAGTAGAGTGCCATACTTGTCCTGGAGAGTGACAAGATCAGACATGTGAATGGCGCAAGCATCACACTCTACCTCCTCGGTAACCACCACTGACGCCTTAGCAAAATCTAGCTCATGAAGCGCGCTAAGGTACTTTGCCTTAAAGTCGTTCCTCTCACAAGCGGCACGCTTGAGCAACACATCTTGACTCATCAAGGTGTCATTCAGAGACTCAATCTCGAGAGAGAGGGACTCGACGGTTGGTGATACCTCGAGTGTGTCAGAGTCGTAGTCATAGTCAGGGCCATCCTTGCGCTTGCCGACCTTGCCTTCTTCAATCGCCTTGGTGCAAAAGCCACCGTGCTTGGCGTCGGCGTAGAAGCATAGGTCGTTGAGCTTGTCCTCAACCTTTCCCTTCAACTCATCATTGCTTGAAGAAGCACCTCCGTCGGAGGAGGCATCGATGTTGCTGAGAGAGGTGAGGAAGGCTCGGTGCTTGGCCTTCACCTTGTCAATCACCTTCTTGGAGGACCTTCGGTGGTAGCCACCCTTGGGCTTTTGCTTGTCCTCGAAGTGGTGGTCGCGCTTGTCCTTGCGCTTGGTGAAGTCACCCGCAGCTTTCTTGGGGTTGTTTGCGATGAAGTGATCCTCATCACCGCAACGGTAGCACCCCTTGGCTGAGCCACCACGCCGACGGTTCAAACGGTTGTTGTGAAATCGTGAGAACTTGGTGATGACCAAAGCCAGCTCATCATCTCCAAGAGCCTCCACTTCATCCTCTGTCACAGAAATCAAAGACAAAGCGAACAAAGAGTGTGAAGGGTTAGAGGAAGAAGAAGACGTACCGCCGGGACCAGAAACCAACGCCATCGATGGTTTCAACGGGTTTCAAGCTTGGCCCGGGTCTGGTAGTCAATCTCCGAGGACTTGAGCTTGCTGAACAGCTCGTCCACGATCAGGGCATCATAGCCCGGTGAATGGCAGCCACCTTCATCTCCCATACCTTCTGATCAAGAGCATGCAAAATCTTGATAGCCATCTCATGATCATCATAAGGCAAGTTGGCTCGATTAGCATGCATCTTGTTGACGATAGATTGGAAGCGAGTGAACATCCTGTCAACAGATTCGCCGGCCAACTGAGCAAAGTTCTCGTACTCTCTATGGTACGTATCGAAGAGTCTAGACTTGATATGAGGGTTGCCCTCATGATATCTCAAGAGTGTTTGCCGAATCTCCCGTGCCGTAGTGAGACTCGAAACCCGCTCAAACTCCGGAAGAGACAAACAAGAGAAGAGAATACTGTGAGCTCTTGTGTTTGACGCATGCTGCGTAACCTGGGCATCGGTGATCCGAGCCTCATGAACCATGTAGTACTCATTCTCACAAATCTCCCAAAACTTTGTGTCAAGCCGTTGGAGGTAAGCGGACATGCACACATTCCAATAGGCAAAGTTGGTTCCATCAAAGTAAGGAGGTTTACCAGCACCTCGCTCCATATCGCCTTCGCGGATCAAGAACCGTATAAGGTGGATTGATCCTTAACCGGCTCTGATACCAATTGAAGGACCGAGAACGGCGACCAGAGGGGGGTGAATGGGAGCCAAATAAAATTCAACTTAAGGACTTGGCCCTTGTCCCAAAATCACACCCAAAACTTGACATCAGAAGAACTGACTCGCACACGAACTAACAAGTAGGTGGACACCTTAGGAATACCCCTAAAGGTGCAGCAGAGTGGTCGGAGAAGATGCAGAATAAACGAAGCCACGAACTCGAAAACGATACACCGAGAGAGGTATTCTCAACCCCTAGAGAGAAGAGGCAAGAGCACACCCAAAAATACTTATGATAACTAGTCTCAAAAGTACCTAATCATGTTCCTTACATGAATACGAATCCAACGCAATAAACGGAACTTGATTCGGAGTCCGGACGAGGGAGAAACGGCTAAAACAACGATCAATAGTGACCTCAGGACTACTTGAAAGTGGTCCGGAGCACCTCAGGACTAGTCCGGGGCTATGGTCCGGAGCACCTCAGGACCTATGGAAGTGGTCCGGTGCTATGGTCCGGAGCCTGATGAAAAAACTTCCCAACACAGTATGCACCCACCCTTCGGACAAGTGGTCCGACGCTTACCTCAGGACCAATGGAAGTAGTCCGGAGGTATGGTCCGGAGCTAGTGGCTTTGCTGCAGATCTTCGGCCACACCACAGGACCACTCGCTATGGTCCGGTGTCTTGTCCAAAGTGGTCCGGAGGGTGGTCCGGTGCTCACGAACAGAGCACAGAAAACCCACGAAAACCGATTTCACTCCGCCAAATCTTCCTAAAACTCAACCAAATGAACTCCAACTGCAACCAAACTTTGTAGGCATGATCCTTGTGTAGTTGGGGAGCTATCCCGAAGAAATCATCGCTCAATTTGGAGAGGATAAACGGGAACACTCGGATTTGGCGGAGAAAAGGCAAAACGAAGAACGCCGCAAAGAAATCGCCCGATCTACTCACTCGTGAGGTTTGAGGTGAATTCCTTCGGTGCAAAGATGCTCCTCACGAATATGAACAACTTGGTTCAAGTGGATTTTGCAAAGCTACTATCAACAAAGAGAAATCAACTTGGGAAAAAGAGAGAGCAAAAGCAAAACGCGAAGAACACAAGCAACCGGGGAGACTCGATCAAGAAACTAACCGTGCCATGGCACTCGGAGAGTCGGGCCTCCGATTCCTACCAAAAGATTTGAGTTCTTACAGAGGTTGGTGAAATCAACCTAGGGATTTCATAAACTAGAGAGAGGGTAGAGAGAGAGAGTTGGGTCAAATGATTAGGGTTCAAGAGATGGGATGAGGGATACCCCTTCACCCGCTACTTATCGGGCTTTGGCTATTTCCTAAAGACCCCCGTAGATACATTGAGTGAACTACCTAGCCTAAGCATTGCAGTCCAAGCTCCGTAAAATATCTCCCGCATTTTGAATGGACGGCCCCGCTTCCTTCCGGGAGTTGCCGTCACCTCGATGCATCCTCCAGGATTCCGCCACGTGCCATCCCTGCTTCCTCGAAAGCTCCGCCTAGGTTTTGAGGCCCAAACCTAGAAAACCCGCCACCAATAGCTTTGGGTTCAACTACCGAACCCCGAGTTTTGAGGCCCAAACTCGGAAACCGTCCTCGGATGGTTTTGAGACCCAAACCACCAAACCGCTCGACTCGAGCCACCTTGTCCTCGCCCGGTCGGACTCCGAGTCCCATGAGCCTCTGCTCGACCCGCTCGTCCACCGTCTTGACTCGGTCGACTCGGTCTACCTCCATGTCTTCTCGCACTTGCCGGTGCCAAGTACTAGCCACCACAGCTAGTCCGCCGGCGCCCGTGGTCCCTCAGTCCGAGCCCCGCTTCCGCCCTTCACCGCTCTCAGTCCATCGGCACGGCAAGCCTCTACTCGACCTTCTCCATGCCATTAACAACTATCACTAGGCATAGCACCTGCACACCACAAGCCGATAGACAGGCACACATTTGCTTTTGCAAAGGGTTAGAAGCAAGCACTCAAGTGTTGGGCAATCACTCATCACAAAACTGAACTACATGGGTACTTACCCACCATTTGTTCGCATTAGTTCTTTTGTTAGTTCTTCAATTCTTTCTCTTTTCGAGTTCTTCATGGATTCTCTTTCCATCTTCTTCTTGTTGTATTCTGTCAATTCCTCTTTGTATTTGTTCTAGATTTGCTTTCTCTGGGTGGCTCGATTTCTTCTTCCTGCTCTAGCCTTGTTCTTTTTCAGCCTTGCAGCTTTGTGATTGTTGGTTTCATTGTCTTCACCTTCTTCATCGTCCGAGATATCTCCTTCTGATTCATCTGATGATTTTAAGTCAAGTATTTGTGGTGGTTCTAAATAAGGTTCAAGCTTTGTCATGTATATAGTATGTGCTCTTCGAGTTCTTTTTGCTTGTGGGTTTCTCTTTCTTGTCTTGCATGATAATTCTCGGTAGAGTCTGAGTTCTTTTCCTACTTGAAACGGTAGTTCTGTATCCTAGTTCTCCGTTCTCGAGAATTGGTTTGGCCAATGCACGATACATCCTTCTGAAGTTGTAGACATAATCATTCCTTCTTGAGCGCCTTTCAGAGTTACGCTTCTAGTCAACTTCTTCTAAGGGAATTTTCCATATGTAGATACTGAATTGTGTAGCCCATATAAACCCGAGTACTTGATTGCTTCCGAGTTTTTCCTGTTTTTGGCTAAGGTTTGGTTGCATATTTTGACTTGATTTGCGCTTAGTCTTTCTGTGTAAGCCTTGGAATTGGTATGTGGTGATGTCTATTTCTCCGAGTCGGTTTCATATCCCTCCTCATCTGCAGGTCCGGTTGATTTCAAAATTATGAGATTTTGAGTCTTTTGATTCAGTTCTTGAAGATCTTGGTTAACTCCTTCTTTTCGGAGTCAGCTTTGAATCTTTCCGTCGTCGTCGATCTTGCATATCCAAGATCCAAAGAGAAAAGTTGATTCCGTCGATTTTATCATCTTGAGGTCGTGGTCCACCAAGCTTCTGAGAAAAAAATTGCCGAAAGCCCCGGCGCGCCAGCTGTCGATGTTTAACCACCGATAGTCTGCCACGGGGTTACCCGGGACAGTAGTTCTTGCCTTGACGAATAGTGAAACCTTGGTGGTTGGACACGCAGGGACACACGGTTTATACTAGTTCAGGCCCTTGACACAGTCGAGTAATATCCCTACGTCTAGTTGGGTCATTTGTTATTGCTTTGATCGTAATACAAGGTGTTGTGTGTCTCTCTACGTATCGGGTGTTGCGTAGTATGTTCTGGGGTCTTTTTAGGGTGATGCCCTCACCAACCCTTTATAGTCCAGGAACTGGTCGAGGGCTGCTCTAATCCTACTCGGTTACAAACTTAGAGTCCTAAGCTGCGCTTTGGTCTTGTCGTCTTTACCGAGTAGAATTCGGTTTTCCCTGTCCGTCTTCCTTCGTGGGCCGAGAAAAGGAGGCCCAAAGCTTAGGTAAGCCGGTTCATGGGTACCCTATAGGATATCCCATCGACACAGTCTTCTGCTCATTCTTGTTCTTCTGATTCCCAACATTGCCACTCTGTTTCTGATGCTGCTGATTCCCAACAAACTTCTGATTGTACTACTTCGGAAGAGGACACACATTAGAATAATGTCCCACCTTTCCATAGTTTAAGCAAGCATTACTTGTTTGCTTGGAAACCACTTGATTGTTTGGACCAACATTCTGTCTTAGGTAATGAGAACCCCCAGAGAATTGATGACCAGACTGCTGTTGAGGAGGACGATACTGAAAGCGATTGTGGTTCTGAGGGTGATAGATAATCTTCTGCCTCTTCTAGATACCACTAGAAGACCAACCATCTGCTTTCTTCTTCTTTTCCTCCCTATGGATACGCAGGGAAGTCTCAGCAGAGATAGCCATGTTTACCATCTCAGGATAGGTGGCATTGGGATTGTGATTGAGCATGGTGTGCAACTTATTTGAGAGCCCACTGAGAGACCACCTCTTCTTCTTAGCATCTATACTGACATGTTCAACTGCATACTGTGAAAGGTGATTAAACTTGCCCACGTACTGCATAACTATGGAATTCCCTTGCTTCAAAGTTAGGAACTCTTCCAACTTGGATTCCATGATGCCGGCAGAAATATAGTGTGCTTGAAAAGCCTCACTAAATTCCTTCCAGGTGACACGATGACCCTCTGGCTGCATGGCTGCAAAGGTTGACCACCAGGATCCTGTTATCCCACGAAGTTGCTGAGCTCCAAAAACTGGCTTCTGCACCTTTGTGCAATTGATCAGCTCAAACTTCTGCTCCATGGTGTGGAGCCAATCATCAGCTTCCAAAGGCTCATCCGCCTTGGTGAACACCAGGGGACGCGTGTCGGTGAAATCGACATAAGTCGTCTCTTGATTATTATTACGACCCAGTTTCCCATTACCGCCTTGCTGGTTATGCTGAGCAATCTCGCGCAAGAGACGAGCATTGTGAGCAGACACTGTGATTAACGCAGCTAAAGCTTGTGCCAAGGTTGGTGGTGCAGGGGGTGAACAGGAATTTCCCCATCATTTCTACCATGAATCCCAACATTGTTATGTTCAGGCATCTGTTTGCACAAACCTACTTTTATTGAAAACCATAGCATAAAAGTACCAAGTGCACAAACTTATATTACAAGACCCATCATAACATAAAGATGCTGGAAACTAAAAGGTTCTGAAAGCGATAAAGGTAGATTATATTACACAAGATCCACTACTCGCATCCGAACTAGATAGCTAGGCGAAACATGATCTACTCGTCGTCACTAAGGACCACTATGTCCATCTCCTCCTCCTCCTCGACGATGACCATCGGCTTGGGCACAAACTCTTCCTCGCCCACAGGTATAGCCGCAAAGAACTGGTCTGCAAAGGACGGGTCCTCCTAGACAAGGTCACCAAGGTCCTCTGCCATAGCCTGTTGCTGGTACTCTGGGTTCATGAGGTTGTCAAGGCAATGAGCCTCCTCATGAAGCACATTGTTGTACACCTCGAGGTTGCCCGCATAGTACCCCAAGTTGAGGTACATGTCGGACACGAGGTGCTCTCAGTCCTAGGCTTCATTCCTCTCCCCCAGAAACTAGTACATGAGACACTCGGCAAAAGTCACCTCGGTCTCCTTCTCGGCCAGCTTCTTCTGACACTCGTGGAGCTCAACCTTGTTGACGCCATTTTTGGTACATGTCAATATGAACTGAGTACACTGATCGACAAGAAGATAGTTACTATTCCCTATCGGCATCAGGGTTCTACCAGTTGTTTGCCGATGGGAGCAAAGAAAATTGTCGATGGCGAAGGTGATTGAAGATGTTGACACCGTTTTTCAGCACGTATCAAATGAGCTAAGGCTTGACTGGTCAACGGCCGTTCTCCATTGGCATCGGGAAATCGTGAGCCAGTATTGCTAATGGGAATATGCTGCAGGAAGACTAAGTGTGTTGCCGATGGAAGCTGGAGGTTTCGGATGTTGCCGATACCGATTGCCGATGAGGAGGCGTTGCCGATTGCCAGTGAGACGTTGCTGATTGCCGATGAGGAGATGTTGCCGATTGCAGATGAAGAGTGGTTGCCGATTGCCGATAGGGACTGATTGATGAAGACAGTTACCAGTACAAGGTGGCCGATCGGGAAATATTGCCGATGCCGATGGGCATGGGGTGCCGATGAGTACAGGGTGACTTAGTGTGTGATATCAGCAGAGGATTGTCGGTGGTCAAAGAAGGAAGTCGCGGATTGAAGGGATCTGTCGATGGAAAGTTTCCATCGAAGGGAAGACATAGGGAAACTGGTGATTTTATACCAGTATTATTATAGCAGTTTGAGTCTGACTCTTGCATGAGTCGTTTGTTTTCCTTTTAAATAGGTGTGTTTGTTTAGGAAAATAATATTATTGTTTTAGATCCGACTCCTGCGCGAGTCAGTTTCCTTAAAGTTAGGAGTTTGTTTTAGGAAGGATACGAGTCGTGTATTTGTACAACTCTCCATGCGGGAGTATAAATATGTGCCCGAAGGCTACGAAAAAGACAATCAATCCAATATCAAACAAACCAATTTTATTCTTATTCTACTTTTTATCGCAATTTATCTTTATTGCATTAGTTATAGTTCATCAACGAGTTCTTCAAGCTTCGACGGGCGGCATCACCTTGATCTCCGTCAAATCCTTGCAAGTTCCGTGTGGGAGTACCTATGAGCTTTGGCATCCGGGCGCATCGCTGTTGCCTCGTTCAGCTCTGCTCTAGTTATCCTAATCAAGCCCCAATCCCAGCATCCGGGCGCATCGCCGTTCTCTGGATTGGATCTTGCTCTAGTTATCGTCCTTGTCGATTAACTGGTCAAATCGACTGGCACGCCTCCGGATATCGAATTTCAGGTATAAGCCCGAGGTGTTCGCAGATCCTGATGCTTTTTGTGTCAACACCTCTTTTGGCATGCCCAGTGGGACGTGATTAATCAAATTACACATCTATCATGGGTGATACCACCGACGTTAACCAGAGGAACGTCATTGAAGTCTCCGAGGCCGATCTACGAGACGATCAGAAGCTGGCCATGGAGCGAGCTATGGAGGAGTACAAGCAACTGTACCTAAAATCCTTCAGCCTAAGCAGGAGCGGCAAGGCAATCCAGAAGCAAGATTCGCCGTTGCCACGGCAGGTCACGTACGACGCCAATCCTGCTAAGCTACAAGAGATGGTTAATTCTGCTCTAAGTCAAGCATTAATTAGCCACTCCGGCGTGCTGTCCAATACTGTCTACAATGTTGTTACGCAATCATTCAAAGAAGGACGTGCACCGCAATATGTTGGTCCAGCGTACCATCAACCTGGATCGGCATCTATAAGCCCATCGGCAGCCCCAATGGCGTCTTCCACTCCTGTGGAACCGTCTGCCGATGTGGCTACATCGCCAAGACCGAACCCTGGCAGCATCACCAAGCTCAACACAGATCCAGTGGCGTCGGCAAATTCAGGGCCTGCTATCCAGAGTCAACCAACCCTCGTCAACTGGTGGGGATACGGTATGCCTTCGAATCTATCTCCTGGTTCTAATCTGGTGCAGGGAGACGGCTCATCTTGGAAAGGCTCTATGACATCGGCAACGCAGTCACAGCCGGTGGCCCCTATGATGCATCACTTGGCGCCTTCTCCAATTGTGCAAGTGCCATCAGAAGATCTTCAAATAATTCCCAAGATACCTCTGATGCCACCATCGGCAAGCTCTGTGCCGATGCAACACATTATAGCGGCTGGCAGTCAACCTCTTGTGGAAAACCCTCAAACTGGAATGTTGGTTCCCCAAGGTAATCTGATGATTGATTGCTCCAGAATACAAGAGCCACATGCTCCAGTCAGCTATCAGCCATCGGTAAGTCATATGCCGATGATTTATAATCCTGGATGGGCCAACCAGCCGCCAGCTCAATAGTCTGGCGTGTCGATGCATCACTATGGAGGCCCAACATACACTCAGAGCGGACCATCGGTACAGCAACCGATGAATACAATGAATCAACCTAACCTGCTAAGTGTGCAGAACTATCCATCGATACATCAACCGATGCATAGTGCTCAGATGACTGGTGCTGCGCCCGTGACTACTCCACATCATCTTCAAGAGGCGCATCAGCCGACTCCACCAGTCAACGACCAGCCAATGAGTCGGCAAGAGCAGGACGCATATTGGACCGGTAAGATTGCCGAAGTTATGAAAGAACAATTCGGCATTAAACCTAAGGTTAACACATATTCTTATCGGACACCGTATCCTCCTGCATATGACTTGATTCCTCTGCCAAATCGGTACAAAGTGCCTGATTTTACCAAGTTCTCCGGCCAAGACGACACATCAACAATGGAGCACATCAACCGCTTCATTATCCAATGTGGAGAAGCTGCCAGTAGAAAGGAATTAAGGGTGAGGTTGTTCTCTTCATCATTGTCTGGATCGGCATTCACATGGTTCATATCGCTGCCTCCAAACTCTGTAATCACATGGGCCGATCTAGAGAGACAATTTCACAAATATTTCTTCGCTGGCATACATGAAAAGAAGCTAACTGATCTGGTCAAACTGAGGCAGCGCAATGATGAATCGGTAGAAAGCTTTGTTCAAAGGCTACGGGACGTGAAGAACAAGTGCTACAGTCTGGTGCTTGATGATCGGCAACTGGCAGA
This sequence comes from Microstegium vimineum, assembly GCA_022036555.1. NCBI lineage: Eukaryota > Viridiplantae > Streptophyta > Magnoliopsida > Poales > Poaceae > Microstegium > Microstegium vimineum. Next base: position 33,681,099 of record CM039135.1, read on the forward strand.
TTTGGCCTTCCAAGGATTACTGCCGCACCTCAAGGACAAGTATGTGTCCCAGGAGTTTGAGAGCCTAAGTCATCTGGTGCAAAGGATTGCCGATCAAGATACTAAAACCTTTGAACCCAGGAAGACTTGGAACAAGAAGGTGACCTTCTTCGGGCAAGAAGAAGACTCTGGGTCAGATGAAGAGCTAAGCATCGACGCGGCCGAATGGGTGAAGGATAAGAAGCCTGTGTCTTGTCCGTTCGGCCAGAAAGAGACCGAAAGGTTCACCTTTGACATCACCAAGGCCGATAGGATGTTTGACTTACTACTCCAAGAAGGGCGAATTAAGTTGGCGCCCAACCAAGTGATTCCATCAGCCGAGGAGCTCAAAAAAATCAGGTACTGCAAGTGGCATAATGCAACTTCCCACAGTACAAGAGTTGCCGATCAGGAAGTTAAAGCTTTCGAACCCAGGAAAACCTGGAATAAGAAGGTATCCTTTATTGAGCAAGAAGAGAATTCTAAGTCAGATGAAGAACTAAGCATTGGTGTTGCTGAATGGGTGAAAGACAAGAAGACGATATCCTGTCCGTTTGGCCAGAAAGAAGCTGAAAGATTCACCTTTGACATCACCAAGGCCGATAGGATATTTGACCTGTTGCTTCAATAAGGGCGTATTAAGTTGTTGCCTAATCAGGTAATTCCATCGGCAGAAGAGCTTAAAAGGATCAGGTATTGCAAGTGGCATGCTGCAACTTCACATAATACCAATGATTGCAAAGTCTTTAGGCAACAGTTGCAGTCAGAAATTGAATCTAGGCGGATCAAATTTGAAAATTCTAAAGCCCAGAGACCGATGAAGATCGACTAGCATCTGTTTCCAAATAATATGGTGGAAACTAGTAGAAAGATTAAGGTACTGACATCGAAGATTGCCAAGAAAAATGCATCGGTAGATCCCGAGCATCAGATGGTTGTGCATGATGTGAAAGGAAAGAAGCTTGCCGATGGAAGAAAAGGTAAAGAAACTGCCGATGAAGGTGGTAGCGCCGGGAGGCCTCAGAGACATGCATCATATGGTGTTGTGATCACGCATAGAAGACCGCGACAAGAATATGGGCGGTCGCAAGAAGAGCAGCATTGGCAACAGGAGGAAGAAAGACACCAAGAATGGTATCGGCATAAAGATCGTTGGAAGTGCCCCTTCTTCATCCATTGTTGGGAGGAAGGCATCAAGCTGCCCACTGCTGATAATTTCCCTGAATGCAATGGATACTATCCTGCTGACTGGTTAGAAAAGAAGTCTCGCTTTGAGGATCGGGAATCAAGCTATGCTAGGTCGATCAGAGGAAAGGGGTCAGTGCATGATCGACTAGGGGGCAAACTCAGTGTACACGACAAGCTTGGCAAGCGTGTCCATCAAGAGGAGCTTGAAGAGAAGGCTAATGCAAGAGTGTCTGATGAAGAGATATTCTCTAGGGATCCAAAAATAAGGAGTGGTGCAAATACGAGCGGTGAGAAACCGTACCAGCCTGTTTGGAAAACTAAGCTTCCTCAATGGTGTCCCAAGGGTTTGACGAAAACTCAGAGAAGAAGGATCCAGCGTGAACGCCAGAATGATCTGTGTTATGGTGAAAATCCTTCAAAAGGAGAATCTCCAGTTTGGGAGTGGAGGCCAAAACGCCAGAATAGAAGTCCATCGGCGGAAGTCAATATGGTTGTTATGTTGCCGATGGAGTTTATGGCACCTACCGATGCTGAAGAAGAAACTGCTGATATGGCTCAGTTAGTGTTAGATCCGATGGTGGCTATTTTTGAAAAGTCTGCCGAAGATGAAAGGCAACACTTAAGAGTCTTGTTTGTCAAAGGCAAGGTTGATGGGCAGCCAGTATCAAAGATGCTCGTAGATGGTGGGGCGTCGATCAATATAATGTCGTATGTCATGTTCAGGAAGCTTGGAAAAGGTGACCAAGATTTAGTCAAGATGGACATGAGGCTTAAGGATTTTGAAGGCAATGTGTCACCAGCTATGGGAGCAGTTTGTGTAGAGTTAACTATCGGCAGCAAAACTTTACCGACAACATTTTTTGTGATCAACGGCAAAGGTACCTACAACTTGCTCATGGGAAGGGATTGGATATATGCTAATTGATGTATTCCTTCCACAGTGCATCAAAGCCTCATACAATGGGTTGGGGACAAGATTGAAGTCATCCGAAGTGAAGCCCCATCAATTGTTGCATCGGCAGAATCGGAAACCTATGAACAGACCAAGTGCATATCGGGTGAAGCTTGGGATACAGAGTTCCTCAAAGTTGCCGATTACCGAATTACACCGATCCAAGCAGTCGATTCTAAAAAAGAGTTTTAATGGATCAATTCGCTAATGATGGAAAACTTGGGCAGGGGTTCACATCGGCAAATGATTTAGTAGAAATAGATATCGGCGATGGTAGCAAACCCAGGCCGACTTTTCTTAGTGCTAAGTTAGATTCCCAGTGTAAACAACACTTGAGTGATTTGTTAAAGGAATATAAAGATTGTTTTGCTTGGGACTATACAGAGATGTCCGGTTTAGACCGATCAATAGTTGAACATCGGTTGCCTGTTAAGTCAGGTTTCCAACCACATCGGCAACCAGCACGATGGGAAACTTCGTGTTTGTATTGATTTCAGGAATCTCAACAAGGCTACGCCAATGGATGGGTATCCGATGTCCGTTGCTGATCTGCTGATTGATGTTGCAGCTGGACATCAAATCATTAGTTTCATGGATGGTAATGTCAGATATAATAAGAATTTCATGGCTGAAGAAGATATATCCAAGACTGCTTTCAGATGTTCGGGTCATGTTGGCTTATTTGAGTGGGTCGTGATGACTTTTGATTTGAAAAATGCCGGTGCTACTTACCAAAGGGCGATGAATTTCATTTTCCATAAGTACATCAGCACATTGGTTGAAATCTATATTGACGACGTGGTGGTTAAATCCAGAAACTTTGAGAAGCATCTTGACGATTTACGGAAAATTCTAGAGTGCACAAGGGAACATGGGTTGAAGATGAATCCTAATAAGTGTGCATTTGGTGTATCGGCAGACCAGTTTCTAGGTTTTATGGTACATCAAAGAGGTATCGAGATCGGCAGGAAGTCCATTGATGCGATTAATAAGGTAGTTGCTCCTACGAACAAGACTGAGTTGCAATCCTTGATCGGTAAGATTAATTTTATTAGAAGATTTATATCTAACTTGTCTAGGAAGATTAAGTCTTTTAGCCCGTTGCTAAAACTGAAAGCCGGTCAAAAATTTGTATGGAATGAAGAACAGCAGTCATCCTTAGAAGAAATTAAGAAATATTTGGTGAATCCTCCAGTCTTGGTTCCACCTCAACACGGGAAACCTTTCAAGTTGTATTTGTCTGCCGATGATAGTGTTATCGGATCAGCCTTAATCCAAGAAGTTGAAGGAAGAGAACGTGTGATTTATTATTTGAGCAGAAGGCTAGTAGATGCTGAAATCAGGTATTCGACCGTTGAAAAATTATGCTTGTGTCTGTACTTTTCCTGCACTAAACTAAGGCATTATTTGTTATCGGCTGAGTGTACTATCATATGAAAAGATGATGTGGTTAAGTATATGCTATCAATGCCGATATTGAGTGGAAGAATCGTCAAGTGGATTCTAGCACTGTTAGAGTTTGATTTAAGGTATGAATCAGTTAAGGCGGTTAAAGGTCAGGTAATGGCCGATTTTGTTACTCAGCATTGTAGTACAGTGGGTGCTGTGGAAATTGCTCCTTGGGCTTTGTTCTTTGATGGATCCACATGTAGAGAAGGGGCAGGTATCGGTGTTGTCTTGATTTCTCCCCGAGGATAGAAGTATGAAATCTCGTTGCCGATTGTAACTACTTCAACAAACAATCAGGCTGAATATCAGGCTTTGCTAAAGGGATTGGAATTGCTCAGGGAAGTACGTGCCGATGCCGTTGAAATCTTTGGCGACTCTATGCTGGTGATCAATCAGCTGATTGGAGCATATGAATGTCGAAGTGAAACTTTGATCGTGTACTATGAGAGATGTTTGCGATTATTGAAAGAGTTTAAAGAATACCGCCTCGAGCATATTCCCAGGTTACATAATTAAGAGGTCAATCGGTTAGCACAGTACGCTTCGGGGTATCAGCCGATTCAAGAAGCGATGGTATCAGTGATGGTTGCCGATGATTAGAGGAAAGAGATTGCCGATTACTTGAAAGAGCCATCCAAAAAGGTCGAGAGACATTTGAGGTTACAGGACACCAAGTACGTGCTCCTTGATGATGAATTGTATTATCGGACGATTGATGGAGTTTTGCTCAGGTGTCTTAGTGAAGAGGAATCAAAGGTCTTGATGGGTGAAATTCATGAGGGAGTATGTGGAGCACATCAATCGGCATTTAAAATGAAATGGATGATTAGGCGGAATGGATATTATTGACCGACAATTCTTGAGGATTGTTTTAAGTACTTCAAAGGGTGTCAAGATTGTCAGAGGTTCGGTAATGTTCAGAGGGCACCCGCATCGGCAATGAATCCTATAATCAAGCCGTGGACGTTTAGAGGATGGACTATCGATCTCATCGACCAGATTTATCCGCCATCAAGTAAAGGACACAAATTTATACTTGTCGCCACCGATTATTTCATGAAGTGGGTTGAGGCTATTCCTCTGAAGAACGTGACATTGGCAAACATGATAGATTTTGTTAAAGAGCATATTGTTTACCGGTTTGGTATTCCTCAAACTATTACAACTGATCAAGGAACTATGTTCACATCGGGGGAGTTTGATGAATTTGCTGTCATTATGGGGTTTAAGGTGTTAAATTCTTCTCCTTATTATGCTCAAGCTAATGGCCAAGCCGAAGCGACTAATAAGGGAGTAATTAAGCTTATCAAGCGCAAGATTGAAGAAAACCCTAGGAGATGGCATATAGTGTTGAATAAAGCTTTGTGGTCGTATCGGATGGCTTGTCATGGTGCCACCAAAGTGTCGCCATATCAGTTAGTCTATGGGCATGATGCTATCCTACCTTGGGATATTAAAACTGGTTCCAGGCGATTGTTTTCCCAGGACCAATTAACAGCCAAAGACTATGACATCCTTATGAAGGATGAGTTAGAAGATCTAGCGAGTCATCGGTTAAGGGCTCTAATCAGTATCAAAGAGAATAAGAAGAGGGTTGCCATGTGGTATAACAAAAAAGTGAAAATAAAAGAGTTTGTCGATGGTGATTTAGTATGGAAACTGATTTTACCGATTGGAACTAAGACTTCAAAATTTGGAAAGTGGTCTCCTAATTGGGAGGGTCCTTTTCGAATAAGTCAATATGTTCCTGGTAAGGCATATATTTTGGAGACCCTCGAAGGAGTTGCATTTTCCAGAGCAATCAATGGTAAATATTTGAAGAAGTATTGTCCTAGTATCTGGATGGATGCGTGACGCGATGTAAATACACCGATGGCAAGGTTGTCATACAGAAACATCGGTAGGGAAAAGCATTAAAGTTATATTACAAGAGGATTGATCATCAAGTTTATGGTTGCCGATTACAACAAAGATTGAATAGATGAAATTGCGCGAAGACGAATTTGATCTGCTTCTTCTATCTCTTTGGCGTCGTCATCGGCGGCACCCTCAATCGGCTTGATTATCATCTTCAGCAGAAGGGTGTGGCGTGCATCGGCATCCCTCTCTTGTTGTAGGGTTTTGGTGGCGTCGGGGAGTTGAATCTTCTTCTGGTTGGCTAAGTTCAATGCTTCATCTACTTTCTTCAACTCAGCTAGCAATTCTTCTTTCTGTGTCGATAGATGAGCAATCTCTTGTTCAAGCCCGATGCTGGAAGCTTCTAGACAACTGATGTCCTTTGTGCTTTTCGTCAGCAGTTTGCTTGAACTTGAGTATTTCCTCTTCAAGTTTTGCTTGACCGGCTCTATCGGCAATACGACGTGAAGCCTTTTGATACTGTAGCTGCCGGCTCTCAAGGAATGCTACTTGGAAAAGTGTTTCTACAATATCGGCAAACAGTTGGTCTTGAATTTCCCTGAAAGCTACCCTTACTGCACTAGAGTCTTGGACTAGTTGGGATGTATTTTGTTGCAGTAGGAGTAGCAGTGCTTCAAGTTTAGATTTTACTTCTGCCGATATAACAATAGAAGCTTGAGCAGAACTTTCTTCTTCTTCATCATCATCTGAAATGTTCATAGCAAAGGAGAATAAACTGTTGGGAGAGTGTTGGGCCTGATGATAAAAGAAATTAAAGTTTGTCAGTTAAGAACTTGTATCTTATAAAATTTATGATAGATAGCTGGTTTACCTGCTTCAAAGCAATTTCTCGTCTTGGACTTGGCAGAGTGGTTGGTGTAGCTGTATCCTGAAGATCGGCAATAGTTGCCGATGAACTCGCCTCTGTAAAAGGAATAGTTGTTGAGGTACTGAAGCTGATGTCGGTGTTGTGTTTGCTGTTGTGGCTGGCCCCTGCGGTGACGGTACCGCCCCTTGGTTGGGGATCTCAATCGGTGGTTGATCAAGAATGGATGTCGATGCTGGCTCTGGTGTTGGTGTATCGGTAGGAGCTTGAGGAGATGTAGCTGGTGATGTGATTAGAGCTGACGGCTTTGGGCGTTTCGGCCTGGGAGCAGTACTTGATGAGCCTTGGCGTTTCGACTGTTGTGCTTGGGGGGCATCGGCATGCTGAGCTAAAGAGGTTTGTATGTTTGGGACAGCCGCCGATGAACTTGTCTGTTGAAGAGAGAAGAATTTGATGCAGATTAAGAGTTAAATAAAAATTGCCGATTAAAATTGTTGTGATCGGCACAAATAAGTGAAGACTTGTTACCGTAAAAGCTTGCGCTAAGGCAGCGACGGCGGTGGAAGCATCATCAGTTGGCAATGGTTTGGACCTAATGGTAATCTTAGGAGCTACCTTTTGATGCATAAAGGTAGCCAAAGAAGGAGTCTTGCTGCCGATTACCGATGTAGGGTTCATCGGTCGCAAGTTAAAATATTTGCCGATCTTGCTCTTTTTGGGGATCAAATCGTTAACCTGTTGACAGAAGATTAGTTACCAATGCATTTGAAGAGATAACGGAAAAATAGTATCAGAAATAAACTCACCGCGTCATCAGGCATAATATGATCAGCGTCAATCAGGTGCCGATAGTAGTGTGATGATGCAGCAAATAGTTGATCCTTCTACTCTTGCCACCAGGATTTATATGACTCAGTGATAAAAGATGTCGGCACCCAAGGGGATAAGTCGATGTTGGCTACATCGACCTGAGGGGAGAGAGTGACAATCTTATTGCAATCCATAGCACTGGAGATAACCTCTCTTGGTTTTATCACATTGGCATAGCTGAGTTTGATCGGCAATTGACCAAACGCTAACTGTCTTGCTGTTGCCGATGGATAATAAAATTCATAAGATGGATGAGTGTTCTTCCCAGTCCCAAAGATGTTGACTGGAATAGCCCGGGGAGTGAGGGTAGCCTTCATAATTCCTTCATTCTGTGGTATAATCCCATCACTAAGGTTGAAGGAGAGTGAAAATCGATTATCTTCATCAATATAAGGCCACCAGACTCGTTTTGCAGTAGGAATTCCACAGTAGAGCCTCTGAAAGAACATGCCGAATTGATCTTCGTTGGCATCGGTTCCTGGTAGCACTATTAGGGCTTCTCCAAAATTGAGTGGGGAACGGGTTGCCGATTCATCCTCAGCAAATACATAGTCCTCAGATATATCTCTTGGGAATTGTTGGCTAAACAGATCAAATTGAAGACATCTATGCATATGGGCGTTTAGCCATAAGTTAATGAACCACCAAGGGCCTCTGAGGTTGCCAATGGGCTCGCCTAGTAGTAATTTTCCCGATACCTGGTGTAGGAGGTGATAGACTGAGCTGAGGAGGTATCGGCCAAGAGGAAATCCTCCATCGGCCAAAAGTTCTGCTGCAGGAAGATACATGTTGGTGGGTCCAACTGTTCTGCCATAGAAAATAAACTTCTCCACCACATGTTTAGGAAGGTGGCATGCTCCCTTTGGCCTACCGATCCGGTCTTCTGATATTCTTGAATGTATCCGGTCCAACCGCCGATATTACGTGTGCTTACCCGACGTTCAGACTTCCTGCGGAAAAGGGTGGCAGGATCGGCAGAGGAAACATCGAGGCCGGTAACCATGTGCACATCGGCAAGTGTGGGAGTAGCTGGTTCGTGTCTGAATAGAAATGCGTTCATTGTATCGGACCAGAAATAAGAGGCAGCAATCATCATATTTTCATTCTTGGCCATATCGGCAAGAGACAATCTGATGCATTGATCTATGTTGCGTTCTGACCAATAGAGTTGTTGTGACCTAGCCATCCTGAGGTACCAGTTTTTTCACCCTTTGGTAGGTTTGGGCCAAGAGCGGAAGGTATCTGTCCATAACCCTCGATCGAAGTGTTCGGATCTAAAAGGGTTACGTTTGGTTTCCGCGTTGATGAGGTTGGTTGGATCGGTATTCCCCATTGGACCCAAACAGCAGAGGTGTGCTTGGTCAGTATGGATCACTATTCTGTTACGCATTTCCTAGATTCAGGAAGTGAAAGAAGAGGGAAGAAAAGAAATCAAGAAACAGCGCAAAGAGAGAGAACCGCAAAGTATAAAGCAAGAAAGGGAAATTTACCGCAGGGACGTTGAAGTTGATCGCCATCGGGACAGAAGAGTTCTTGCGGAATTTGAGCCTTCTGATGGGAGAAGAGGCCGCCAATTGAATGTCGCTAGAGTATTCTTTGGGAGTGCTGGTGAAATGGAGGATGAAAGTATGAACTCAGGGTGAAAAAGAGGGCGGACAGTGGTCTTTATAGGCCTAGGTTAAAGGGCGTTTTCGAGTTTTCCTTTTTGACTGAACAGGAATATGGAAGGATATCGCGATGAATTTGCGCGGTGATGGAGGAATTACAACTGTTGGCGCTACAGTTGCGGGAGTTGTTGATAATTTACAATGATGGCGCGCGGTAATCGAAATAATGGCATAAGCATTTTTTAAGGAAAGATTACTATGGAGGAAATTCCGGCGCATGATATATCTCATACTCCGAAATTGGGGGGCATGTGTTGACATCGTTTTTTGTATGTGTCAATGTAAACCGGATGCACTGATCGGTAAAGGGATGGTTGCTTTTCTTATCGGCATCAGAATACTGTCAATCAAATTGCCGATAGAAGCAGGAGATTGAAGAAATGTCGAAAATAAAAGAAGGATATTTGCCGATGGAAAGGTGCTGCCGATGAAAACAGGAGGACGTTGCCAATCGGAAATGTTGCCGATGGATACGGATGATGTGGCCAACATCAGCAGAAAGTTGCCGATAGCAATAGGAGAAGGTTGCGGATTAAAGGAATCTGCCGATGGAAGGTTTCATCGTAAGGAAGATAGATAAAGAAACTAGTAGTTTTATTATGGTATTATTATTGTAATTGGAGTCCGACTCTTGCACGAGTCGTTTATTTCCTTAAAAATAGGAGTTTTGTGTAGGTATGAGTCATGTCTGTTTACAACTCCTTTTGTCGGAGTATAAATATGTACCTAGGGGTGGTGTGAAAAATATATACAATCAAAAAATACATCTATTATTTTCGTCTACTTTTCCAGCAAATCTACTTTTATCGCATTAGTTCTAGTTCATCTACGAGTTCTTACGACGTCTCGACGGGCTGCATCTACACGACCTCTGTCAACCTCGCAAGTTCCGCGTTTTGAGCAATTTGAGCTTTGACGTCCGGGCATATCGCTGTCGTCTCGTTCAATTTTGTTCTAGTTATCGTCCTTGTCGATTAACTGGTCAAATCGACTGGCACACCTTGGATATCGAATTCGGGTATAAGCCCGAGTTGTTCGCAGATCCGACGCTTTTTGTGTCAACAACCCCCCCCCCCCCCCCCCCCTCTAGGCTAATCAGGTCCTAACAATGTCTTAACCAAGAAAATATGTTTATTTTAGAACACCTTAAATTAGGGATCTTGGAGTTAGGATGTGGAGAAACATGGCTCTGTTTCTGGCAAAACTCTACTACATGAAATTGTGATTGTATGGTGGCATAGGTTTGAATGCATCAACTTAGTCATCAGTTCCTGGTATATGTTTGGAAGGAACGCTATTTTATGTGTTTGGTCCTGTTGTTGATAGACCCTTATTGTTATCTGAAAAATTGTGATAGTATCATGGTAATAACTTAATAGGAATCCTTGAGTTTTAGTCATCTGTTTCTGGTATACAATTTTATAAACATTTAGAAGGAATATTCTTTCAAAACCTTTATGTGTTTTTTATTTGTATATTTGATAATTTGACAGCTCTTTGAAGAATTATACTACACTGTTTGGTATTTTGGTGATATTAATACATATCTGATTGGTCATGAATCCTTGGTGCTTAGGGTTAAAAAATTCACATGATGTTCAATTACTACACAACAATGTGAAGATAGGAGCTACATTTTTAGTTTGTCAAATTAATTTCCATTTTTTCTGCAATTTTAACTTGTTATATATGCTGCAAACACTGCAGATTTTATTTCGCTTGTGGCCAAGTGGTGATCAGAGCTTGTCTCTGTCGGCATTTCTTATGATCCGAGAAGTAGCTTCACTGTTACCTGACTGTTTGGATCTCTGTTTAACTAAATCCTTCAATACATACCTTGCCAGTACCAAGCTTGTGAATGACAGAAACATAAAGTATATTCATTTTCTGATTGACTGTCTGGTAGAGTTGTATTCTCTTGATGTTCAGAAATCATATGAGAGGGCAATAACCTCCATGGTGCAACTGAATGCTATTCTTAGACAGGCTTCTAAAACCAAGGAAAAGGTATGCCACACGGCTTATCAGAACATGCATGTGCACGCAGTTTAACTCTAGACCTGGGTGTGAAGTTTCACTGTATCCTTTCCATGTTGTGTCATCGGGCCTTATTAGTTATATATAGTGCATCCTCTCTGGCAGATTCGTTGGGCCTTCTTGAGTATTCGTAGGTCTTTTTTAGGTATTGTGGACTGACTGGGCCCCATGCATCCAAGTAGGGCCTACGGCCCAAGAATGTGTCTGGATGCCAGTTATATTATTACACTTTCTGATGTATTAAGCAAACATGGATTCTATCTAGCCCAATAAGACTGGTCATTATTTTATTCTTTCGTGTCTGGAGAGGTTGAAGAGGATTTTTACAATTGTTACACGCTCAAAATGATAGGTTGATTTCCTATGCTCCAACATATTATTTATGTTTTCCTTGGCACAACTTCTTGGCTGTTGAAAGTCTGTATCATGTTAATAGAATTTTCTCTGTAACTAAATATCTGTTGTGATAGTACAAGAAGGTCCTGGGATTGATATTGTTGGAATATATGTATTCAGACCCATGATGCACATGTATGCTACTACTATATAGCTACCCTTCTAGGGTTAGCTCAGTAATCTATTGAGCCATTTCAGCATGGTATCAAGCTAGTCTTTCTTTTTCTCTCCCCCCCCCCTCCAGCCGCCACCCAGCCCCAGCCGTCGGGTGCAGTCGTTGGCCGCCGTTGCCGCGACCATGGCTGACTCTACCTCTCCTCCCCCTCCTCCCACGTACTTCCATACCTTCCCTGCCCTGCCCCCCTCTTCCTAGGCGCAGGTTGTCGGCTCCTCTGCTCGACCCACCGCCGGTGTGGGCCTCACCAGCGCTGTGACCCTCAGCGCCACTGCTCGGGGGGGGCAGCGCGGCTGCCGGCGACGACGCACACGCCGACCCGCCCGCCCCCGACTCAGCACTACCCACGACCCGGCTCGACGCGCCCCCTCACGCTGCGACTCGACTCGGCGGGCGTGACGCCCTTCCCCCTCCCGTCGCGACCTGGGTCCTGGGCGCAAGTGCGGATGCAGCAGCCATCGCCGCCGTGGCTGTTGTTGCGGGCCTGGGGATGCCGCCAGCCCTTCTCTCCCCCCACCAAAGCCACCGCAGCTGTTGCTACTGACATGGGGCTACCGCAGCTGGACAAAACCACTTGCAGCGCTGCAGGCCTGAGGATGCTGCAGCTCGGCACAGCTGCTGCAGCCGGGTGATCTTCCTTCCCCACTCCGCCCTCACTGCGGCCATCGTCGCCGCCCGAGCCACCGCCGCGGAGGGTTAGGCTCGCCTTCGCGCGGCTGCCCTCGCCTGGGAGCGCGAAACGGGTGCGGCCGACATCCTCGCTCGCCAGATCGTCAAGGCGGAACAGATGCTCGTCCAGCCGGTGTACCACGACGCCAGTGCCACCTCTTCGGGTTGAACCACTACTCGTCTGTCCCTGACAGTGGCTCTCTGGCCCGACCCGGCCGACCCACAGGTCGCCCAGCTACACTACCAGGCCAATGCCGTCTAGAACATCCAGAACCCGGTCCCCATCGTCCTCGACCCCGAGTCGACCTCTTACGCCCGCTGGAAGGACCTAGTGCTCCTCATCCTTCGCCGCTATGCCCTCAACGACGACGTCCTCCTCGACACTCCGCAAGCGGCCTGGACCGCGGCATGGCTACGCCTCGACAGCATCGTCCTGTCCTGGATCCTCGGGGCTGTCTCCCTCGACCTACATGACCTCGTCCACGGCGGCCCTGAGAGCACGGCTCGCCGTGCCTGGGTGGCTCTTGAGGGTCAGTTCCTGGGCAACGCCGAGGTCCGGGCTCTGCACCTCGATGCGGCCTTCCGTACCTTCGTCCAGGGTGACCTCACCGTCGGCGACTATTGCCAGAAGATGAAGACCATGGCTGACTCCCTCGGTGATCTCGTTTGGCCCGTGGAGGACCGGATCTTGGTCCTCAACGTCCTTCGCGGCCTTAGCGAGCGCTACGCTCACCTTCGCATGTGGATCGCTAGGACGAAGCCCTTCCTTCCTTCCTGCAAGTCCGTGACGACCTTTGCATGGAGGAGATCACTCAGGGCATCCAGCCGGGATCCCTCCACGCTCCGGGGCCCTCGTCCTCCTCGACAGCCCTCGCCGTCACTCCTCCGCCCCGTCCTACCGCTACGTCGACGTCGTCCTTGCTGGGTCCTCCTCCCCCCGGGTCGAGCGGTGGTAGGGGGCGTGGTGGCCTCCGTCGACGCTGGGGGCGTGGTGCGGGTCCGGGCCGTGGAGCCACTCTGACGCCACCACGGGGTGCACCCTGGCCCACCTTCAATAACCCCTGGGCCTGGCACATCTCCATGTGGCCCTTCTAGGCTACCGGGGGCGAGCCTCGCCCACCGGCGGCCCTTCTCGCCGAGGTGCCCTTCGTCCCGGCCTCGACTCCGTAGACTCCACCTCCCGGGGTCACACCCTGGCCTGTCGGTTGGGACCCGATGGCCTTGGCCTGCTCCTTCGGCACCTTGACCCTCACTCCTCCTGTCGGTCAGGATTGGGTCGTGGACTCGGCTGCCACCTACCACACCACTTCCGACCTCGGTATACACTCTTCTGTCCACCCTCCCTCTTCCTCCCACCCTTCGTCCATCATGGTCGCAAATGGTTCTTGTCTTCCTGTCACTTCCGTGGGTGTTGCTCAAACTCATGGTCCTTTTTCACTTCCTGATGTTCTGGTTGCTCCCTCTATGGCTCACAGCCTTCTTTCCATTTGTCGTTTTACAGCTGACAATTCTTGTTCCATTGAACTTGACTCCTCTAGTCTTACTGTGAAGGATTTGGCTTCCTGGCTGTAGAATAATAGAACTGGTGTATAATGTGATGGGTGTATTAGCCTAAGCCTTGGGGCTATATATATAGGAGTACATGACTTGGAGGGCAAGGGGCCTTTCCTACAGATATGGTAGGATACGGATGCAATCCTAATCTATCTAATATAGAGATATTCCCTACAGATATGGTAGGATATGGATGCAATCCTAATCTACCTAATATAGAGATATTCCTAATATACTCTAACATCCCCCCGCGGTCACAGCGGGAGCGTCGCAGACGGTGAGACTGGAGAGAAGTCGGCAAGCCGTCACCCCCCCCCCCCCCCGCAGTCACAACGGTCAATGCTTCGCAGATGCTATGGCTGGAGTGGAAACCCACAAGGTTGCCCAAGTAGATGGTAGCCCTTTGTGCCATGTTGGGGTAGACCAAGCATGAGGGAGAATAGTTGTAGTCGAAGATGTCGTGCATAGGATAGCCGTGGTCGACGTAGTAGTTGAGGACGCCGAAGTCGAGGTAGTCGTATAAGTCGAGGGCGCACAAGATGGCGCCGTAGAGGAAGACGGTGACACATCAGGCAGTTGTCGGGGAGAAGGTCGATGCCGATGATGCAGTCAAGGCCGCCATGGCGAGACATGTGTCGGGTTTGCTAGGTCCAGCGAACGCATCAGGACGAAGGCATGCACCGGTGTTGTCAATACCGAACGTGCAAGGGAGAATGCACAACCACATACGTCATTGTCTGAGGGACTAGCAGAGGAGGCCTCCATGGCAGTCGTAGGTGCAGAAGAAAGATGAGGTAGAAGGTGTCGATGCAGCCTGCTTGCCGGAGTAGACGTAGTAGACGGGGATGAGACGGCGACGTTGGTGACGTGGTTGTGCTAGACGAAGCAAGGAGGTGTGGATGATCCCGGCACATGGCAAGGTCATCCGTGGGTTAGCGGCAGCAGTACTAAGACGATGTAGAACTCAAACAGCTTGATGAAGACCATGCGCGTGGGGCGTAGCAACACATTGTCGACGACGAGGTTGTGGACGTGGTTGGTGGCGGTGAGGTTGCAACGGCTGAGGAGACCACGGTCGGTGCCATGTTGCTGCGAGAAGAGGCAAAGCAGCGGCAACCCTCTGTACTCGGTGAAGTTGTGCGCAGTACGAGGACGGACGTCACTGGAACCGGGTGGATCACGCACATCGGCTGATCAAACCGGGTATGCGTGAGGCGAGACGACGGTGGACAAAAATGGTGGAGACATCCTGATTGGTGGAGGTGACGAAGAGCCGGCGAGGGACGATGTGCAGGCGATCGACGAGGAGGGCAGTGTAGATGGGCGTCCCCTGGAGCACCATCCATGTCATCATGCCGCACATTCGAAGACGAGGAAGGAGCCGGTGAAGTCGACACCGACGTACAGGCACCGGGTCGACAGGCGGTGGGCGACGCAATCCCAATCTCTGATCGGGCGAATCAAAAAAAGATACAACAACATGTTGTCATCGACGGTGTCCATGGTGGATGGTGAGGTATGCTGCGATCTGCTGCTGCTTGACGCTGAACGGGGATGGCGAGCGGATCAATGGGATCCACTGCTGAAAACGAGGGCGCTGCCCCCGGCAGAGATCATGGAGCGATCTCCCCGGGGGCGCGCTAGAGGGCCATCGAGGGGGCGCGCTGGACGCATGCCGTGGGAGATTGCTAGATGGGCGGGACGTAGTGGTGCGGCGAGAGGTAGCGGAAGGATTGGCCTAGGATCTCAAAAGCCTAAACTCGTGATACCATGTAGAATAACAGAACTGGTGTATAATGTGATGGATGTATTAGCCTGAGCCTTAGGGCTGTATATGTAGGAGTACATGACCTGGAGGGCAAGGGGCCTCTCCTACAGATATGGTAGGATACGGATGCAATCCTAATCTACCTAATATAGAGATATTCCCTACAGATATGGTAGGATATGGATGCAATCCTAATATACCTATGTTGACACAAAAAGCATCAGGATCTGCGAACACCTCGGGCTTATACCCGAATTCGATATCCAAAGGTGTGCCAGTCGATTTGACCAGTTAATCGACAAGGACGATAACTAGAACAAGATATGAACGAGACAACGGCGATGCGCCCGGATGTCAAGGCTCAAACTTGATCAGGATAACTAGAGTAGAGCTGAACGAGACGACAGCGATGCGCCCGGACGTCAAGGCTCAGGTTGCTCAAACGCGGAACTTGCAAGGGTTGACGGAGATCGAAGAGATGCAGCCCGTCGAGACTTGAAGAACTCGTATGTAAACTAGATCTAATACGATAAAAGTAGAATTGCTAAAAAGTAGATAAAAAGTAATTGATTTGTTTGATATATGATTGATTGATTGTTACACGACCCCTAGGTACATATTTATACCCCAGCAAAAGGAGTTGTAGACAGACAAGACTCATATCTTTCCTAAACAAAACTTCTATTTTTAAGAAAACAACTGACTCGCGCAGGAGTCGGACAATAATATTTTCCTAAACAAATACCTCTATTTCTAAGGAAATAAATGACTCATGCAAGAGTCGGACTCAAACTTCTATAACAATACTGGTATGAGATCACCAGTTTCCTTATGTCTTCTCTTCGATGAAACTTTCCATCAGCAGACTCTTCAATCCGCAACTTTCTTCTATTGCCATCAGCAATCCCCTGCTGACGTCAACCGCCACGTCACCCTGTGCCCATCGGCATCATCTCCTTATCGGTAATACCTTCCAATCGGCAACTCTTCACCTCTACTGGTAACTTGTCTTTACCAATTAACTCCTATCGGCAAGAATCGTCCAGCTTCCATCGACAACAAACTTATCCATTTCGCAGCATTCACTCTCATCGGCAACACTGACCGATGACCTTCCGATGCCGATAGAAAACGGCTACCGATCAATGCAAGTCTTAGCTCATTTGATACATGCCTAAAAACGGTGTCAACACATGCCCCCAATTTCGGAGAGTAGAATATTTTACGCGCCGAAATTTTCTCTACTGTAACCTTCCCTCCAAGATACTTGCACGACCTCCTCGATTACCGCGCAAAAAAATCGCAATTTATCAACAAAATTCCGCGACTGCAACGTGAACAGTTGTAAGCCCAATCATATCTCCTCGATTGCCACACATACCTATTGCATACCCTTCCATATTCCTGCTCAGTGCGAAGAAAATTCCAAAATACCCCTGACCAGGCTTATAAAAGTTACCATCATCCAATCTGTTTTTCACCCTGAGCCCACTTTCACTTTCATTTGCCCTCATCTTCAACCTCTGCGGCGGCTCTGAAGAACACCTCCGGCAACCCAAGCAATGGCGTCTTCCTCAAGCAGAGCACGAACAGCTTCAATGGCAATCAACTTCGAAGTTCCCAAAGTAAATCTGCTCCCTTCTTGCTTCATCTTCTGCAAGTTTCTTTTCCGCATCAACTTCGTAATCCTTTTCCCCTTTCTTTCTTTGATTTTTTCCGAAACCTAGGAAATGTACAACAAGGTAGTAATCCCCATTGAGCAATCCAACTTTAACTGCCTAGGCCCAATGGGAAACACTGATCCCACCAATCTGATCAACGCAGAGACCAACCGCATTCCTTTAAGATCTGAGTGCTTTAGCCTAGGGTTATGGAAAGATGTTTTCCGTTCATGGCCCAAACCCACCAAGGGATGGAAGAACTGGTATCTCAGAATAATCAGAACATAGCAAGTTTACTGGGCAGAGCGCAACCTAGATCAGTGCATTAGACTCTCTATTGCCGATATAGCAAAGAATGAGAATATGATGATAGTCGCTTCTTATCTCTGGTCCGATACAATGAATGCCTTTTTATTCAGACACGGAACAGCTACTCCCACCCTTGCCGATGTGCAAATGCTTACCGGCCTCGATGTCTCTTCTGCCGATCCCTCCAACCTTTTTGGTAGGAAAGCTGAGTATAAAGTGAACACACGCAATATCGGCGGTTGGACTGGATACATCCGGGAGAACCAAAAGACTGGATCGGTAGGTCAGAGGAAGCACGCCACCTTCTTGAACATGTGGTTAGAAAAGTTTATCTTCTGTGGCAGAACAGTCGAACCTACCACCATGTACCTTCCCGCAGCAGAGCTTCTGGCCGATGGAGCAAGACTTCCTCTCGGCCGATACCTCCTTGGATCGGTATACCACCTCCTGCACCAAGTATCCAGGAAGCTATTGCTAGACGAGCCCATCGGCAACCTCGGCGGTCCCTGGTGGTTTATAAATATGTGGTTAAACGCACACATGTATAAGGTCCGCCAATTCGACTTGTTCAATCAGCAATTTCCAAGGGATATATCGGAGGACTATGAATATGATGATGACGAATCGGCAACTCGTCCCCCACTCAATTTTGGGGAAGCTATCATAGTGCTACCAGGAACCGATGCCAATGCAGATCAATTTGGCAGGTTCTTTCAAAAGCTTTACAACGGAATCCCTGCTGCAGAATGGCTTTGGTGGCCTTATGTTGATGATAACAACCGATTCCCCCTGTTATTTAACCTTACCGATTGGAACGTACCGCAGAATGAAACAATCATGAAGGCTAGTATTGTTCCCCGAGCCATTCCAGTCAACATCTTTGGAACCGGGAAGAATGCTCCTGCGTCTTATGAGTTCTATTATCCATCGGCAGCAGTAAGGCAGCTGGCATTCGGTCAATTACCGATCAAACTCAGCTACGCCAACGTGATAAAGCCAAGAGAAGTTATCTCCAGTGCCATGGATTGGAACAGGATTGTCAATCTTTCTCCCCATGTCGATACATCAAACATCGACCTATCCTCCTGGGCACCAACATCTTTTATCATGGAGTCATACAAATCTTGGTGGCAAGAATGGAGAAGCCAACTGTTCGCCAAATCATCGCACCACTATCGGCATTTAATCGACGCCGATCACATCATTCCTGATGATGCAGTAAGTTCTTCACTCTAATGCATTTCTTATTATTTACTTCTACTATCGGTATCTGATCCTCTTTTACTTAATAGGTTGATGAGCCAATCCCCCGAATGAGCAAGAGCGGCAAGCACTTCAATCTTCGAATAATGAACCCCACATCAATCATCGGCAACAAGGCTCCTACATTGGCTGCCTTCACACCTCAAAGGGTACCTAAGGTTACCCTCAAGCCTAAGCCGACACCTGCAAAGACCATCGCTACTCCATCGGCTGTTGCTGCCATCTTGGCGCGAGCTTTTGCAGTAAGTTTTTATTTCACTTATACCAATTACAAACTCTCATCGGCAACATTCACTTCATTTAACTTGCACCAAATATATTTTACAGGCAACGAGGTCATCGGCAGCTACTCCGAATGTACAAGCTTCTCCAACTCATGTTACCGATGCCCCCCAAGCTTCGCAACCGAAACGGGCTGGTTCACCAACTGCTGCCCTGAAGAAGAAACGCTTGAGGCGAGCTACTCCAGCTACATCACCAACTACTGTTGACACACCAATAGCAGAGCCACCATCGGCGTCCATTCCTGAGCAGCCAGTGGACGAAACTCCCGACCAGGAAACGATACCACCGCCGCAGGAACCAGCTGCAACAATGGAGACAATATCGGCATCGGTACCAGCACCTACACTAGATGAAATCCCTGACCAGAGGACGGCATCATCGCCACAGGAGCCAACCACCACAACAGAGGCAGCACCAGCAACAGCACCACCAGCACCAACTGCTCCTCGTACGGAGGCAAGTTTATCGGCAACCGTTGCGGACCTTCAAGATGATGCCATACCAGCTGCCTTCCCAAGTCCTAGGCAAAAAATCCACTTTAAGATCATAAGCCGACTATCATAAAATTTGCAATATAAACTTATGATTAGCAAACTCTAACTTTCTTCTTTTCAGACCCAAGATTCCCCTGATAGCCTGTTCTCCTTCGCTGTCGACCTCCCCGATGAAGACGAAAATGAAGAAAGCTCTGCTCCAGCTCCAGGCCCTATATCGGTAGACATCAAGTCCAAGCTCGAAGTATTGCTACTTTCACTGCAACAAAGTACACCCTCTCCTAGTTCAAGATTCCTCTGCAACGAAAGTGGCTTTCAAGGAGATTCAAGGTTGTCTGCCTGCCGATATCGAAGAAATACTTTTCCAAGCAGCATTCCTTGAGAGCCGACAACTTCAATACCAACGGGCCTCTCGTCGTATTGCCGATAGAACCGCTCAATCAAAGCTCGAAGAGGAAATGCTCCAATTCAAACAAGTTGCCGATGAAAAGCACAAGGGCATTGGCCATTTAGAAGCCTCTAGCATCGATCTTGAGTAAGAAATCACCCACTTATCGGCAAGAAAGGAAGAATTGCTGGCTGAACTGAAGAAAGTCGATGAAGCCATAGACGCGGCCGACCAAAAGAAAGCTCAACTGCCCGATGCTATTAAAGCCCTGCAACAAGAAAGAGATGCAAACGCTCGACAAGCTATCCTGCTGAAGAGAAAAAAATAAGCCAGTCGAAGGGTCTGCCGATGATGACACCAGGGAGATAGAAGAAGCAAATCAGATTTGCTTGCGTGTGATAACATCCATTCAATCCCTGTTGTAATCCATTGTAATCTATTGTATCGGCAAGCGTAACACTGATACTTGATTTTGCTTGTAATATAACGCCATCACACTTTTTGTCGATGTCTTATAGCACTTTCTTTCATCGGCATTCCAACGGATATTTTATGCATCTACCCAAATATTAGGGTAATATTTCTTCAAGTATTTACCGTTGATTTCTCTGGGAAACACAACTCCTTCGAGGGTTTCCAAAATATATGCATTACCGTGAACAGACTGACTTATCCGAAACGGACCCTCCCAATTAGGAGACCATTTTCCAAACTTAGAACTCTTAGTCCCAATTGGTAAAATCAATTTCCACACCAGATCACCATCGGCAAATTCTTTCATCTTTACCTTCTTGTCATACCATCTGGCAACCCTTTTCTTATTTTCTTCAATGCTGATCAAAGCCCTCAACCGATGACTTGCTAAGTCTTCTAACTCATCCTTCATAAGAGTATCATACTCATCGGTTGTCAATTGATCTTGAGAAAACAATCACCTAGAACCAGTTTTAACTTCCCAAGGCAGGACAGCATTGTGTCCATAGACCAACTGATACGGCGAAACTTTGGTTGCACCATGACACGCCATCCGATACGACCATAGGGCTTCATTTAACACTATATGCCACCTTCTAGGGTTTTCTTCAATCTTGCGTTTGATAAGCTTAATAACTCCTTTATTAGTCGCCTCAGCCTAACCGTTAGCTTGGGCATAATAAGGAGAAGAATTCAATACCTTGAACCCCATACCAGCAGCAAACTCATCAAACTCTCCCGATGTGAACATGGTTCCTTGATCGGTGGTAATAGTTTGAGGAATACCGAATCGGTAAACAATATGTTCTTTTACAAAATCTACCATGTTTGTCTATGTCACCTTCTTCAAAGGAATCGCCTCAACCCATTTTGTGAAGTACTCGGTAGCAACGAGTATAAACTTATGCCCCTTGCTTGACGGTGGATAAATTTGGCCGATGAGATCAATAGCCCATCCTCTAAACGGCCAAGGCTTGATTATAGGATTCATTGCCGATGCAGGTGCCCTCTGGACATTACCAAACTTCTGACAATCCTGGCACCCTTTAAAATAGTTGAAGCAATCTTCAAGAATTGTCGGCCAATAATATCCATTCTGCCTAATCATCCACTTCATCTTGAATGCCGATTGATGTGCTCCACACACACCCTCATGGATCTCGCCCATCAACTCTTTTGACTCTTCTCTACTAAGGCATCTGAGCAAAACTACATCAATTGTCCAATAATACAATTCATTGTCAAGGAGCACATACTTGGTAGCTTGAAACCTTAGACGCCTTTCAACCTTCTTAGATGGATCTCTTAAGTAATCGGCAATTTCTTCTCTCCAGTCATCGGCAACCATCACCGATGTCATGACTTCTTGAATCGGCTGATATCCTGAAGCATTCTGTGCTAACCGATTGGCCTCTTCATTATGCAACCTAGGAATATGCTCAAGGCGGTACTCTTTGAATTCTTTTAATAACTGCAAACACTTTTCATGGGTTGCAATTAAAGCTTCACTTCGGCACTCATATGTTCCAATCAATTGGTTAATTACTAACATGGAATCACCGAAGATTTCAACAGCATCGGCACGTACCTCCCTGAGTAATTCCAACCCCTTTAGCAGAGCCTGGTACTCAGCCTGATTGTTTGTTGAGGTAGCAACAATCGGCAGTGAAATTTCATATTTCCGTTCACGGGGTGAAATTAAAACAATGCCGATGTCTGCCCCTTCCTTGCATGTAGACCCATCAAAGAACAAAGTCCAAGGAGCAATCTCTACAAATCTTATCATATTGCAATGCTGAGTAACAAAATCGGCCATCACCTGACCCTTAACTGCCTTAGCCGATTCATACTTCAGATCAAACTCTGAAAGTGCCAGAATCCATTTTCTGATTCTCCCACTTAATATTGGCATCGACAGCATATACTTAACCACATCATCTTTGCAGATAATAGTGCATTCAACCGATAATAAATAATGCCTTAATTTTATGCAAGAGAAATATAAGCATAAACATAATCTTTCTATGGCCGAATACCTAGCTGCGGAAGACCAAATGTGTTGCCGATGGGCCTGGATGATCTTGGCCGACGAAGGTAGAGTCTTGCTGAAGCTGATTGCCAGTAAAAAGTCATTGCCGATGGCCGATGACGAGTCATTGTCGATTGCCGATGAGCTGCTATTGCCGATTGCCGATGAAGGGTCATTGCCGATTGCCGATTGGGGATGATTGGTGAGTTACCAGCACAAGGTCGCTAAGCCGAAATGTTGCCGATTGCCGATCGGGAAAGTGTTGCCGATGCCGATGGGCATAACTTAACGCTTGATGGCAGCAGAAGGTTACCGGTGGTCAAAAGAAGGAAGGCGCGGATTAAGGGAGTCTGCCGATGGAAAGTTTTCATCGAGGAGGAGAATAAGGAAACTGGTGTTTTGTATCAGTATTATTATAGTAGTTTGAGTCCGACTCTTGCATGAGTCATTTATTTTCCTTTAAAATAGGTGTGTTTGTTTAGGAAATAAATATTGTTATCCGGCTCCTGCGCGAGTCAGTTTCCTTTAAAGTAGGAGTTTGTTTTAGGAAGGATATGTGTCGTGTCTTTGTACAACTCTCCATACGGGAGTATAAATATGTGCCCGAGGGCTATGGAAAAATATACAATCCAATTCAAAAACAAACCAATTTTATCTTATTCTACCTTTTATCGCAATTTACCCTTTTATGCATTAGTTATAGCTACCAACGAGTTCTTCAAGCTTTCGACAGGCTGCATCATCCTGATCTCCGTCAAATCCTTGCTAGTTCCGCGTGGGAGTACCTCTGAGCTTTGGCAATCCGGGCACATCGCTGTTTGCCTCGTTCAGCTCTGCTCTAGTTATCCTTGATCAATCTGAGCCTTGACGTCCGGGCGCATCGCTGTCGTCTCGTTCAGTTTGTTCTAGTTATCATCCTTGTCGATTGATTGGTCAAATCAACTGGCACGCCTCCGGAATACCGAGCTTTGGGTAATAGCCCGAGGTGTTCACAGATCTGACGTTTTTTGTGTCAACACCTCTTTTGGCACGCCCAGTGGGATAGATTATACAGATCTACACATTCGGCATGGCTGATCACGCCGATGTCAACCAGAGGAATGTCATTGAAGTGTCTGAGGCCGATCTGAAAGATGATCAGAAGCAGGCCATGGAGCGGGCTATGGAGGAATACAGGCAGTTGTATCTTAAATCCTTCAGCCTCAGCAGGAGTGGCGAAGCAATTCAGAAGCAAGATCCGCCGTTGCCACGCCAGGTCACGTATGACGCCAACCCTGGTAAGCTACAAGAGATGGTTAATGCCGCTGTAAGTCAAGCTTTGATTAACCACTCCAGCGTGCTGTCCAATACTATCTACAATGCTATCGCGCAAACATTCAAAGAAGGACATGCACCGCGGTATGTCGGTCCGGCGTATCATCAGCCTGGATTGGCATCTACAAGCCCATCGGCGGCCCCAATAGCGTCTTCCACCCCTGTGGAACCATCTGCCGATGTGGCTACATCACCAAGACCGAACACTGGCGATATTACCAAGCTCAACACAAATCCAGCCGTGTCGGCAACTTCAGGACCAGCCCCCGCTAACTAGTGGGGATACGGTATGCCTCCGAATCTATATGTTGGTTCTAATCTGGTGCAGGGAGACAGTTCATCCTGGAGGAACTCTGCGGCATCGGTAATGCAGTCACAGCCGATGGCCCCGATGATGCACAACTCTGCGCCTGCTCCAACCATACAAGTGCCATCAGATGATCTCCAAGTAATCCCCAAGATACCTCTGATGCCACCATCAGCAAGCTCTGTGCCGATGCAACACATCATAACCACCGGCAGTCAATCTCTGGTGGCAAATTCTCAGGCTGGAGTGCCGGTCCCCTAGGGTAATCTGGTGATTAATTGCTCTAGAATTCAAGAACCGCATGCTCCAGTCAACTATCAGCCATCGGCAAACCATATGCCGATGATCTATAATCCTGGATGGGTCAACCAGCCACCAGATCAGCAGCCTGTCGCGCCGATGTATTATTATGGAGGCCCAGCTTACACTCAGAGCGGACCATCGGTACAGCAACCGATGAATGTGACGGTTCAGCCAACTCCGCCAAGTATGCCAAACTATCCATCGGTAAGTCAACCGATGCATAGTGTTCAGATGACTGGTGCTGCGCCCGCGATTACTGCACATCTTCAAGAGGCGCGTCAGCCGACTCCACCAGTCGACAATCAGCCAATGAGTCGGCAAGAGCAGGACGCGTACTGGGTCGGTAAAATTGCCGAAGTCATGAAAGAGCAATTCGGCATCAGACCCAAGGTCAACACATACTCCTATCGGACTCTGTACCCTCCTGCATATGACTTGATTCCTCTTCCAAATCGGTACAAGGTGCCCGATTTTACCAAGTTCTTCGGCCCAGACGATACATCAACAATGGAGCACATCAACCGCTTCATTATCCAGTGCGGAGAAGCTGCCAGCAGGGAAGAATTAAGGGTGAGATTGTTCTCTTCATCATTGTCCGGATCGGCATTCACATGGTTCGTATCGTTGCCTCCAAATTCTATAATTACATGCGCCGATCTGGAGAGGCAATTTCACAAGTACTTCTTTGCTGGCATACATGAGAAGAAGCTTACCGATTTGGTCAAAATGAGGCAGCGCGACAACGAATCGGTAGAGAGTTTTGTGCAAAGACTGCGGGATGTGAAGAACAAGTGCTACAGTCTGGTGCTTGATGATCGGCAACTGGCAGATTTGGCCTTCCAAGGGTTACTGCCGCACATCAAGGATAAGTACGCGTCCCAAGAGTTTGAGAGCCTAAGTCACCTGGTGCAGAGGATTGCCGATCAAGATATCAAAGCCTTTGAGCCCAGGAAGACGTGGAACAAGAAGGTGACCTTCATCGGGAAAGAAGAAGATTCCGGATCGGATGAAGAGCTGAATGTCGATGCGGCCGAATGGGTGAAGGATAAGAAGCCTGTGTCTTGTCCGTTCAGCCAAAAGGAGACTGAGAGGTTCACCTTCGATATCACCAAAGCTGATAGGATGTTTGACTTGTTGCTGCAAGAGGGGCGAATCAAGTTGGCGCCCAACCAAGTGATTCCATCGGCCGAAGAGCTCAAGAAGATTAGGTACTGCAAGTGGCATAATGCAACCTCACACAGTACTAATGACTGCAAAGTATTCAGGCAGCAGTTGCAGTCGAAGATCGAGTCTGGGCATATTAAGTTCGAAAACGCTAAAGTCCAGAAACCAATGAAGATAGATCAGCACCCGTTCCCCAACAATATGGTGGAAATCAGCGAAAAAACCAAAGTGCTGACATCGGAAGCTGCCAGAAGGAATTCATCGGTAGACCCTAACTGCCAAGTGTCCGAGCACGACGCGAGGAGGTTTGCCGATGGCAGAAAGGGCAAGGAGGTTGCCGATGAGGGTAACATCGTCAACAGGACTCCTGGGGTGGTGATCACTCACAAACAGTCAAGGCGATATCATCGGCAATCACGCGAGGAACGGTATCGGCAAGAAGAAGAAGAGCATCGGGAATGGCTTCGACATAAGGACCACTGGAGGTGTCCCTTCTTCGTTCATTGCTGGGAGGAAGGCATCAAGCTGCCCACTACCGATAACTGTCCAGAGTGCAATGGGTACTACACAGCCGATCGGTCAGGTAAGAGACCTTGTTTTGATGATCAGGCACCCAGGTACGCCAGGCCGCTCAGAGAGAACAGATCGGCACATGACCGACTGGGGGGCAAGCTCAGTGCCCATGATCGGCTTGGCAGGCGTGTTGATCAGGGGGAGCTGGAGGAGATGGCTAATGCTAGAGTGCCCGACGAAGAGATATTCTCCAGAGATCCCAACATCAGAAGAAGTGCCGATGTAAGCGGTGAGAAGCAGCACCAACCCGTCTGGAAGACCAAGCTTCCTCCATGGTGCCCTAAGGGTTTGACTAAGACCCAGAAGAGGAGGATTCAGCGCCAGCGCCGCGACGACCTGCATGACAGTGCAGAACCCTCGGGAGAGAAGCAATGGAGGCCGAAGCGTAAGGACAGGGGCCCATCGGCAGATATAAACATGGTGATCATGTTGCCGATGGAGTTCATGGCGCCCGTTAGCAATGATGAAGACGCTGCCGATATGGCACAATTGGTGTTGGATCCGATGGCGGCTATCTTTGAAAAGCCTGCCGAAGATGAGAGGCAGCACTTAAGGGCTCTGTTTGTTAAGGGCAAAGTGGACGGTCAGCCGATGACCAAGATGCTGGTGGATGGCGGTGCGTCGATCAATATAATGCCCTATGTCGTGTTCAGAAAGCTTGGCAAAGGTGACTAGGACTTAGTCGAGACCGACATGAAGCTCAAGGACTTTGAAGGCAATGTGTCGACCGCCATGGGAGCCGTATGTGTTGACTTAACCATCGGCAGTAAGACTTTGCCGACAATGTTCTTTGTAATCAGCGGCAAAGGCGCTTACAACTTGCTCCTCGGAAGGGATTGGATCCATGCTAATTGTTGTATCCCTTCTACTATGCATCAGAGCTTGGTACAGTGGATCGGGGACAGAATTGAAGTCATCCGCGGTGAAGCCCCATCTACTGTTGCATCGGCAGAGTTGGATACTTATGAGCAGACCAGGTGTATATCTAGCGAAGCCTGGGATAAAAAGTTCCTCAAAGTTGCCGATTACCGCATCAAGCCGATCCAAGCAGTCGGTCCTGAGGAGGAGTCTTAATGGATCAGTTCGCCGATGATGGAAAATTTGGGCAGGGCTTTACGTCTGTCGATGACTTGCTCGAGATCGACATCGGCGATGGTAGTAAACCTAGGCCTACTTTTATTAGTGCTAAGTTAGATTCCCAATGTAAGCAGCAGTTAACCGATTTATTGAAAGAGAATAAAGATTGTTTTGCTTGGGATTATACAGAGATGCTAGGTTTAGACCGATCGATAGTTGAACATCGGTTACCCATCAAGTCTGGTTTCCAGCCACATCGGCAGCCGGTGTGCCGATGCAACCCTACTATTTTACCCGACATCAAGGCTGAGATTACAAAGTTAATCGAAGCTGGATTTATTCGGCAATGCCGATATGCCGATTGGATCTCTAATGTGGTTCCTGTGTATAAAAAGAATGGAAAAATTCGTGTTTGCATTGATTTCAGGAATCTGAACAAGGCTACGCCGATGGATGGCTACCCGATGCCCGTTGCCGATCTGCTGATCGACGCTGCTGCTGGACATCAGATTATTAGCTTTATGGATGGTAATGCTGGGTATAATCAAATATTCATGGCTGAAGAAGACATATCCAAGACTGCTTTCCGATGTCCAGGTCACGTTGGCTTGTTTGAGTGGGTGGTCATGACTTTTGGCTTGAAAAATGCCGGTGCTACTTATTCGAGGGCGATGAATTTTATCTTTCATAACCACATCGGTACAATAGTTGAAATCTACATTGATGACGTGGTGGTTAAGTCTGGAGACTTCGGAAAGCATCTTGCCGATTTGCGGAAAATATTGGAGTGTACCAGGGAGCATGGGTTAAAGATTAATCCTAGCAAGTGTACATTTGGCGTATCGGCAGGGCAGTTTCTGGGCTTCATGGTGCATCAGAGAGGTATTGAAATCAGCAGAAAATCTATTGATGCAATTAGCAAGGTGGTTGCTCCCACCAACAAGACTGAGTTGCAGTCTCTGATCGGCAAGATTAATTTTATTAGAAGATTTATATCCAATCTGTCTGGTAAGATTAAATCTTTTAGTCCTCTGTTAAGGTTGAAAGCCGATAAAGAGTTTACATGGAAAGAAGAGCAGCAGTCAGCCTTAGAGGAGATTAAGAAATACTTGGTGAATCCTCCAGTCTTGGTTCCACCTCAACACGAGAAGCCTTTCAGGTTATATTTGTCTGCCGATGACGGTGTTATCGGATCAGCCTTAATTCAAGAGTTTGAAGGGAAGGAACGTATAATATATTACTTGAGCAGAAGATTGGTGGATGCTGAAATCAGGTATTCGGCCATAGAAAGATTGTGCTTATGTTTGTATTTCTCTTGCATTAAATTGAGGCATTATTTGCTGTCGGCCGAATGTACTATTGTCTGCAAAGATGATGTGGTCAAGTATATGCTGTCAATGCCGATTTTGAGTGGACGAATCGGTAAGTGGATTTTGGCACTGTCAGAATTTGACCTAAGGTATGAATCGGCTAAGGCTGTTAAGGGTCAGGTGATGGCCGATTTTGTTACTCAGCACTGCAACGTGGTGAGCTTTGTTGAGATTGCTCCTTGGGCTTTATTCTTTGATGGGTCTACGTGCAAGGATGGAGCAGGTATCGGTATTCTCTTGATTTCACCCCGAGGACAGAGGTATGAGATTTCGTTGCCGATTGTTGCTACTTCGACAAACAATCAGGCTGAGTACCAAGCTTTGCTTAAAGGGTTAGAACTACTTAGGGAGGTGCGTGCCGATGTTGTTGAAGTCTTCGGTGATTCCATGTTGGTGATTAATCAATTGATCGGGACATATGAATGCCAAAGCGAAGTGTTAATTGCAGCCCATGAGCGGTGTTTGCGGTTGTTGAAAGAGTTCAGAGAATACCGCCTTGAGCACATTCCAAGGTTGCATAATGGAGAGGCCAATCGGCTAGCACAGAATGCTTCGGGATATCAGCTGATTCAAGAAGTCACGACATCGGTAACAGTTCCCGATGACTGGAAAAAGGAGATTGTCGATTACTTGAGGGATCCATCCAGGAAAGTTGAAAGGCGTCTAAGGTTCCAAGCCACTAAGTATGTGCTCCTTGATAATGAGTTGTATTATCGGACGATTGATGGAGTCTTGCTTAGATGTCTTGGCAAAGAGGAATCGAAGGAGTTAATGGGTGAAATCCATGAAGGTGTATGTGGAGCGCATCAATTGGCATTCAAGATGAAGTGGATGATTAGGCGGAATGGATATTATTGGCCGACAATCCTTGAAGATTGCTTCAATTATTTCAAAGGGTGCCAGAACTGTCAGAAGTTTGGTAATGTGCAAAGGGCACCTGCATCGGCAATGAATCCTATAATCAAGCCTTGGCCGTTCAGAGGATGGGCTATTGATCTCATCGGCCAAATTTATCCGCCGTCGAGCAAGGGGCACAAGTTCATACTTGTTGCTACCGATTACTTCACCAAGTGGGTTGAGGCAATCCCCTTGAAGAAGGTGACATCGGCAAACATGGTGGATTTCGTTAAGGAGCACATCGTTTACCGATTCGGTATTCCTCAGACCATTACTACCGATCAAGGGACCATGTTTACATCGGGAGAGTTTGATGACTTTGCTACTAGCATGGGTTTCAAGGTGTTAAATTCTTCTCCTTATTATGCTCAAGCTAATGGTCAAGCTGAAGCGACTAATAAAGGAGTCATTAAGCTTATAAAGCGCAAGATTGAGGAAAATCCTAGAAGGTGGCACATGGTATTAAACGAAGCTTTGTGGTCATATCGGATGGCTTGTCATGGTACAACTAAGGTCTCGCCGTATCAGTTGGTTTATGGGCACGATGTTGTCCTACCTTGGGAAGTCAAAATTGGTTCTAGGCGATTATCTTTTCAGGATCAATTGACGACTGATGATTATATTACTCTGATGAAAGATGAGTTAGAAGATTTGGCAGGTCATCGGCTGAGGGCATTGATTAGCATTGAAGAGAATAAGAAGAGGGTTGCCCGATGGTATGACAAGAAAGTAAAAGTGAAGGAATTTACCGATGGCGATTTGGTTTGGAAGTTGATTTTACCGATGGGGACTAAGACCTCTAAATTTGGAAAATGGTCCCCTAATTGGGAGGGTCCTTATCGGATAAAACAGTCTGCTCCTGGTAATGCGTACATTTTGAAAACTCTCGAAGGAGTGGCGTTCTCTAGAGCGATTAACGGCAAATACTTAAAGAGGTATTATCCTAGCATATGGGTAGATGCATAGTGCTTAATCGAATGCCGATGAAAGAAAATTATAAAACATCGGTAACAACAGACTGGCATTATATTACAAGTCAAAATCAAGTATCAGGTTACAATTCTTGCCAATACAACAAACATTATAGTAAGGAGTGGATAACTGATATCGCACGCAGGCGAATTTGCTCTATATCGTCCATCTCCTTGGCGTCGACATCGGCGGAGCCCTCGACCGGCTTGATTTTCTTCTTCCATAGTATAGCCTGTCGTGCATTCTGATCCCTTTCTTGCCACAGGACCTTGATGGAGTCGGATAGTTGGGTTCTCTGCTGGTTGGCTGTAGTCAGATCCCCTCAACCTTCTGTAACTCCGCAAGCAGCTCCTCCTTCTTTGCCGACAGTCGGGAAATTTCTTGATCAAGGTTGCCGATGGAGACTTCTGCTTGACCGATGCCTTTGTGCTTCTCATCGGCAATATGTTTGAATTTGAGCTTCTTTTCCTCGCTCTTCGCTTGAGTGGCCCTATCGGCAATGCGACGGGTAAGCTTCTGGTATTGGATCTGCTTAATGTCGAGGAAGGTTGCCTAGAGAAGGACTTCTGCTATGTCGGCGGAAAGATGGCTCTGGATGTCCTTGAATGCAATCCTTGTTGTCGATGAATCCTGGATGAGTAGAGACGTGTCTTGTAGCAGCAAGGAAAGCAACTCTTCCAGCTTAGATTTGACCTCTGCCGACAAGGCTGGGATGGAGCTCTCCTCTTCATCGTCATCGGGGACGTCGACGGCAAAGGAAAATAAGCTGTCAGCTTGAATGCGGCCTTGACGTTCATCTTTGATCTGAAGGTTCAAGCTGTAAGAGAAGAGGCTGTCCGGAGAATCTTGAGCCTGAAAACAAAGGTTAGAGTTTGCCGATCGGAAGATTGTACTGTAAGCTTTAGGATCATTAACTTACCGCCTTGAAGCGGATCTCCTGCCTGGGATTTGGTATGCTTGAAGGTCCAGCTTCATCATGGACGACGGCCGCAGATGCCGATGATTGGGCCGGAGAAGCGGTCGGTGCCATCAGTGCTGGTGGTGTTGTTATCGGCGCCGCTTCCGACGTGGCGGCTGGTTCACATGGTGGCGATACTGCCCTTTCATCGGCTGACGGTGCCGATGCTAATACTACCTCCGCTGCTATGGCGGGTGTTGCTTCTTCATTGAGCCCAGCTGGTATCGATGCCGATGCCGCTTCGATTGTCGCAGCAGCTGCTATCTCCTGGCCGGGGACATCATCCATCGGTTGATCAGGCGCAGAAGCCGATGGAGGTTCTGCCGATGACCCGCCGGCAGTTAGTGCGATTGGGACCGGAGGCAGTCCTGTTGACGGCGCATCAGCAGCTGATGGCGCAGTCGAAGCCGATGGTGGGGGAGAAGCCAGCCTTAGGCGCCTCTTTTTCATCGGCGCAGCAGCAGGGGAGCCGACCCGCTTTGACAAAGACCGGGGGGCATCGGCAGCCGGGCTGGAAGGTGTTTGCCTGCTGGAAGCAGATGCCGATGACCATAGTGCCTGAAAATACAAAGCAAGTTATACAAGATAAATGGTGCCGATAAAACAGTATGTAATCGGTACGGGTAAAAGCGAGTTTACTGCATAAACCCGTGTCAGGGCAACAGCAACGGTCGATGTAGCCTGGGCTTTTGTGGGTGTCGGCGTAGGTACCTGTTGAGGCGTGAAGGCGGCCAGCGTCGGAGCTTTGTTGCCGATGATCGATATGGGGCTCATTATCCGAAGATTAAAAGGCCTACCACTGTTACTCGTTGTGGGGACTGGATCATCGGCCTGTTAAGCGCAAAGGAGTTAGGTGCTGATACCGATGACAAAAATAAAGTAATAAAAGTATATCAGATAGCAGACTTACTGCATCATCGGGGATGATGTAATTGGCGTCAATCAAGTGTCGATAATAGTGTGAAGACTTGGCGAGTAGCTGGCACTTCCACTCTTGCCACCAAGACTTGAACTCGTTGATGATGAAGGAGGTTGGCGACCAGGAAGACAAGTCAAGGTCTGACAGATCGGCATCGGCAGGAAGGCTGATGACTTTATTCCAGTCTAGATTACTGGAGATTGCGTGCCTAGGTCTCACTACCTTAGAGTAGCAGAGTTTTATCGGTAGTTGGCCAAATGGCAGTTGTCTCGCTGCCGCCGATGGATAGTAGAACTCGTAGGATGGTGGGGCATTCTTCCCAGATCCGAAGATATTTACTGGAATAGCTCAGGG
The DNA here is from genome assembly GCA_022036555.1 of Microstegium vimineum. NCBI lineage: Eukaryota > Viridiplantae > Streptophyta > Magnoliopsida > Poales > Poaceae > Microstegium > Microstegium vimineum. Next base: position 33,713,675 of record CM039135.1, read on the forward strand.
AGTAATGCTGGCCCTCATGATTGCTTGGTTCTCGGGCAGGCTCACATCGGTCAAGTTGAACAGCAGCGGAAATTGGTTGTGTTCATCAAGATATGGCCACTAGGTCCGTTCTGAGGAGGGGAGTCCGCTGTAGAACTTCTGGAAATAATAGCCGAAGTGCTCTGCATTGGCATCGGTACCTGGCAGCACAATGATAGCCTCTCCAAAGTTAAGCGGAGGGCGAGTTGCCGATTCATCATCCCCGTATCGGTAATCTTCCGATATGTCCCTCGGGAATTGTTGGGCAAATAAATCAAACTGGAGGGCCTTGTGCATGTGTGCGTTCAGCCATAGATTGACAAACCACCAGGGGCCTCCGAGATTGCCGATGGGCTCTCCTAGCAGTAGCTTATGGGACACTTGATGCAACAATCAGTAAACTGATCCAAGAAGATACCTGCCTAAAGGGAGCCTTGTTCCATCGGCAAGTAATTCAGCCGCTGGGAGGTGCATGGTGGTCGGACCGATGGTTTTGCCGCAGAATATGAACTTTTCCAACCACATGTTTAAGAAGATGGCGTGCTCCCGTTGGGTTACCGATCCGGTTTTCTGGTTCTCTTTGATGTAGCCTGTCCAACCGCCGATATTCCGAGTGTTCACCGTGTACTCTGATTTTCTGTTGAAGAGGGTGAAGGTATCGGCAGAGGTGATGTCCAAGCCGGTCAGCATGTAGACATCGGCAAGGGTTGGGGTAGCTGGTCCATGCTTGAAGAGGAAAGCGTTCATGCTATCGGACCAGAAGTATGAGGCTGTCATCATCAAGTTTTCATTTTTCTCCATGTCAGCAATTGAAAGCCTAATGCACTAATCCAGGTTACGCTCCTGCCAGTACACTTGTTATGATCTGACTATTCTCAGGTACCAGTTCTTCCATCCCTTAGTAGGCTTGGGCCATGAACAGAATGTGTCCTTCCAGAGTCCTAGATCAAAACGCTCAGATCTGAAAGGTACCCGGTTGGTTTCTGCATTGATGATGAAGGTGGGGTCTGGATTGCCCATTGGGCCTAGGCAGCTGAGATTGGAACCGGCGAGTGGGATGACTACCTTGTTGTACAGCTCCTAGGGTTCGAAGAAGAAGGGACGAATCAGGAAAAGAATGGAAATAAATCCAGGTTTTTGTGAGGAAAAGAACCATGCAGAGAGGTTGGATTGAGTGGAGAATAAGTCTTACCTTCGGGATGTCGACTTGGATCGCCATTGGAAGTCGAAGGAATGATTGCAGTTCGTCCTTGATTACGGAGGAACACTGTTGCTCGAGCTTGTGTTCTTCAGCGCGGCTGGAGGTTGAAGACGAAGGCAGGAAGGTGAAAGTGAAAATGGGCTCGGGTAAAAAGGCAGTGTGGATCCCGGTAACTTTTATAATCCTGTTCAGGGGTATTTTGGGGTTCTGTTCCACACTGTGCAGGAATGTGGAGAGGCCCGCGGTAGATACGCGCGGAGATCGAGGTGGTGTGCAACTGTTTGTGCTACGATCGAGGGATTTTATTATTAAATTGCGGTTCCACACGCGGGGATCGAGGAAACCGTACATTTATCTCGGAGGTAACGGCTACAGCAACGGCTACAGCGACGGCTACAGTGGAGAGAATTTCGGCACGTAAAGTGTTATACGCTCCGAAATTGGGGGGCATGTGTTGACACCGTTTTTCGACACGTGTCAAATGAGTCGAGGCTTGACTGGTCAGTGGTCGTTCTCCATCGGCATCGGTAAAGTATGAGCCAATATGGCCAATGGGAGAGTGCTGCGGAAGAGCAAATGTGTTGCCGATGGGGCTGGATGATCTTGGCCGACGAAGGTGGAGTCTTGTTGAAGCTGATTGCCAGTAAAAAGTCATTGCCGATGGCCGATGAAGAGTCATTGCCGATTGCCGATGAGCTGCTATTGCCGATTGCCGATGAAGGGTCATTGCCGATTGCCGATTGGGGATGATTGGTGAGTTACCAGCACAAGGTCGCTAAGCGGAAATGTTGCCGATTGCCGATCGGGAAAGTGTTGCCGATGCCGATGGGCATAACTTAACGCTTGATGGCAGCAGAAGGTTACCGGTGGTCAAAAGAAGGAAGGCGCGGATTAAGGGAGTCTGCCGATGGAAAGTTTTCATCGAGGAGGAGAATAAGGAAACTGGTGTTTTGTATCAGTATTATTATAGTAGTTTGAGTCCGACTCTTGCATGAGTCGTTTATTTTCCTTTAAAATAGGTGTGTTTGTTTAGGAAATAAATATTGTTATCCGGCTCCTGCGCGAGTCAGTTTCCTTTAAAGTAGGAGTTTGTTTTAGGAAGGATATGTGTCGTGTCTTTGTACAACTCTCCATGCGGGAGTATAAATATGTGCCCGAGGGCTATGGAAAAATATACAATCCAATTCAAAAACAAACCAATTTTATCTTATTCTACCTTTTATCGCAATTTACCCTTTTATGCATTAGTTATAGCTATCAACGAGTTCTTCAAGCTTTCGACGGGCTGCATCATCCTGATCTCCGTCAAATCCTTGCTAGTTCCGCGTGGGAGTACCTCTGAGCTTTGGCAATCCGGGCGCATCCCTGTTTGCCTCGTTCAGCTCTGCTCTAGTTATCCTTGATCAATCTGAGCCTTGACGTCCGGGCGCATTGCTGTCGTCTCGTTCAGTTTGTTCTAGTTATCATCCTTGTCGATTGATTGGTAAAATCGACTGGCATGCCTCCGGAATACCGAGCTTTGGGTAATAGCCCGAGGTGTTCACAGATCTGACGTTTTTTGTGTCAATAGGAGCAACTACTTTGTTAATTGCATCAATGGATTTTCTGCCGATCTCGATGCCTCTCTGATGCACCATAAAACCCAGAAACTGACTTGCCGATACACCAAATGCACACTTGTTAGGATTCATCTTCAACCCATGCTCCCTTGTGCATTCCAGGATTTTTCGTAAATCGGCAAGATGCTTCTCAAAATTTCCGGATTTAACCACCACATCATCGATATAGATTTCGACTATCGTGCCGATGTACTTATGAAAGATAAAATTCATTGCTCTTTGATAAGTAGCACCGGCATTCTTCAAGCCAAAAGTCATTACGACCCACTCAAACAAACCGACGTGACCTAGACATCTGAAAGCAGTCTTGTTTATGTCTTCCTCAGCCATGAATATTTGATTATATCCAGCATTACCATCCATGAAACTAATGATTTGATGTCCGGCGGCGACATCAACCAACAGATCGACAACTGGCATCGGATAACCATCCATCGGTGTAGCCTTGTTGAGATTCCTGAAATCAATACAAACACGAAGTTTTCCATTCTTCTTATACACAGGAACCACATTAGAAATCCAATCGGCATATCGACACTGCCGAATAAATCCAGCTTTAATTAACTTTGTAATTTCAGCTTTAATGTCAGGCAACACCATAGGATTACATCGGCACGCAGGTTGCCGATGTGGTTGGAAACCAGACTTAGTAGGCAACCGATGTTCGACTATTGATCGGTCTAAACCAGGCATCTCTGTATAATCCCAAGCAAAACAATCTTTATATTCTTTTAATAAGTCAATCAATTGCTTCTTATATTGGGAATCTAACTTAGTACTAACAAAGGTTGGTCTGGGCCTACTGCCATCGCCGATATCTATCTCTAGTAAATCATCAGCGGATGTGAACCCCTGTCCCAGTTTTCCATCATCGGCGAATTGATCCATTAAAACTCTTCTCCAGGACCGACTGCTTGGATCGGTGTAATGCGGTAATCGGCAACTTTGAGGAACTCCGTGTCCCAAGCTTCACCTGATATGCACTTGGTTTGCTCATAAGTTTCCGATTCTGCCGATGCAACTGTTGATGGGATTTCACTCTGGACGACTTCAATTTTGTCTCCAACCCATTACACGAGGCTTTGGTGCATTGTAGAAGGAATGCAGCAATTAGCATGGATCCAATCCCTTCCTAGGAGCAAGTTGTAGGTGCCTTTGCCACTGATCACGAAAAACGTTGTCGGCAAAGTTTTACTGTCGATGGTTAATTCAACACATACGGCTCCCATAGCTGGCGACACATTGCCTTCAAAATATTTAAGTTTCATGTCCATCTTGATTAAGTCTAGGTCACCTTTCCCAAGTTTCCTGAACATGACATATGGCATTATATTGATTGATGCCCCACCGTCCACCAGCATTTTCATTACAGGTTGTCCATCTACTTTGCCCTTAACAAACAGATCCCATAGATGCTGCCTTTCATCATCAGCAGGCTTCTCAAAGATAGCTGTCATCGGATCCAACACCAATTGCGCCATTTCAGCAGCTTCTTCATCGTCGCTGACAGGTGCCATGAACTCCATCGGCAATATGATGACCATATTGATTTCTGTCGATGAATCCCCATCCTTGCGCTTTGGCCTCCACTGCTTTTCCCTTGAAGGATTTTTACTATCATATAAGTCACTTTAGCGTTCGCGCTGGATTCTCCTTTTCTGAGTCTTCGTCAGACCCTTAGGGCACCATTGAGGAAGCTTGGTTTTCCAAACAGGCTGGTGCTGCCTCTTACTACTTGCATCGGCACCACTCCTTATGTTTGGATCTCTCGAGAATATTTCTTCGTTGGTCACTCTTGCATTGGCCATCTCCTCAAGTTCTTCCTAAATAACGCGCCTGCCAAGTCTATCAGGTGCGCTGAGCTTGCCCCCTAGACGGTCATGTGCCGATTTCTTCTCTCTGAGCGGCCTAGCATACCTGGACGTCCGATCGTCAAAACAAGGCTTCTTTTCTGACCGATCGGCAGGGGTAATACCCAATGCATTCAGGACAATTATCGGCAGTAGGTAGCTTGATGCCTTCTTCCCAGCAGTGAACGAAGAAGGAACACTTCCAGTGGTCCTTATGCCGAAGCCACTCTTGGTGCTCTTCTTCTTCCTGCCGATGTCGCTCCTCTTGCGATTGCCGATACTCTTGCCTTGGCTGCTTATGCGTGATTATAACACCAGGAGCCCTCTCGGCATTACTACCTTCACCGGCAACTTTCTTGCCCTTTCGGTCATCGGCAAACCTCCTCTCATCACGCTCAGCTACTTGATGGTCAGGATCTACCGATGCATTCTTCCTGGCAGCTTCCGATGTCAGCACTTTAGTTTTTCCACTAGTTTCCACCATATTATATGGAAACGGGTGTTGATCAATTCTCATCGGTTTCTGGGCTTTAGAATTTTCAAATTTAATTCGGCCAGATTCAATTTCTGACTGCAACTGCTGCCTGAATACCTTGCAGTCATTGGTACTGTGCGAAGTCGCATTGTGCCACTTGCAATACCTGATCTTTCTGAGCTCTTCGGCCGATGGAATTACTTGGTTAGGCGCCAACTTGATCCGCCCTTCTTGAAGTAATAAGTCAAACATCCTATCGGCCTTGGTGATATCAAAGGTGAACCTTTCTGTTTCCTTCTAGCCAAACGGACAAGACACAGATTTCTTATCCTTCACCCATTCGGCAGCGCCGATGCTTAGCTCTTCATCGGAATCCTCTTCTTGCTCAATGAAGGTCACCTTCTTATTCCAAGTTTTTCTAGGCTCAAAAGTCTTGATGTCCTGATCGGCAATTCTCTGCACAAGGTGGCTCAGACTTTCAAACTCTTAAGACGCATACTTATCTTTGATGTGCGGCAGTAATCCTTGGAAGGCCAAATCTGCCAATTGCCGATCATCAAGCATCAAGCTATAGCACTTGTTCTTCGTGTCTCGCAGCCTCTGGACAAAGCTTTCCACTGATTCATCATTACATTGCCTCAGCTTAACCAAATCGGTAATCTTCTTCTCATGTTTTCCAGCGAAGAAGTATTTATGAAACTGCCTCTCCAGATCGGCCCATGTGATTACAGAGTTTGGAGGCAATGATATAAACCATGTGAATGTCGATCCAGACAATGATGATGAGAACAATCTCACCCTCAGCTCTTCCCTGCTGGCAGCTTCTCCACACTGGATAATGAAGCGGTTGATGTGCTCCATCGTTGACGTGTCATCTTGGCCAGAGAATTTGGTAAAATCAGGCAACTTGTACCGATTTGGGAGGGGAATTAAGTCATATGCCGGAGGATATGGCATCCGATAAGAGTATGTATCAACCTTGGGTTTAATGCCGAATTGTTCTTTCATCACTTCGGCAATCTTATCGGTCCAATATGCATCCTGCTCTTGCCGACTCATTGGCTGATTGTTGACTGGTGGAGCCGGCTGATGCGCCCCTTCAGGTCTTGGTAGAAGATGATGCGGAGTAATTGTCACGGGCGCAGCACCAGTCATCTGGACATTATGCATCGGCTGACTTACCAATGGATAATTTTGCACACTCACTGGGTTATGTTGTGGCATCATATTCATCGGTTGTTGTACCGATGCTCCACTCTGAGTATTTGCTGGACTTCCATAATGATCCGTTAGTACACCAGGCTGTTGAACCGGCGGCTGATTGGTCCATCCAGGATTATAAATCATCGGCATGTGACTTACCGATGCCTGATAGCTAACTGGCGCCTGTTGCTCCTGCACCTTGGAGTAATCAATAAATTGGTTACCTTGATGTGTTAGTGCTCCAGCTTGAGGATCTATCAGCATAAGTGGACTCCCAGTTGCTATGCTTTGTTGCATCGGCATAGAATTTGCCGATGGTGGCATCAAAGGTACTTTAGGAATCACCACCCGGAAATCTTCTGATGGTATTTGCACAGTTGGAGAAGACATAGAGTAATGCATCATAGGAACCATCGGCTGTGATTGCATTGCCGATGCTGTGGAGCCCTTCCAAGCTGAACTATCTCCCTGTACCAGACTGGAACCAGCAGATGGATTTGGAGGCATACCGCATCCCCACCAGTTGACGGGAGCTGGATGATTCTGGACAGCAGGTCCCGATATTGCCGACGCCACTGGATCTGCACTAAGCTTGGTGATGCTTTCAGGACTTGGCCTTAGCGGTGTAGCCACATTGGCAGACGGATCCACAGGAGTAGAAGACGTCATTGGAGCTGCCGATGGGTTTATAGATGACGATCCAGGCTGATGATACGCTGGACCAACATACTGAGGTGCTTGTCCTTCTTTGAAAGATTGCATAACAGCATTGTACACAGTATTGGACAGCACATTGGAGTGGCTAATTAATGCTTGATTTAACGCAGAATTAATCATCTCTTGCAACTTACCAGGATTGGCATCAAACGTGACCTGCCGCGGCAACGGCGGATCTTGCTTCTGGATGGCTTCGCCGCTCCTGCTTAGGCTGAAGGACTTCAGATACAATTACTTGTACTCCTCTATAGCCCGCTCCATAGCCAGCTTTTGATCATATTTTAGATCGGCCTCGGAGACTTCAATGACATTCCTCTGATTGACATCAGTATGATCACCCATAGCAGATGTATAATTGGTCCCACTGGGTGTGCCAAAAGAGGTGTTGACACAAAAAGCGTCAGGATCTGCGAACACCTCGGGCTTATACCCGAATTCGATATCCAAAGGTGTGCCAGTCGATTTGACCAGTTAATCGACAAGGACGATAACTAGAACAAGATCTGAACGAGACAACGGCGATGCGCCCGGATGTCAAGGCTCAAACTTGATCAGAATAACTAGAGTAGAGCTGAACGAGACGACAGCGATGCGCCCGGACGTCAAGGCTCAGGTTGCTCAAACGCGGAACTTGCAAGGGTTGACAGAGATCGAAGAGATGCAGCCCGTCGAGACTTGAAGAACTCGTAGGTAAACTAGATCTAATACGATAAAAGTAGAATTGCTGAAAAGTAGATAAAAAGTAATTGATTTGTTTAATATATGATTGATTGATTGTTACACGACCCCTAGGTACATATTTATACCCCAGCAAAAGGAGTTGTAGACAGACACGACTCGTATCTTTCCTAAACAAAACTCCTATTTTTAAGGAAACAACTGACTTGCGCAGGAGTCGGACAATAATATTTTCCTAAACAAATACCTCTATTTCTAAGGAAATAAATGACTCATGCAAGAGTCGGACTCAAACTTCTATAACAATACTGGTATGAGATCACCAGTTTCCTTATGTCTTCTCTTCAATGAAACTTTCCATCGGCAGACTCTTCAATCCGCAACTTCCTTCTATTGCCATCGGCAATCCCCTGCTGACGTCAACCGCCACGTCACCCTGTGCCCATCGGCATCATCTCCTTATCGGTAATACCTTCCAATCGGCAACTCTTCACCTCTACTGGTAACTTGTCTTTACCAATTAACTCCTATCGGCAAGAATCGTCCAGCTTCCATCGGCAACAAACTTATCCATTTCGCAGCATTCACTCTCATCGGCAACACTGGTCGATGACCTTCCGATGCCGATAGAAAACGGCTACCGATCAATGCAAGTCTTAGCTCATTTGACACATGCCGAAAAACGGTGTCAACAACCTAATATAGAGATATTCCCTACAAATATAGTAGGATATGGATGCAATCCTAATCTACCTAATATAGAGATATTCCTAATATACTCTAACATCGGCGTCCTCTTCTCCGATGTGATAATGCGGGGCCCCTTTACACCCTTCGGTTTCCTGCATCCACTTCTTCCGCTTCGTCCTCCGGATCGTCAGCTGCTTTCACCACCACTTCTTCCTCCACTACATGGCACTGACGTCTTGGGAATCCTGGTCATGTTATTTTAACACAGCTTAGCAGTAGCTCCGCCATACCATGGTACTCGAGCTCACGATGAGCACCTGTGTCATGCGTGTCAGTTGGGTCGTCATGTTCGTCTTCCTTTCCCTACATCCACTTCCCATGCGACTCAGATTTTTTATCTTGTACATTGAGACCTATGGACGTCTCCTATCATGAGAATTTCTGGATACAAGTACTATCTTGTTGTGGTGGATGATTTCTCGCATTATTCGTGGACTTTTCCTTTGTGTGTCAAGTCTGATGCATTCTCCACGCTCCTCCATTTTTTCGCTTGGGTGTCTACTGAGTTCGGCCTCATCATCAAGGTCGTCCAGTGTGACAATGGGCGTGAGTTTGACAACCACACTTCTTGTGCCTTCTTCCTCTCTCATGGTATGCAGATCCACATGTCGTGTCCCTACACCTCCACCTAGAACGCCAAGGCTGAGTGCATGATTTGTACCACGAACGACACCATGCACTCCCTTCTCTTCTAGGCTTCGCTTCATGCTCGCTTTTGGGCTGAGAGTCTCCACACCTCCACCTATCTTCTTAACAGCCTACCTTCGGTTGCTTGTCCAGCTCCCACTCCACACCACGTTCTCTTCGGTACCCTCCTCGCTACGATCACCTTTGTGTCTTCGGGTGTGCATGTTACCCTAACACCACTACCATCGCTCCCCACAAGCTGGCACCTTGGTCGACTCAGTGTGTCTTCCTCGAGTACTCCCCGGATCACAAGGGGTATCGTTGCTTCGATCTCACATCTCGTAGGGTCCTCATCTCTCGCCACATGGTGTTTGGCGAGTCCATCTTCCTTTTCTCCACCACCTCACCACCCACCACCACCTCCCACCCGGACCTCTTCTCCTTGTTTCCCGCTGACACGGTGGACCAGCCACCTTTGTCGTTGTTTCCTGCAGGTACTGCTCCTCCGTGCCCCTCGCCAGGCCCTGCCACTGCCTCGCCGCCCTCCGGCCCCTCGTCGGGTCCGAACACCGGCTTGATGCCCTCCGGTGCTTGCCCTGCGCCCGACGCGGGACCGTTGGATGCGGGGTCGTCGACTTCGGGACCCGCTGCTTCGGCGGTTCCGCCACCTCCTGCGCGGTTCGGGCGTGTCTATCAGCGCCGACCGAGGCCGTCTCCGGTGCACCCGGAGTCGGCTGCCCCGCCGACGTCACCCCGCCTCGGTCTCCACCGGTGGCATCCTCACCGCTAGCGACGCCTACACTGCCACCTCCGACTACACTTGACGTGTCGTCTGTGTACCACCCGACTCTCCTGCACCGCCACCCGCGTCATGTTCACCCATGGTGACGCGGCACACGACGGGTACTTTGCCGCCCTGGGCTCTTGCGACGATGCCCGGTCAGTCGTGGGTCTCTCCGGTACCCTCTTCCGTCCGTGATGCCTTGCCAGATCCTCACTGGCGTCACGCGATGGAAGAGGAGTACGCAGCCCTCCTCGCCAACCAGACATGGGATCTGGTGCCTCGTCCATCGGGCTCCAATGATGTCACGGGCAAGTGGATCTGGACACACAAGCTGCGTGCTGATGGTACCCTCGAGCGGTACAAAGCTCGATGGGTCCTCCGGGGTTTCACTCAGTGCCCTAGAGTTGACTACGACGAGACCTTCAGTCCGGTGGGGAAGCCAGCTACCATCCGCACGGTTCTCTCACTGGCTCTCTCTCGCTCTTGGCCCGTGCATTAGCTGGATGTCAAGAATGCCTTTCTATATGGCACTCTGACTGAGACGGTCTACTGCAGTCAGCCAACGGGCTTCGTTCACTCTTCTCGCCCTGATATGGTCTGTCGGCTCAACAAGTCCCTCTACGGCCTCAAGCAGGCGCCTCGGGCTTGGTATTCTCGGTTTGCTGCCTTCTTTCTTACACTTGGTATTGTGGAGGCCAAGTCTGACACATCTCTGTTTATCTATCGCCATGGAGATGAGACTGCCTATCTGCTGCTATATGTTGATGACATTGTGCTGATAGCCTCGAGTCTGTCTCTCCTCCGGCGTATCATCACCTCTCTTCAGCAGGAGTTTGCTATGAAGGATCTGGGTGTGTTGCATCACTTTCTCGGGGTCACAGTTGAGTCTTGTCCCACCAGACTCCTCCTTCACTAGCGATAGTACACTCGTGACATCCTGGAGCGAACTGGGATGACTGACTGCAAGCCCTGCTCCACCCCAGTTGACACTCAGGCCAAGCTGTCAAAGGCCGAGGGCACCCAGTGACTGACCTCACTTCGTACCGGAGTCTTGCATGTGCTCTTCATTACCTCACCTTCACCAGGCCACACATCACTTATGCAGTTCAGCAGATATGTCTCCACATGCATGATCCTCGCGAGCCACACCTCAGTGCTCTCAAGCGGCTCCTCCGCTACCTCCGCGGCACCATCAACTACGGCCTTCTACTCCACCGGTCCTCCTCCGCTGAGCTCGTGGTCTACACTGACGCTGACTGGGCCGGGTATCCAGACACTCGGCGCTCCACTTCCGGCTACGCCGTCTTTCTAGGCGGCAACCTGGTGTCTTGGTCGTCCAAGCGCCAGCCGGTGGTCTCCCGCTTCAGTGCCGAGGCGGAGTACCGCGTTGTGGCTAACGGCGTGGCCGAGGCCTCTTGGCTCCGCCAGCTTCTTGCTGAGCTCCACAGTCCCCTCTCCCGGAGCACGCTTGTCTACTGCGACAACGTCTGTGCGGTCTACCTCTCCACCAACCATGGGCGGAGCTACATTGATGCCATGATATTCCTGGGAATACCCAACTTTCTTAGCACAACAATAAGTATATATACATGTATACTTAGATGTATAATGTTATATTGTTGTTATTTGATCATTTTCAAGCACCAAAATTCCCACGGTCTCCTGTTTTAGCTTCTAGGTCGGCCCGCAATGGGCAAGGGCATAAGGCCTAGTGGCCCAATAGGCCTTGCCTCTGACCTTCCCATGGTTCAGAGCTGAGACAGTCGAACTGCCGTGACTCTGTTCGACAGAGAGAGAAGCCGATAACCCAATCCCTAATCTTGCTTGCTCTTCTCCTTCTCCGATCTGGAGTCCAGTGATGGCAAGCAGCCGGTGGAGTCCTTAGCTCTTGGTGGGAGGAGGCTGCAGCAAAAGTTGCGAAGGAACTAAGGAGGCGATTCAACGGTTTGGTGATCTACACAAGTTGGAATCTTTGGAAGGAAAGAAATCGTAGAATATTCAACAATGTCCAAGAATCGTTGTTGCAAATCGCTTCTAGAGTCAAAGAGGAGATTGAACAACAAAGAATGGCTATAGAAAGGGGGGGTTAGCAAGCCGCGAGCTTTGGCTGCTTTCTGTGTTCTTTATGCATGCCTGGTCACATATGTGTCCTATTTCTTTGCCCACCTATGTGGGTTGGGTTATGTACATAAATCTTGCTTTATTTCCTTCCTTAATTGAGAGGCAGAGCTCCTGCCATACTTTTCATAAAAAAAGCAGCCGGTGGTGGCGCTCCAACTCCACACACGGCTAGGAGGCTGGTGGCGACAGCAGGTTAGAGGCAGGGTGGGCGGAGCCCGGGGACGGGTGGTTCTGCACTCTGCTCGGCACGCCGTTCGGGGCTGCAGCGGGGCGGGCAGCGTGCTAGTCTGGTGGCTGGCTTGGGGAGTGGGGAAGGTCGGTGGACCAGTGCTTGGGGACACCAAGGAGAGGAGCACTGGACCAGTGTTGGAGCGGAACAAGCCAGAAAGACATCAAAAGCCGAAGGTGAAAGTTTTCCCAATAACGATTTAGTCATTTGAATTTAGCCATTTAGGAATGTCCAAATTGACTATGAGCTAGTGATCTTTAGTTGATAGTGTGTATATTTTTTTCTGTAGATAACTTGCAGTTTGGATTTTGCAAAATGCCTCCATATCAATTCTAGAACCACAGTGACAACAGGGGTATAGAGTGAGACCCAACCTTAAGATCCGGTTGTTCCTTCTATTGTGCTGGGAAAAAAATCAGTCATGGGAATACCCAAGTTTAAAATTCTAGCTCCGCCACTGCCACCAACCCTGTTGAGTACTAGCGAACCAAGCATGTGGAGATCGACCTCCACTTTGTTCGTAATCGGGTCGCTATCAGCGATGTTCGGGTCCTCCATGTCCCAACCACCTCACAGTTTGCCGACATCTTCACCAAGGGCCTCCCGTCCTCCACCTTCTCCGAGTTTCGCTCCAGCCTCAACATCAGCAGTGGCTAGTTGCGTCTGTGGGGGGCTCATGTGTGTGCTCTTGTTTCTTTTTTGTCCAGTCTGTAACTCCGTTGCGCCGGTAGTTGAGACTGTAGGGGGGTGTTAAAGTATATGTATTTAGGCCCATGAGGCTCATATATGCTACTACTATATAGCTACCCTTCTAGGGTTAGCCCAGTAATCTATTGAGCCATTTCAGCAGATATACATGCCCAAATGAAAAGAGAGAAAATTCTACCTGTGCATGCTGAGGTTTAGCCTCATGATGATGTCTTATACTTTCTTTTGGTATTATACATGAACGATTCTTTCCTTCTTGCTTGTGTCTGCAGGAAGATCTCAGGAAGATAGATAACTGGCAATATATCAGTTGTGTCAACATATGGGTTCGGTTACTGTGTTGTCACTACAAGGATTACAATCTCCATCCCTTATTTTCTGAAGTTCTTCAAGTAATAAGAGGAGTGGCTCACTTATTCCCAGGCACAAGGTACTTACCCTTGAGACTAAGGCTTGTGCAGATACTGAACGAGCTTTCCACCTGCAGTCAGATGTTCTACTTCTATCCGATTCCATCATTGCTATTTGACTGCCTAGAATTTAGAGAAGTCTCAGAAAGAACAACACAAAGAACAAAGATCAACTTATCATCGTTGTTGATGGTATGCCACTTTTACTGGAAACAATCTGGGTGATACATTTAATGTTTCATTTTGTCCTTATCAAGTAGATATGCTATCTTTTCCCTGTCCTATGACTACAACTGCACTAATATGATAAAGTTTTTTTATGCTGAGAATGTTTAGATTAAATGGTGTTTCTTCACATTCAGGTGCCAAAGAACCTGCTGAAATCAAGGGATTTCCAAGATGAGTGCATTCATTCAGCGATTCAGGTTCTGTCAGCACATTTTGCCCAGTGGAGCTACCATGTTTCCTTCCCAGAAGTAGCCACCATTCCTCTTTTCCTCTTGAAAAGACTACATGAGCAGACAACAGCTGAATCACTTCGCCATCCTATCAAGCGATTGATAGACCAGGTGAATACACAATCTAAAATTCTTTTGTGTCTGTCAGCATCCTTGCAAAGATCTGTTGAACATCACATTGTTACTCACTTACTCTGCAACACATTGCATGAGACCATTCAAAATATTCGTCACAAACATCGAATGTGAATATATGCAACATTTATGCTTTCTGTCTTGTTATTTTTGTGACTTGATGGAAGAAAAGTATATCCTTCTATTCGAGTGAATTGCACATCCATTTCATCTGATGTACTTCTGATGGCTGTTTCAACTGCTGAAACCACAGGTGACTGAGAACAAGGATTTTGTAGAAAGGAAAAGAGAGGTGGTATCCTTCTCACCAAATGACAAGGCATCAGTTGATAGCTTCCTTCAGGTAGGATTTGCCCAGTTGGTGCAATATTCCTCCTTTCTAGTCAATTGCTTCACATCCAGAGTTCTGACACTTCAACCTGCTGAGTTTGCTGAAAAATATTGTTGAACGCAGGAAGAGAAGCTCAGCAGAAACGCTTCGTTCACTCGTTTTTATGCATCCGTAGCTGAAAACTGTCAACCAAAAGGTAATGTCGTAAAATCCAAACAATATTGAATAAACAGCGTCACAGCGCCTCTAATTTACCAAGCCATTCACTCTGTTGCTGGGTTGCAGGGAGAAAAACACTTTAAGGTGCCAAAGGAATTTCTGAGATCCATCTGGAATTGGTTGGCCTCCAAGTGAGGGCCACGAAGAATCACTTCAATGTAGACCATGTGATTATTGACCGTGGCATTTTAGTGCAGATATACGCCCCACTGATGCTGCTACCCAGTGAGACAGTGATTCCTATGAGGCCTCGTGCATTGCGTTGCGTGCTGTGCAATTTTGTGCGATTGTAGCTTTGCGGCGCTGTACATTACCTTAATTCTTAGTGAGTTGTCAGGTGCTGAATGAGATTTGCTGTTGCTTGAATCTGAGACGAGGGTTTAGTTGTACCGGTACTGTTCATTACTCCATTTTCATTTCACACAACGGTCGTCTAGCTTCTCTAGGAACTCTCACCCCTTTGGGTGTACACAAAATCAGGCCGTCTTGCTGGCCTATATATAATGTTAGGTCATCCTCAATGAGAGTTTCATATCTCAGTTTTCAATAGTCTTATGGGTTAAAAACAATGCTCAAGAGTTTTATGGGAATGAAACTCTCTCTACTCCTATGAAATTTTTATCATCTCTCTTTATAAATATTTATTTAATACTCATGAAAATCTATGAAATTTTTATTGAGACTGACCTTACAATTGTTAGGTGCTACTGGAATCTCCTACCACAATAGCTTGTAGCACCATGTCATATCCGCGGCAAATAGGTTATATTAACTGTGGTGGATAGGTTCAACAAGTACTGTCATTTTATTCCTCTAGCACACCCGTACTCCGCTGAGTCCGTCGTGCAGGCTTTCTTCGTCGTCGACATTGTACGACTCCACGACATGCCCCGGTCTATGGTGTCGGATAGGGACCCGGTCTTCACGTCGTCCTTTTGGCGGGAGTTGATGCGCCTAATGGGCACCAAGTTGCACATGACCACGGCGTTTCACCCGCAGTCTGATGGGCAATTAGAGGCTGCCAACCGCATCATCATCATGTACTTGTGGTGCATCACGGGGGACAGGCCGCGCCAATGGCTCCACTGGCTCCCATGGGCAGAATTCATCTTCAACACCAGACTTCGCTGCGGGACACACCCTTCCACGTCGTGTACGGCCGCGATCCGCCTTCTATCCGGTCCTATGAGACGGATGAGACGAGGATGGTTGCGGTCGCCAAGAGCATGGAGGAGCGTGAAGAGTTCCTGGCCGACGTTCGCCACTGGCTGGAGCAGGCTCAGGCGACATAGAAGCTGCACTATGACAAGGTACACCGCCACGTCGCGTACCGGGTCGGCGATTGGGCACTACTTCGCCTCTGGCAACGGGCGACGTCTTCGCTGCCGATGGTTGTCTTCGGCAAGCTCAAGACCCACTTCTTCGGACCATATTGCGTCACCGAGCTGATCAATGACGTCGAGGTTCGCCTCGCCTTGCCACCTCGCGCTCGCATCCATGACGTGTTCCATGTGGGTCTGCTCAAAAAGTTTCAGGGCCACCACCGGCCGCCCCTCCGCCTCTGTCGTCCATGCATCATGGCACCATTGTCCTGGTGCCGGAACGAGCTGTGCGCTTCCGTTTGGCGCGTGGGGTGCAGCAGATCCTCATCCAGTGGCAGGGCGAGTCAGCCGCGTCCATGACTTGGTAAGATGTCGAGCCATTCCGAGCCAAGCACCCGGAGTTCCAGCTCGAGGACAAGCTGCTCCTCGAGGGGGGGGGGAGATGTCATGGTTGGGCGCGTGTACTCCAGGCGCCGTCGGGCCAGAGACATACGCCGTGACGTGGAACACGCTGGGCGCGCGCGGACGCGCAAGGCAGCGCCTAGTGGCTGAGATGGAAAATTTCGTTGAGATGGAAAGTAGAGATATGTTTCTATTTGGAAGGTAGAGATAGGTTTCTATTTTTAGTCCTAAATTAAAGGAAGTCTGCTCACGTTAGTTGAGGTTTCTATTTTTAGTCCTAAATTAAACGAAGTCTGCTCACGTTAGTTGGGGCAAGGGCCAATATATAACATACTATTGGTGGAATTAAGAAAGGAGTATCAATCTATTCTTCCTCCTACCTCTCAACTAAGCCTGCGACCAGGGCAATCTCGCCGGAGAAGAAGACGGACCGAGGCTACGAGCTGCGTAGCCGAGGGCCAGCTACCCGGGAGCTTGACGCCCTTGACAGTGTTTTCCATGTCTTTTATATAAAAATAAATTAATTCCTATGAATGTATACACGAGTTCGTTAAAATTCATATATTAAACGAGCCATAAGTAGGCACGGTGATGCTAATAAATCAGCTGATGCAGTTTTATATTTTGTTGGGATAGAAAAATAATATATTATACTTTCTCCTGTCTATTTTAATCAATTAAGATTTAAACTTTAAAAACTTTGACCAATTAGGTTAATAATTTTTAAATATTATAACACAAATTTTATACCTTTGTAAGAAATTATACTAACCAATAATTATATATTTATAAATATAAATAATATAATATAAAGTAAATGAATGGTCAAAGTGTATTTTAGGAGATCGTGTTATTCTAAATCACGCCATATAAAATGGACCGAAGGGAGTAACTAATAAGTCGGATTAATACTAATAAGTCGGATTAATAAGTTGAAGCGAACATGACACAAATAAAATGTCAATAATTAGGTGTTCGATTTTATAAAATTTAGACGACCCATCTTGTCCATCCATTAGCCATCCAACCGTCAGCAATCCTTTGGGGGCGTTCAGTTCCAGTAACTGAATGCTGGTGAGAAGTATTGACTGAACTGATGACATCTATCTTCATCTTCATCTAAGTTTAAACAAAGAACCAGCTTCCAGGTTCAGACAAGAGAAAAGCAAGAAAAAACAGTCCGAGACAGGGAAGCAGCCGTCGCCCGCGATCAAACACGCGATCTGCTCTGCTCCACCGACCCGGAGGCTGGCGGCCTGGCGCGGCACCGTCCGTGTGCCAGCAGTGCCAGTAGCGCCGCATCGGCCCGCCCCGCCCCGCCCCGCGCGCGTGCCCCGTCGGCATGTCGCGCGGCGTGACCGCCGGCCGGTGCATGGAGCTGGAGCGCGTCATCGCCGGCCGCAACCGCTCGGGAAGCCTCGGCCTCGACGACGCGCTCAAGCTGTTCGACGAATTGCTCCACTGCGCCAGGCCCGTCTCGGTTCGCGCTTTCAACCAGCTGCTTACCGTTGTTTCGCGCGCCCGACGATGCTCCTCAGCCTCCGGGCTCGCTGTCTCCCTCTTCAACCGGATGACCCGTGAATGCTCGAGTAAGGTGGCCCCCGACACTTTCACCTACAGCATCCTCATCAGCTGCTTCTGCCGCATGGGCCACCTGGAGCATGGCTTCGCCGCCTTTGGCCTCATCCTTAAGACGGGTTGGAGGGTGAATGCCATCGTCATCAACCAACTGCTCAAAGGTCTCTGTGACGCAAAGAGGGCCGTAATTTTCACAATTTAGCCCTTTTTTGAATTATTTTTACATTTGGACCCCTGGAGAAACTATTCTCAGAAATGGACCCTGGGGGTCGGCGCCATGCCCCACGGCGCCGAGGTAAGACAGCTCGGCGCCATGTCCCACGGCGCCGAGCTTTGCGACCAGAACCAAAGTGGCAGCCGACGTGGCAGGGAGGTCGGCGCCATATAACACGGCGCCGAGCTATGTAATACACAAACACATGTGCAATTCAGTTGGTTGAGGCTTGAGGTGTTGAGCCTTTGGTCGTGGGTTCGAACCCAGATCTATACGTTTTGCTATGTTTTAAAGCAATATTTTTTATAAATACATTTTGTTTATAATTATGAATTAATTTTAATTATAAGTAAGTATAATATTTTTATATGATGTATTTTTATATGATGTATTTATTTAATTATAATTATGGAGTAACTATTTATTTATTTATTCAGTTGGTCGCGTGCGTGCCCGTTGCTAGCTGTAAGCTGTAGCCAACGCCCCGGCCGGACCCCCTCCTGCGTGCTACGGCTGCTCGCGTCGCGTTGGGAAGGAGCGATCGGAACAGTGGTGCGAGTTGACGGGAGGACGATCTGCCGGAGACACCGCTGTCGGGTCCATTCACCAACATCCATGCCTAGCCCTACTGCTTCGGTCTCGGTGTAGTATGCTTTGTGGTATGCTTTGGATGAAGAAACTCCCTGGTGAAATGTTATATTTTTAGTGCACTTCAACATCAAGTTTATCAACTGGTAAATTAACCTTGTGTGCAGTCCTTGTTAGCTCGACAGCAGGAATCAGTTTGCATACTAATGAGTAACACTGAAGCTTTTGCATTTTATTTTATATAATTTGTGAAGAAACCGTGCACTCCCAGTGATAAATCTATCATGTGGACCTCTTTATCATTGAGGTGCTTCCTATTATTGAAGCCTGTATATTTCCACCACAGTTAGCAGTGTAAGAGATTTGCTATGTTTTTACCTTACACAAACAATGTTAACAGCAATTGTCCTATATATATTTCTATACAACGTGCTCCCTGATTAGTTTTCTCCTCTCATAGCATCTGCTTTTCGTATGTTGTTGAGTGAAACTGTACCTATGGCATATCTCTGTTGTTCTTTAGAAAATGTGGTTAGAACTTCCCCCCTTCCCTCTGCAGTCAGCTCTCCTCTAATTGTTTTTTCTTTATTTGTGATGTAACATTTTAATTGTTCCATTAGATTGAAATGCATTAGAAAAGTTAGTTGGGGAGATATCTCTGTACTTATTAAGTGTTCATTGCAATAGGAACAATATGTAATTAGCAATAGAATTCCATGCATGATGATCAAACCTAGGCACCTTTAAATTTAGAGTTTGGGCATAACAAACAAACAATAGATAAAATGCTCTTTGAATGTAGTCGTCCCTTTTTAAATACTCTGGCATAGTACCTTTGAGTGGTATTTTGCAAGAAATGCAGGAAAGAGGTTACAGTTCAGAAATGTTTTCCCTATATTTTCTAACAGTAAATAATTTTGAGCGCATTGAGCATGATCATTGCACCAAATTGAAGCAGTCTTTCAGCTTTGACTGTACCCTAAAAGATGATCACTTTGGCGAAATGTTAAATCCCGCATTGGTTTCCAGGCAGCATATGGCACAGGCTTCTTCCCCTTTCTTGTTAAGATAAAGAGAGATGCCCAGCTACCTGCACAATCACCGTGCCCACGTCACCCCAATTTTTTCAAGCCATCCGATCTTGCAACTGACGCTCCAGATCTCTTCAAACGGATTTTACCGGAAGCCGCTTCCGGTGCTTCCTGTCTTCTCTCCTGCTTCTTCAACTTCTCTTCCGAATCCGCAGAGACAAATATATACGCGACCCAGCTTCAGCTTCCGCGCTTCTCCTCTCCCACTCCTCTCTCTCGTTTTCTCTCTCTCTCTCAACTCCCGACGCGGGCGGAGCGGCGCGCCCCCGGCACGCGGCCCGCCGGTCACCGTCCCCAGCCACGGAGCGGCGCTGCTGGGCCCCGCCGGTGGCTGCCGTCGCCGCTCCCCCCTCCGCTGCCTCCTCAAACCCTAGCTCCGCCGCCACGCTGACCTAGGGTTTCGGCGGCGGCGGCACGAGCCAAGGTCGTCGGTGGTCAGGTGATGGAGGCACGGCGGCGCGCAGGTGAGCGTTCCTCTCTCCCTCTCCCTCTCCCTCTCCCTCTTCTCATGTTGGTGCCACTGCTGGACCTCGCTGGTGGCTTCACCTGTGCAGCTTTCTACCTTTGGTCTGTGCTAGCTGCAGTTCGATGCGGTCGTCGGCACGCGCGAGGGCCCCGACCCGGCTGCAGCAGCTTCGCCCCCTCCCCCGCCGGTGCAGCAACACCCAGTACGGCGCGACCCTGCTTGCGTCGCCAGCGGTCCGGTCAATGCGATTGAGGCCAGTCCAACGAGGTAAACTGCCATATTATCCTCTCTCTCTCTCTCTCTCATCCTTGCTCTTTCTATCTAGATGAAGCTCAATATATTTATAGTCACTCAAAGTGACTAAAAGTTTGTCTTGTCTTCTTTTCACTCACAGCTTCATCGAAACGCTTTTACTTTCTGGCGCTGAACTAAAAGTACACAAATTATTGCTCTCGACTATATTCATATAGTTTTTCCTACTTATATAGCAGCCAACATATTCATATTGCTAACTGCAGACCCCATATAGTAGACAGATTTGAAGTTGACAATAGTTTGAACCTCACAACAGGTTATGTATCTTCTGTTTCAAACAAGACTAATTTATCTCGAACAACTATTTGTGTACCTTCTTGCTACCATTGTATCTCGATATACATGAATCAACTTTTGTAGCGTCCAAAGTCTTCGCTCAACTTATTATTAACTCAGGGCCTAATTGAAAGCAATTAGGTCAAGGATTGATTGATTGATTTCCAAGAGTACATGATACAATATATAGGCAAGGATCACAGGGTTTATAGTAATACCCAATCAATGATGATCCTTGTCTTATCAATCTAATCTTAACCCCCAAAGCATATAGCCGACTAGGCTTATATGCTGGCCCATTACACAGCCCATTGGGCGCATATTGCTAACACTCCCCCGCAGTCTAAACGTCAGCCACTTTGCACGTTTAGACTGGACCTAAACTCCGTAAACACTGAGGTAGGCAGTCCCTTGGTGAAGACATCAACATACTGTGAAGCAGTAGGAACATGCTGAACTCGCAAATCACCAATGGCGACTCTCTCTCGGACGAAGTGAAGATCGATCTCAATGTGCTTGGTGCGCTGATGTTGCACCGGATTGGAGGACATGTAGACGGCACTGATGTTGTCGCAGTACACCAGTGTGGCGCGCCGAAGAGGGGCATGCAGTTCCAAGAGAAGCTAACGGAGCCAGGTTGCCTCTGCAACTCCATTAGCCACTGCGCAATACTCGGCTTCAACACTTGATCTTGATACTGTATTCTGGCGCTTGGAGGACCAGGAAACGAGATTATCACCAAGGAACACTGCATAGCCTGAGGTGGACCTGCGAGTGTCCGGACAACCAGCCCAGTCAGCGTCGGTCTAGACGACAAGATCAGTCGAAGTAGACGATCGCAGCAGGAGGCCGAGGTGGAGCATGCCCCGAACATAGCGAAGGATCCGCTTCAGGGCAGCAAGGTGGGGCTCTCGAGGGTCATGCATGTGAAGGCAGAATTGCTGAACAGCATATGCAATATCTGGGCGAGTGAAGGTGAAGAGCTCCAGCAAGACTGCGGAAGTCTGTAGCATCAGACACAGGCCCCCCTCAGTTGCAGCAACCTTAGGATTGGTGTCAATTGGAGTAGAGCATGACTTACACTCAGCCATCCCGGCGCAATCCAGTATGTCCAGCATGTACTGTCGCTGTGAGAGCAGAAGTCCATCACCACTTCGCTGAATATGCATGCCGAGGAAGTGGTGTAGTTCGCCAAGATCCTTCATGGCGAACTCTCGCTGAAGTGCGGAGATGAGCCGTCGAAGAAGATCAGGTGATGAAGCTGTGAGGACAATGTCATCAACATATAGCAACAGATAGGCCGTGTCTGATCCACGCTTGTAGACGAAGAGTGAGGTGTCTGACTTGGCTTCAACAAACCCAAGTGGCAGCAGGAAGGTGGCCATCCGGTTGTACTAAGCGCGAGGAGCCTGCTTCAGGCCATATAGCGATTTCTTCAAAAGGCAGGCAGAGTCCGGATGAGCTGGATCTTCAAACCCGGATGGCTGCTGGCAATACACTGTCTCTGCAAGAGTGCCATGAAGAAAGGCGTTCTTCACGTCTAGTTGGTGAACGGGCCAGCGGCAAGAGAGCGCCAAGGAGAGCACCGTGCGGATAGTGGCAGGCTTCACCACGGGACTG
Organism: Microstegium vimineum; assembly: GCA_022036555.1. Taxonomy (NCBI): domain Eukaryota; kingdom Viridiplantae; phylum Streptophyta; class Magnoliopsida; order Poales; family Poaceae; genus Microstegium; species Microstegium vimineum. Next base: position 33,736,080 of record CM039135.1, read on the forward strand.
AACGTCTCATCAAAGTCCACGCCAGGTCGCTGTGTAAAGCCACGGAGAACCCATCGTGCCTTGTACCGCTCGAGGGAGCCATCAGACTGAAGCTTGTGTTTGAAGATCCACTTTCCGGTGACAACATTGGCCCGGGGCGGACGGGGCACAAGAGTCCAGGTGTGGTTCTGCATGAGAGCACTATGTTCTTCTTCCATAGCCGCTCGCCAATTGGGGTCAGCAAGAGCGCTACGGAAGGTCTTCGGTACCGGAGAGAGAAGCACAACATGGTAGACGGAGGACTTCAACAGAAAAAATGAGAAATTTTACACATCCAACAACAAGGCCAGACACTTCAACACATTCATCAGACACATGCGCCTGAACTTGATAGGCCCTACCACTTCGTCAGTCGAAATAGCCTAGAATAGTTGCAGCTGAAAGTACTATGCACCTTGTCTCTCTACCTAATGTATATTTAGCTGCAGAGCATAACCCTATTTATATTATCTCTAACAATACTATGTACCAAACATATACCCGTACCTATATACTCTATTACACTTGCAATTTGGCTTCATGTGCCCGCGATGGCGCGGGCCTTTCACTAGTTTTAAGAAAGACCTGCTTGACTATGACTGTTTTGAAGATTTTGAACTTGCTTTGTAAGATTCCCCACTATCAGTGTCTATATTTAGGATTCAATTTCACTCTAGATGCAAGCAGGACAGGCATGAGACAGAGATTGATGTTGAAAAGACAACAATAGACGTTCGTGTAGCAATAATCAGATTTATCTTCTCTTCTTGATTCTCAGGTTGGTTTTGTAGCTACTATAAACATGGTTGGATACTTGGATAGATGATGCACTTGTCATTTTCTGAGAAATGTTGAGCTCTAGAGTCACAGTTAAGCCTAGAGTTATTACTTGTGATTTCATAGGTTACTTGAGACAGGGGAGAACTGAAGTGCTGCTGCAACTAAAACTGGCTCCAGATCCTTGCACCTATAGCAAGGTGGTCTTTGTTCCTCTTGTGTGTGTGTGCGTGTGTGAAGGAGGGGTTGTCGTACTCATGGCAGTGGTGGTAGCGGCAATGACAGTGGCAGTGGTCAATCCAGCAGCAGTTGAAAGCGGCAGAGGGGAGCTGATAGTAATAGCAAAAACGGTCCAAGGGGTTATCGTCCCATATTGATGCTTGCAGCGGTATTGATGCTTGTGTTTAATTTGTTGCTGTTACCACTTAGTAGTTAGACCTTCAGAGCCTAGCACTTAAAGAGTATTTCTGTTGTATTACCATGCTGGGAGTATTAGATAATGCTCGAAATTGTACTCTAGTAGTTTTTTCTTTGTGTGGTGTGGTGTGTCTGCTGTTTTTTAGAATGACAATACTATGTCTGGGATAATGTGGTATTCTATCGGTGTGCCAAGCTTGAATAGGTGTGTTATGGTCGCTGAAGTGTACTCTTTTGCCGTGTTTAGTTTGAGGAACTGAATGTGGTTGGTAAAATGAGATCGACCAATCACTACCTTAGATTAATCTTGAATGTTGTAGTTCCAATGTTTATTCTGTGTTGACAAAAAAGTGAATTCAATGTTGATCATCTTTTTGTGACATGCCAATTTGTTGGAGTGATTGTTCTGCCCTGTGCTCTTATATTTTGGCCTTGCTGTGCGGAATGCTTATTGATGAAATTCTCTAGAGAATTGATCTCCTGTATTCACAGGTAAAATAATCTCTTGTAGAGTCATATAGTTAGATCTAACTATATCATTGCCAATGTGCTATTATTAAACCAAAATAAAAATAAAAATAAAAATAACGTCTTACTCACCCAGTCGCCCTGCTCCAATCATGCTCCTGATTCAATTCAAGTTGCTACTTCGAAGAATTAGGATGTTCCCTTAAAGTGTTTTTCTTTTTTTTTCTTACTCTTGGTCAAGATTATTTTACTGAGGTCAAGTGAAGACCAATGTAGGAATCTGCAGTAAAACATACAGTGGCAGTGAGTAGGCTGCAAAAGCTTTAAAGAAAACGAAATTTCAGATTTTTTTTTTTTCACACTCTGCGTCTGCTGCTGCGATAGAGAGTAGAGACCAACCATCAGTATGTGATATGGGGAGAAAAACAAAATGAAAAAAAAAACAGTTAAGAGAGAGGTGAGGCAGCTCTTGGCGTTGGGGCATCAGCAGCGCTCAGGCCCAGCAGTTGAGGCCCAACGGCGAGCACCCCACCAGCGCCTGCGCTCGTCGCCCCGCCTGCCCAACAGCCTGCGCGCCGAGCTGCACACCGCCGCCGCCGCCGCCGCCCACACAACCCAGACCCAGTTCACGAGTACACGCGGCTCCACCCAGCTCACGAGTGTGCTGTGCTTCACCGATCTGGAGGTGGACGCAGCACGCCGCCCGGCCGCCCGCCCGTGCCTCTCCTCGCTGGGTTACTAGCCTCATCACCCGCGCACTGTCGCCATGTCACGCCGCGTGAGCGCCGTTCGTGACCGGTGCTTGGAGCTGGAGCGCATCATCGCCGGCCGCGCCCGCTCGGGGAACCTCGGCCTCCACGACGCGCTCAAGCTGTTCGATGAATTGCTCTCCCACGCCAGGCCCGCCTCGGTTATTGCCTTCAACCAGATCCTTACAGCTGTCTCTCGTGCATCAGGCCGGCGCTCCTCCACCTCAGAGTCAGAGCTCGTCGTCTCCCTCTTCAAACGGATGGCTCGTGAGTGCACCATCAAGGTGGCCCCCGACAGTTGCACCTACAGCATCCTCGTCGGCTGCTTCTGCCGCATGTGTCGCCTGGACCATGGCTTCGCAACCTTTGGCCTCATCCTTAAGACGGGTTGGGCGGTGAATGGCATAGTCATCGTCATCAACCAACTGCTCAAAGGTCTCTGTGACGCAAAGAGGGTGAGTGAGGCCATGGACGTTTTGCTCCAACGAATGCCTGAGCTTGGCTGCACGCCGGATGTGGTTTCATACAACATACTTCTCAAGGGTTTCTGCAATGAAAGGAGAGCTGAGGAGGCACTTGAACTGCTGCATATGATGGCTAACGATCAAAATAGAAGCTGCCCACCAGATGTGGTGTCCTATAACACCATCATCAATGGTTTGTTCACCGAGGGTCAAGTGGACAAAGCTTACAACCTGTTTCTTGAAATGATGGATCAAGGGATTCCACCAGATGTTGTGACATATAGCACGGTAATTGATGGCCTGTGCAAAGCTCAATTGGTTGATAGGGCCGAGGGTGTCTTTCAGCAGATGATGGACAAAGGTGTTAAACCAAACAATTACACATATAACTGTATGATCAATGGATACCTCTCTATAGGACAGTGGAGAGAGGTGGTTCGAATGCTTAAAGAAATGTCTCATCGTGGTCTTGAGACAGATTGTTTTACTTATGGTCTGCTGCTGGACTATCTATGCAAGAATGGGAAAATCAGAGAAGCTAGAATTTTTTTTGATTCTATGATTAAAAAGGGCTTAAAACCTGAAGTAACTATCTATAGCATTTTGCTTCATGGATATGCTACCATAGGAGCTCTTTCTGAAATGCATAGTTTCTTAGATTTGATGGTAGGAAATGGTATATCACCTAATCATCATATCTTCAACATAATGTTTTGTGCATATGCTAAATGTGGTATGATAGATGAGGCAATGGATATATTTAACAAAATGAGGCAGCAAGGGTTGAGTCCTAATGTAGTCAACTATGGAGCACTAATAGATGCACTATGCAAGTTGGGCAGGGTGGACGATGCTGCCCTGAAATTCAATCAGATGATCGATGAAGGAGTGACTCCTAACATCTCTGTTTGTACCTCCCTACTTTATGGACTTTGCACCGTTGACAAATGGGAGAAGGTTGAGGAACTATTTTTTGAAGTGTTGGATCAAGGAATCCGTCTTGACTCAATGTTCTTCAACACATTAATGTGCAACTTATGCAAAGAAGGGCGGGTCATGGAAGCCCAGAGGATCATTGACTTGATGATCCATGTGGGTTTAAGGCCTGATGTTATCTCATATAATATATTAGTTGATGGCCACTGCTTAACTGGTAGAAGTGATGAAGCGGCAAAGATACTTGATGTCATGGTCTCAATTGGCCTGAAACCTAATGAAGTTACTTATAGTACTTTGCTTCATGGCTACTGCAAATCTCGAAGGATAGATGATGCATATAGCCTTTTCCGAGAAATGTTAATGAAGGGACTTACACCTGGAGTTGTGACTTATAATACTATATTGCATGGTTTGTTTCAGACCGGGAGATTTTCTGAAGCGAAGGAACTATATCTCAATATGATCAACAGCAGAACACAGTTGGACATTCAAACATACAACATAATTCTGAATGGTCTTTGCAAAAGCAATTTTGTTGACGAAGCATTCAAAATGTTTCAGAGCCTGTGTTCTAAGGATCTTCAAGTTAACATTATTACTATCAACATCATGATTGGTGCTTTGCTCAAAGGTGGCAGAAAGGAAGATGCCATGGATTTGTTTGCTACTATCTCTGCTAATGGTCTGGTTCCGAATGTTGTGACCTACCGCTTGATAGCGGAAAATCTCATAGAAGAAGGGTCACTAGAGGAATTCGACGGTCTGTTTTCAGCAATGGAAAATAGTGGTACTGCTCCAGACTCACATATGTTAAATGCTCTAGTTAGGAGGTTGTTGCAGAGAGGTGACATAAGCAAGGCTGGGGCTTACCTCTCCAAACTTGATGAGAAGAATTTCTCACTTGAGGCTTCCACTACTTCTGAGCTTATATCACTTTTTTCGAGGGGTGAATATCAGCACCATGCAAAGTGTCTGCCTGAAAAGTATCGTTTCCTTAATGAAGCCAAGAGTTGAGTGTTGACAATAGAAGGTAAATTCAGATTTAACTGTGCTGATCATCTTTATGTGAGATGCCAATTCGTTGGAGTGAGCACTCTTCCCTGAGCTCTGTGTTCCATTTTTTGGCCATGCTGTGTGGTATGCTTTGGATGAAGAAACTCCCTGGAGAAATGTTATATTTTTAGTGCACTTTAGCATCAAGTTTAACAACAGCACTTTACATTGTTGTTTCTGAAGTCTGAACAAACCTTATCTCACCAATTCATTTTTGTTTTGTTGTGCCTTTTTAAATTTCCAATAGGACTCTGATGAAGATGGAATGGATTCTATGGACGATGATGATGACTCCAATGATGGAAATTCCCCAAATGCTAAGGTCCTTACAAGCAAGACTATAAGTGAATGGTGCCAGTTAGTATCAAAGGATCCTAAATCACCTGCCTTTCGTAATTTACTAAATGCTTTTCGGGATGCTTCTTGATATGGTGTTCACTCTGATAGCCCCACGATGCAGAGATTTCAAAATGGCAGGGTGTTTTATCAAATAATAACATTTGTCCTTTCCGAGTCGGACAATGTTTTCCGTGCTCTTTTGGAAATTCAAGATGATGCTAACAAAGGAAAAATTATGAATCTGAGAAATTCAAAGAAATGGCAAACTGTTGATCCTCTCATAAAGTCCTACTTACGGAATTCTCTTGATCTGCTTAGTCAACTTACTGACAACAAAATACTTGCCTTTGTTTTGACTCGGCTGAGAGCATCAGTTTTTTCTGCATATCAATCAACATCAAGCAGGCTTGTCAAGGTACTGGCGTACTGCCATCTTTTGATGATGTTAATTGCTAAAAGAGTGTAATTCAGTTTTGCATGTTTATTTGTTACTACGAAGGTAATTTATGTCTAAATGTAGTTGAGGAATTATATTGTTGTTATGAAATGAATTTATGTCTTAAAGGTAATATATTTATTTTAGATATACCCTTAAATTAGGGATCTTGGAGTTAGGATGTGGAGAAACATGGTTCTGTTTCTGGCAAAACTCTACTACATGAAATTGTGATTGTATGGTGGTAATAGGCTTGAATGCATCAGCTTAGTCATCAGTTCCTGGTATATGTTTGGAAGGAACACTATTTTATGTGTTTGGTCCTGTTGGCTAGATAGACCCTTATTATTATACGAAAAATGTGATAGTAATAACTCAATAGGCATCCTTGAGTTTTAGTCATCTGTTTCTGGTATACAATTTTATAAACATTTAGAAGGAATATTCTTTCAAAACCTTTATGTGGTTTTTATTTGTATATTTGATAATTTGACAGCTCTTTGAAGAATTATACTGCACTGTTTGGTATTTGGTGATATTAATACATATCTGATTGGTCGTGAATCCTTGGTGCTTAGGGTTCAAAAATTCACATGATGTTCAATTACTACACAACGATGTGAAGATAGGAGCTACATTTTTAGTTTGTCAAATTAATTTCCATTTTTTCTGCACTTTTAACTTGTTATATATGCTGCAAACACTGCAGATTTTATTTCGCTTGTGGGCAAGTGGTGATCAGAGCTTGTCTCTGTCGGCATTTCTTATGATCCGAGAAGTAGCTTCACTGTTACCTGACTGTTTGGATCTCTGTTTAACTAAATCCTTCAATACATACCTTGCCAGTACCAAGCTTGTGAATGACAGAAACATAAAGCATATTCATTTTCTGATTGACTGTCTGGTAGAGCTGTATTCTCTTGATGTTCAGAAATCATATGAGAGGGCAATAACCTCCGTGGAGCAACTGAATGCTATTCTTAGACAGGCTTCTAAAACCAAGGAAAAGGTATGCCACACGGCTTATATCAGAACATGCATGTGCACGCAGTTTAACTCTAGACCTGGGTGTGAAGTTTCACTGTATCCTTTCCATGCTGTGTCATCGGGCCTTATTAGGTATATATAGAGTATCCTCTCTGGCAGATTTGTTGGTCCTTCTTGAGTACTCTTAGGTCTTTTTTAGGTATTGTGGACTGTGGAAACTGGGCCCCATGCATCCAAGTAGGGCCTACGGCCCAAGAATGTGTCTGGATGCCAGTTATATTATTACACTTTCTGATGTATTAAGCAAACATGGATTCCATCTAGTCCAATAAGACTGGTCATTATTTTATTCTTTCCTGTCTGGAGAAGTTGAAGAGGATTTTTACAATTGTTACACGCTCAAAATGATAGGTCGATTTCCTATGCTGCAACATATTATTTATGTTTTCCTTGGCACAACTTATTGGCTGTTAAGTCTGTATCATGTTAATAGAATTTTCTCTGTAAGCTTATCTAAAGATCTGTTGTGATAGCACAAGAAGGTCCTTGGATTGATATACATGCCCAAACGAAAAGAGAGAAAATTCTACCTGTGCATGCTGAGGTTTAGCCTCATGATGATGTCTCTTATATTTTCTTTTGGTATTATACATGAACGATTCTTTCCTTCTTGCTTGTGTCTGCAGGAAGATCTCAGGAAGATAGATAACTGGCAATATATCAGTTGTGTCAACATATGGGTTCGGTTTCTGTGTTGTCATTACAAGGATTACAATCTCCATCCCTTATTTTCTGAAGTTCTTCAAGTAATAAGAGGAGTGGCTCACTTATTCTCAGGCACAAGGTACTTACCCTTGAGACTAAGGCTTGTGCAGATGTTCTATCCGATTCCATCATTGCTATTTGACTGCCTAGAATTTAAAGAAGTCTCAGAAAGAACAAACACAAAGAACAAAGATCAACTTCTTATCGCTGTTGATGGTAAGCCACTTTTACTGGAAACAATCTGGGTGATGATAACAATTGGAACATTTAATGTTTCATTTTGTCTGTTCTGAAATCACGAAATGGTCATATTACTACCTTATCAAGTAGATATGCTATCTTTTCCCTGCCCTATGACTACAACCGCACTAATATGATAAAGTTTGTTTATGCTGAGAATGGTTTAGATTAAATGCTGTTTCTTCACATTCAGGTGCCAAAGAACCTGCTGAAATCAAGGGATTTCCAAGATGAGTGCATTCATTCAGCGATTCAGGTTCTGTCAGCACATTTTGCCCAGTGGAGCTACCATGTTTCCTTCCCAGAAGTAGCCACCATTCCTCTTTTCCTCTTGAAAAGACTACATGAGCAGACAACAGCTGAATCACTTCGCCATCCTATCAAGCGATTGATAGACCAGGTGAATACACAATCTAAAATTCTTTTGTGTCTGTCAGCATCCTTGCAAAGATCTGTTGAACATCACATTGTTACTCACTTACTCTGCAACACATTGCATGAGACCATTCAAAATATTCGTCACAAACATCGAATGTGAATATATGCAACATTTATGCTTTCTGTCTTGTTATTTTTGTGACTTGATGGAAGAAAAGTATATCCTTCTATTCGAGTGAATTGCACATCCATTTCATCTGATGTACTTCTGATGGCTGTTTCAACTGCTGAAACCACAGGTGACTGAGAACAAGGATTTTGTAGAAAGGAAAAGAGAGGTGGTATCCTTCTCACCAAATGACAAGGCATCAGTTGATAGCTTCCTTCAGGTAGGATTTGCCCAGTTGGTGCAATATTCCTCCTTTCTAGTCAATTGCTTCACATCCAGAGTTCTGACACTTCAACCTGCTGAGTTTGCTGAAAAATATTGTTGAACGCAGGAAGAGAAGCTCAGCAGAAACGCTTCGTTCACTCGTTTTTATGCATCCGTAGCTGAAAACTGTCAACCAAAAGGTAATGTCGTAAAATCCAAACAATATTGAATAAACAGCGTCACAGCGCCTCTAATTTACCAAGCCATTCACTCTGTTGCTGGGTTGCAGGGAGAAAAACACTTTAAGGTGCCAAAGGAATTTCTGAGATCCATCTGGAATTGGTTGGCCTCCAAGTGAGGGCCACGAAGAATCACTTCAATGTAGGCCATGTGATTATTGACCGTCGTGGCATTTTAGTGCAGATATACGCTCCACTGATGCTGCTACCCAGTGAGACGGTGATTCCTATGAGGTCTCGTGCATTGCGTGCTGTGCAATTTTGTGCGATTGTAGCTTTGCGGGGCTGCACACTACCTTAATTCTTAGTGAGCTGTCAGGTGTTGAATGAAATTTTCTGTTGCTTGAATCTGAGATGAGGGTTTAATTGTACCCGTAATGTTCATTACTTCATTTTAATTTCCCACAACGGTCGTGTACCTTCCATGGGAACTCACCCCCTTTGGGCTTGCTGTACACAAAATCAGGCCGTCTTGCTGGCCCATATATAATGTTACACTTGTTAGGTGCTACCGGAATCTCCGACCACAATAGTTTGTTGCACCCTGTTTTGTACACTGGATATCTGTGGCTGTTTTGCACCATGTCATAAATTTGATGATCTTTATGCAAAACAAATAACAATATACACCTCCCAAAATAAACAAATGAAGCTGAACCGACTTATCTCTAGATACACACAGCTACATCAATATGAGGAAAGAAACATCCAAGAATTAAAATAAGAGTACCTCATAAAAAAGCAGGAAAAAAATCTATGTAGAGCCATAGGGGAAAAAAACCATGAAGCTATTTAGCTTTCAACGTCAACCCGTTGGCAATATGCTCGAAATGGATTGAACTACACGGGATCCTCAACACGCCGCGCTGGCCATGCCCAAACTGCTGCTCTGCCATCTCCAGCAGTGCTGCCATGCACGGCTCTCTTAGCATATGCACTGGCACCAAGATCCTCCGGCCCTGCTCGTCGCCTTCTCCGTCGACGAGGATCATAGGAACATACCCTTTCGGGACCTTCCCAGTGTCACCACCAGTGGCACAGGCGTGCCACGTGGCGCTGGTGATGGTCTTATTGGTGCCTCCTTGCTTCCTTGATCTCAAGATGGCCATCTATTGCTGTATATATTTTGATGCTAGAGAATAATAGAGAGTATATATACTATGTATTTATACAAATAAATCTATATATGATGTTGGGTGATAGATGGTGATGGAGTTTCCTGTTGTTATGTATAGTATAGGCTTGGTATGTAGAAAGAATTTGTATGGATATTTTTGTGAGTTTTTTTAGCCAGAGACTGGTTTTGTAATAACGAATGGTTATGTGCAAAATTCTTGCAGAGATCGGAATAAAAATTCTTTTTTCTAAAAAATATAGATGTGGTTTGGTACTACACAATGCAATGGACCTTATATAGCCTTGCATTAATTGCAATCGTGGGAGAGATTGATTTGTGAAGCTAGCGAGGACTCACGACGAACAAGATCACACGGTACGTGCACTACGTCACAAGTTGATTATAATTATGCATTAGCAAAAAGTTGGACGGATTTTATGGTGTCGTGACGTTGCGTTACAAACTTACAGTGATGTGGTGTAATTTGAAGGGGAAGACTTAGTCGTCTAACACTATGCCAGAAAAGCTTATCAGTGACACCTGAATTAGTGACTCAAAAACAAAATGCGTCACAGATAAGCTATCAGTGACGCGGGTTCTTGAGACACGTCACTGATTAGCCGTTGCCCATGCCTCGGGACAAAGACGCGTCACAAATAACAATGTATCAGTGACTCTTGAACGAAACCCGTGTCACTGATAAAAAATGTGACGCGTGTTGCTCCGGTGCGTCACTGATTAGATGGTCTTATTAGTGACGCGGGTTAACAATATGAGTCAGATAAAAAATGTGACGTGTGTTTTATATACACGTCACTGATATGTGCAAATATCAGTGACGAGTGACTCGTCTTCTTAACACGCGTCACTCATTGATGTCCCCGTTATCCTCGCTCCACCGACCAGTGCCTGCCCCATCCCTGCCATTACACCGCGGACCCGAAAAAAAATATGAAAACTAATTAAGTCCAGATTCAAGTCTGGAACCCCTTGGGCCCGTCCCCTGTCCCAAATTTTCATAATTTAGCCCTTTTTTGAAAAATATTCATGTTTGGACCCCTGGGAAAACTAATCTTGTTTTTGGACTCTGAGGTCGGCGACATGCCCTACGGCGCCGAGGTAACACATGTCGACGCTATGAGTTACGGCGCCGAGCATGTTGACCAGGTGCTGAGTTGGCGCTGACGTGGAAAGCACCTCGGCGCCATGATCTACGGTGTCGGGCTCGGCGCCATAGACCACGGCGTCGAGGTCGGCGCCATAGATCACGACGCCGAGCTACTTTATATATCTAGGCCTTGGAAATAGAATAAGTACTATTATTTCTAGCAATATGTAAAAATTGGTGTAGTAGTGTAACCAGTTAAGGCATTAGGTGTGGAACCTAAGGTCATGAGTTTGAACCCATATTTTTACTTTTTGTTATGTTTTTAAGCAATATTTTTTATAAGCAGTAAAACATCCAAATGTATTGTTTCAAACATCAAATAAAAAAATAATTAAATTATAAAATGGAATGTTTCAAAAACTTATAAAAATAAATTAAATAATTCTTATATTCTAAAATCAAAGAAAAAACAACGTATTCTAAAATCAAATAAAAAACAAATTATTAAAAAGTAGTAAAAATTGTGCACTATTATTGATTCGAACGCAAGAACAAGGACTTATTAACTTATAGCTTGATCAACTGAACTACATAAGTGGATGCGAGTATTTTGCAGTAAAACAACCAAATGTATTGTTTCAAACATCAAATAAAAATATAATTAAATTATAAAACGGAATGTTTCAAAAACTTATAAAAATAAATTAAATAATTCTTATATTCTAAAATCAAAGAAAAAACAACGTATTCTAAAATCAAATAAAAAACAAATTATTAAAAAGTAGCAAAAATTGTGCACTATTATTGATTCAAACGCAAGAACAAGGGCTCATTAACTTATAGCTTGATCAACTGAACTACATAAGTGGATGTGAGTATTTTGACAAACAACAATACTTGTTCTATTACTAAGCCCAGATATGTAATAATAGTTCGGCGTCGTGCTCCGCGGCGCCGACCTTCCTGTCACGTCGGCTGCCACGTTAGTTCTGGTTGCAAAGCTCAGCGCCGTGGGACATAGTGCGGGCGCCGATCCCAGAGTCCAAATCTGCAATTAGTTTTTTTAGGGATCCAAATATGAAAATAGTTAAAAAAAAGAGCTAAATTCTGAAAACTTGAGGTCCCCCGTCCCTTCTTTCTCTCATCCCCTCGATCCCCTTTCCATCCTCCGCCACCACCACCTCCCTCCCTGCCCTAACCAATGGAGGCTGGATCTGGTGAGGAGGCAGCCCGGTCGGAGAGCAGGCGCTAGCCACAGCCCGGCGGATCCGGCGAGATGTCGACTCGGTCGGGTGGAGGCCCTAGCCGGCCGCGGAACTAGCGAGGAGACGGCCCTAGAGGTGAGATCTAGAGGGAGGGAGATGGAGACGAGGATGCGGCTGCAACTGCGTGGTGGGCAGGGGAGCGGACTCCGTCCTTGACTGCTGCTGGACGTCGTGGAGGCCATGGAGCGGACTCCGTGGACCTGCTGCGCAGCGGCGCACAGGCGCTGGACGTCGTGGAGGCCATGGGTGCTCTGTCAGTGGTTCAGTGGCCCGCTTGCCCGCTTGGTGTGTGCTCTGCTCTGCGTCTTTTGCTGATAGCGATGGGAACCTGCTTTGCCTTTGCGTGCAGGTGGGGAGCGCGGCGCTGGTGGGGGCGGTGGGTCCCTCCTGTCGGTGCAGCAAGTGAGACCGTGGGACTGTTGTCCCCAACGATCCTGGTTCTGGTCCTTTCCTTCTTCTCGATTCCATTCTGGTTGGCTTCGTTTTGCCTCGAATGTGAATTTGGTGGTGCTTGTTTTTGCAGGGGAGGATCCGAGAGGCCAGGAGGCTGAGTGTCATCACCGAAGAGGTAATTCGTGGCAACTGTGATGTTGTTTGATGGGATTGTACCTATGAGCTGTGCACTATTGTATTTAGTTTTTTTTGAAAAAAAATTTCGGGGAACAACCTTTTCCATTTCATCCCTGGAAGTAGTTGTTCCTGGGACCTGGGTGTCGGTATGGTAGAGAAGTGCCACTGTTGAAACCCTTATACCAAGAAAGAGTAGTGTTCGTGGTGCCAAATTGCTTAATTCTGTAGCCTGAATATGAAGTTGGACTACAGTAGACAGGGGAACCACTAATCATTTGTCAGGGAACAGTAAATTCAAGTAGGATTTTCTCCCCTGTTTTTTTTTCTTGCTTATAGTACTGTATAATATGTGGCTGAACGTTTTCCAGTCCACAATGAATGGTTCCAGGTTGTGCTCAATTTCCCCTGCAGAATGACTTGTCCTTTTCAATATGTTTCTGAGCAGGGGATACTAATGACTTGTGGTCACTTGTTCTTACCTCTTATAGTTGATATGTTTTCAGATTTTAACTTTTGGTTTGTATGGTTCTTCTATAGGTGATTGTTTGAATGCTAGCGCAGTCACGCTGCAGGTCAGTACCTATTCATTGATTTCTTTGATCTACAATAGGTGTGAGCATGTAATATTCAGACTTAAGCCCTATGTGTATATATATATATATATATATATATATATATATATATATAATATATATATATAGGACTGCGCTAATTGGTACCCTGGGTGTTGAATAGTTATTCAGTACCCGAGTCTATATCTCACCGCAGACCACGCGCGCTCAGTCGCCCTTTTTTCCGGCTGGTGGTTTTCTTTTTGTTTCTGGCCGTTTCTTTTGGCTGGTTTTCTTTTTGTTTCTGGACAATTTTTTCTGTTAGTTTTTTTTCTTTCGTGCCTGTTGCCCACTAACACCTACGTGTGTACATCATGTTTTTTTTTCTGATTGTTTTTTTCTCTAGCCGGTTTTTTTTGTGGTTGTAATTTTGTTTTCCGCCAGGCCTCCAACGATGCATATATTTTTCTATTTTTTTTCTTTCTATACCAGGTTCCTTGTGATGAATTACTTATCAACAATAGTAATTAATTATCTAAACTATAAATATCATTTTAATTTGATCATTTCAAACATATCTTGTCAACAATAATGCTTCTAATCACATATAGTACTATTTGGTTCGTTATCATATAGTTAAAAAGAATCTGTAGGCCTACTCTTTGGGAAAACTAGAACGACAAAATTGTAGCAAAGAAATAAAAAAAAGGAGATGGTTTATGAATTTGACGGCTTGATTCTTTCAAAAAAGAAAACTACACAGCTTGACCACAACAATGACACCTATGTTGATGAGGGAGTTCAACAGATGAATAACTCTTAGTGGGAAGTTGCGTAGTGGATTCTCCTTGAGCAATTCAATTCCTTCACTCCTATGCCACTAACATCCATCTTGTGTTCTTCATTTCTCCACTATACTATATCGCTTGCTCACGTGGCCGATTTTTGGCTGAGGGAGAGCTGTCGGGCGTCTTCCGCTACACTTGCCTACCACATTCGCTCCTCTGCCCTGCTGACCAATCTCCTCCATCTTGCCAGCCACTATGCTGTCCATTTTCTCACCAAATTTGTATGACTGACCTACAAAACGGAACGTAGGTTATGTTACAACATATATGTTCGTTGAAATAAGTTGTGTTTAAAAAGTACTTTTTATACTAAATCAAGCATAGATGTTTAAATATGGCAAATGTTTTCACATTACATGAGGGACTATCAATATCTGTGATACCAAAGCAAATATATGTCCAAGGATATAAACAAAAAAATCACATGATAAAAACCACAGAAAGGTATAGTTCTACAAAATTTTGTGTACAAAAAAAATTATGTTTCAAACAATATTTTGTTTGAACAATGATATGCTAGGGTTAAAATTCATGGTGACAAAAAATAATAGTGTTCCAAAATAGGTTTATATGGTTTCACTTTTAAAAAGGCCTCTAGTTCTAAAATAGGCTCATGATGATTACTGAATCAACAGCTATGATTCTACTAGACCATTTAAACCACTTAGACTGCATATGCCACATTTTTTATTGTTAATAATCAAGACAAAATTAACATAAATATACATATTGTATTTACAAGGTGTTGAGCTATCAATCTAGTTTGAGTGCTGGTACCTGTTTGTTTTTTGCAAGGCTACTCATTGTTTACCGCAGCTTTGGGACTCAAGCTGATTACTGCATGATCAAAATAGAGATGTACTCAGTCTACAAAGATTTTTCTTACTGCAATAAAATAGCTGACCTTACATTGTCTTCAGAATTTAACTTTTGGTTTAAAGAATTACATATTTAAATTAAATATCTTTGTACAAAGTCACCATGTGCAATTTATTATGATTTCTTCACATATATACTGACATGACTCTGAACGTGACCATAGAAATCGCTTGCAATCATAAAACATATGGACATGGTAACAAATATTTGTAACTATATGTTTTAGGTGTGTCTCGCAACCACAGCAGAATCGAGCATGTCATCTACCAAAGACACACCGTCCCCATGTTAGGGAATGAAACAATAGTGTATCTAAAAAAACATTCTGATTGGTCCCTCTGAATAAGTTTAGGGATTCTTCCTAAAACAAGATCATATAGTGTACAA
The DNA here is from genome assembly GCA_022036555.1 of Microstegium vimineum. Classification (NCBI taxonomy): domain Eukaryota; kingdom Viridiplantae; phylum Streptophyta; class Magnoliopsida; order Poales; family Poaceae; genus Microstegium; species Microstegium vimineum. Next base: position 33,751,447 of record CM039135.1, read on the forward strand.
ATAAAAGATTGGCAGCTCCTTGTCATGCTAGTGCTTTAGCAATTCCTCCTAAGATAAAATCAGAGCCCCATTCCAAACAAACTAGAATAAATATTGAGTTCAGTGGAACGAGATGTGATTCAAAGCTAAAACTTAACTGCATCCGATTCTGACCTGCTACCAATGCATATTTACCTTTACATACACAGATGCTGAGGCTGCTATCTCTGTTGTGCTGGAGATATGTTGGGGTGCCTGTGGAGCAGCTGCAACAATAGGGGAAACACATCAATACAGGGGAGGCATGAAGCTGCATACAGGTGGAACACTAATATAAATATATCGATTATCAAACAATAGATAAATATTCAGAACTCCCATTTGACAACAAACACAACAAAGCTTTGCTTGCATCTAAGTCCAATCCTATTAGAGTGCTTGTTAACTAGATAAAACTCTATATTTATCATAAATTGTCTATTCAGGGAGAGCAAGAAATGAACACGACATAGATGATTGGACAAACAAAACCTAAAGTGAATCCTAAGGGAATATGTAAATCACGTACAACTCAACCTCTAACTGTTTTCAGAAAATGTCACCGCACAGCATGAAGAATGAAAAGAGAGTAGAGAGAGAACCTTATGTGCTGAGGAGAGAGAACCTTGTGTGATGGAGGAGCTCAGAGAAGACTAGTATGAAGAAATCCTCAGACATGCATCATTTTTGTTCCAAAAAATCAACTGCAAATTAAGGATATTCTAAGACTAAAACTTCAATGGATACATTCTATATTTTCTGCAGATATGCAAAATCAAGTGGTTTTCCTTCAACTATAAGGTGGCACAATGTCTAATCCAACGTTAATCATATTCATATACTATTTCAATTGAAACATAAAAATCATCTCAGTTCAAACCTTTTCTTCAAACAAATTGAGCAATTTTTTTTTTCGAACGATGCAAGAGAGCTGTGAGTCATTTCATTAATAAAAGAACATAAATGAGGGGAGGTTAAACCCTCCTAGTACGTACATACAAGCCCGACCAAAAAGAAAAGACTCAACTCATTAAAGATTACGATGAGTGATCTAGCCAAAAGCCTATGCAACATGGATGCCCCTACCAATCACCACATAGGCATAGGGAAAAAACCCAAAACACAATAACCCAGACAACTATCCAAAGAAAGCCTGAGATCTGCACACAGAACAAAGAAATAAGAACAAAAGGAAGAAAAAACAACATGATCGAAGATATTCAGAGAACAATGGACTTAAAAAACAACATGGTTACCTCTGGCATCTGACAAATGACAAGTTAATAACCAAAAGCAGATCAATCATTGAAGTTTGTTGAATTAGGCTGACAGATAGCAAATAATAACATTTAGTATCAGAAAAAATGCATACAAACTGTGATAGAGCGGTAAAAAAAGTTGCTAATGATTAAAACAAATCTATGAACAACTGTTTTCCTATAAATTGAATTGTCAACTTTTGCATAAAAATAATGCACACAAACAACATAACAAAAGGTTGGCTTTAATATGAGGAACGTTGTCCATACACTATCCATAAATCACAGACAAGTAAAATTGATATGCCAACATTAAAAGTTAATTTGATTCAACAAACTAATAAAAATATGAATCAATAGCATGTCCAAACAATCCATAATAAATGACAAAAGGGAAGACAACCTGGAAGATTGGATGCCATCTCTAGTGTATAAATTATTAGTATTACAAATTGTTGTACAAATATTTGTGAAATAGGTTATATCAATCATAAAAATATGTCAAATATAGTTTCTTGGTTGCATACTTGTGGGGGGGGGGGGGGGGACCATCAGAACGTTCGCCCGCTATCTAAGGAGAGGGTAGCCTAGTCAGTACAACTTGTTGGTTCTCATCACAAACAAGCCAAGCTACGAAACCCCATCTATCGGAAGGAGCATTGCATCAGTATCGAAGCCTATCATCTCGTGGCACTAATATAATCTTAGAAGAATGTCTATTTCAAAAGAGAAACCTTCTCACTATTGTTTTCAGAGAGTTTGCAACACTCACATAATTTTGCATCAAGTTTTGCCTTCATTCTCAAGGAGTCTACATGAGTACCTAGAAAAACAGAGATGAAAACATGATGTGATCCCATAAGAATCCAACTGGGCTTGATAAAGAAACACCAAACTACTTGCAACCCAGCCCTGAAATTCACAATCTACAAGATAAGCCTGAAATCAGCCTAATCCAAATCAAATAAAAAAAATAAGAGAAGAAGGATTGTGCATGCCTCATCGGGATCTTGCTAGGTCAAGGTTGATGGTGATGGAAGCACCACACAGCAGCTTAGTGAGCAAAAATTTACTGAACTTATTTTTTGGACTGGAATAATCAGTTTGCTTAACTCAGAAATACTATGAGCATACATGTTGATTTGTGAGGCGGAGCAGCTAGGTAAGTTAAAATTACTTACAATATCCTCAAAGTGAATAAGAAAGGTAAATCCAATTTGGTCAAGAGCAGCCTCTGGGCCAGAATTGGAAGATGCGAATTAACTTGGTTAGTTTGTCACACAAATATCACTGATCAGTGGCTGTAATTTTAGTGGAAAAAACAGAGGCAGAAGCAGGGAAGAGCCACATTTAGGTTCTTGCCATGAGTATCAGACACGGCTAGCATGGGCGGGTTGACATGGAGCGGGGCAGCATCTAACGATGCTTGAATTGGAAGATGCGAATTAACTCGGATAGTTTTAGTCACACAAATATCATTGTTTGGTGGCTGTAATTTTAGCGGAAGAAAACAGAGGCAGAAGAAAACTCTGCCTGCAGGGAAGAGCCACATTCAGGTTTTTGCTATGACTATCAGGCACAGCTAGCATGTGTGGGTTGACATGCAGCGGGCCAGCATCTAATATATGATGCTCGGCAGCACCCAAGCTTTGCCAACACCCAGCACCTGCTGCCACAGACCGCGTCCGGCGATGACAAGGCAAGGTGCCACCGTCATCTTCATTGAGGAGGATGTGAAGCAGGGTGGAGCTGGACAGCGGCCGAGCTCAACCAAATATTAGCTGGAGCAGAGCGTGAACATGTAACTAATAGTATAAAAAATCACATATGCACATCACATTCTCGTTGATATCCCACACGAATGGATAATATATGACAAATTTAATCTCTTAAAGAATGAAGATGGTACCTACTGTTAAAAAGCAGTCACCTAAAGCAAGTTAGCAGTACCTTCATATAATTCATTAATTCAGCATACAACAACTGACTAGGATTCAACCAGAGCTAATAAAGCTACAAATTTAAAGAACAAATCAATACTGTATGATATGTGATAATACATTTACACACAGCTATAAAAAGATATAGCATGTCATAGTACTAGTGCATTTCAATAACGAACTATAGCAATCAACTGGTAAATCATAAAATCAATTGCCATTAGCTTTTCTATACCAATGGGGGAATACATTTTATTTTGACGTTTTCCCCTACTTAGAGGAAGACAAAAAATATCTGATAAATCCAATCTAGTCGCAATGTTGCCTATGCGAACCCTAATTTCGACGCGCTAGGTCATCCCAAACCAGAGGTTTCCCATCCCAGTAGATTCGAAGCAAAAATAGAGAACAGCAGGATGGGAGGGGGAGATCGAGCTAGCAGACCTGGTACATGGGTTTGGGAAAGCCAAGAAACGTGGATGGTGTCGTTGCTGCCGCGGACGACGATGACCGCCGGCGTGACCGTATCCAAGTCTCTCGGCATGAGGAAAATGGTGTGTGGTGGCTGGTCGCCCGCGTTCGACGCCAGCAGCCAGAACACACGGCGCTACGGCGGGCGGCAGCACGACGCCCTGATGCAGTGCCGGAGGGGTGGGGAGTGGCACGGTGTGATGGGGGCGGCGCCGACGGGGTCAGAGGAAGCAGAACAGCATAGGACGTGGTGGGGAACCGCAGCTTGTGGACAGGATAAGCGGCGGTACGGCGGCAAGGTGACCTCGTAACCGGTCTCTCTCCCTCACTCCCCCACGATCTAGTCAAGATTTTTTATTTTATTTGCCGATCTAATAATAAACAAAAAAAAACATAAAGTACGAGGACAGGGGTGGGTGCGGGAGAAAAAGATCCGCCGCTGGGTTGGCTCGGGTACTGATTATTATTCAGTACCCAGGGTACAATATAGTAATACTATATATATATATATATATATATATATATATATGTCCATTTCATATATGATAAGTGTATGTGATCATTCTTGTGCCTTGTGTATGAAATTGACTTACCATGTGCATTTTTGTCATATTATGCTACTCCTTTGCTTAGCTATTGATATTTTAGTGTTCTAGCTATTGATATTTTTTACCATGTGCACTTAAGGTATTAAGTTCCAGAAACTATGAAGATGGAAATCATTTAACCAAGGTAGCTTTTTTCACTATCTCACATAGCTAGTTATTGTTCCTCATGAAACAACCCACAAGCTGTAGTGTGTGACAAATAATGGTAGTACAGTGTTATGTATGGTCTGGTTGTGTTGATAGATTCATATACTCAAATAATTTGGTGTTGCTAGTTTGGTTGGTGGGAGGCGTTTACAGGAGGGCAAAAGAGCACAGTCTGGTGTCATTATCATTGAATTTTCAATGGCAGATTCCATAATTAACAAATTAGATCACTAAGTTCAGATTCTGTCTTCTCTGTATCGTAGTTCTATCCTTGAGATATTTTCAAGATGTTTCTTTTTTTTGACTAATAGGTTAGGCACTAAGGGACAGTGAAGTGGTTACTGCATACTATATTCTGGGAGATGTTCAGTTTACATGATCAGCATATTCTCTCTCTCTTTTGTAGCTGTGAATTCTGTTGTTTAAATCCGTTGCAAAATGGGGGATCGGCGTGAGGTCGTATCTGAAATCAGCTTTCACCAAGTTAATGACAGCGAGTGACGAAGCAGTTTCTGAAGCAATTGCGAACCTTAAGACTCGCTTGAACAGTGAGAGTAAGGTAAAGATCTTTTCTGAACAATTCTTGTTGTATCTGTATTATGTCATCTGAGTTGCACAAGATTGATGGTAGTGACTTTCCTATTGTGGCGCTCTACTTTGATCCAGTTTATATCTGTTTTACACTTTTAGGGGTGAAAGATTTTTTAGCTGTATAAGCATAATTGAGTGCTTCCCAATCTTAAGATCCATGCAGACCAATTCTGTAGTAGTATGCTTCACATCGTAACCTTCAACCATAGCTTCAATCAAAGAAAAAATGTTATACAATTTTGTTCTTTTCCCTGAGATGAAACTGAGAGGAAACTGGCTTTATTTTTATTCAGTATATGTTCTTCTCAGAGATCAAGAACTAGTCTAAATATTTCCTGTAGAAATTTTAGCTCATCATTCAAGCACTGCATTTTCCCCTTAAGAGACCCACCCTTCTATAGTTCTGTAGAAGGTAGAGACAAACAAGAAACATGTGTTACATTGAATTCAAGCACTGCATTTTTTTACCTTAAGAGACCCACCCTTCTGTCCAGCTGATGAGCACATTTTTTATGTTATGCTGGTAGTATAGCTATTGTAATTGGTGGGTAGACGGCCTGAGAAATCTTTTCATTCATTTATGTTATGCTGGTAGTATAGCTGTTATGTGAGTAACTGTTCCCTCTTGTTCTTTGTATTTCTTTTTTTAGCTTAGTGATACTATTGCCAACTCAGAAATAAAACTACACATAATCTGACTATTTGAGCTATGTATCCTACCTTTTCTTTGCTTGTAGGTTTCAGCAGTTCAGAGGAGCAGCATGAGAGCTCTTTTCCTTATAGCGCAGCTTTCAGCTTCAGTTCTTGAGCAAAAGCAGGTGCACAGCAGCACATCAGTACCTTGGTTGTCATCTTTAGGTGACCAGTGATAGTAGGTAAGCATCGGTTCACTTTTGAGAGAAATGTCCCTTTCATGAAACAATCTATTTGTTTGGTATTGTTTGCACTGAACTGTACATGTATCTGGTATCCTACTGTCTCAGTAGTTTACTGCACAACTTTCTCTACTTTTGGGGTAGCTTTAAAACCTTTACCACCATACTTTGCACAAAGCTACAACTAGACAGAATTATAATTTTCCTACAGGATGGTTATTCATCTATGGACTAATTTTCTGATCTCATTCATATATTAAGTGACTCAAGATAAATTTAACTTGAAATGATTTATGGAATTGGCTCATAGAGATCTGTTAATGCATAGGGCTTTTGTTGTCTCAGTAGCTAAACAAAATAACTGCCTTTTGATCTGTTTTCTATTTAAATGGTAGATGAAGATGTGAATTAGTGCTGAGGCTAGAGGCTACTCATGACTACTTTCTTTTGCACAATTTTACTTTTTGATATTAACAGCGGAAATATGATTGAAATTTTGTGCCTGCAGGACAATTACTTTGTTGTTTCCAGCATCTTAGAAAATACTGAAAGATGATTCACAAAAAAAGGCCAGTAGAGTATTGTGCTACAATTATCAAGTATTATTTTCCAAAATGGCATGAATAAGGTGAATGGCTCTCTATGATGCAATAAGTATTGTGCATCAAGAAAAACCAACTTATGTACTGTTAGAAATCTAAAGGCCACTACTCATGTACTGTTATAAATCTCTTGTCCTTGTGCAACTACTTTGTAGCAAAATTTGTAGTTTGTAATAAACGATTTGATTGCTAAATTAGATGAAACATGAATGTGTGATGTGAGATAAATCTACAACCAAAGTAATTGCTAAATTAGATCAAACTCTCTAATTTGTTCCCATACATATGCGTGCACCACCGCTATACTTATATGTAATGTGACATATATATTAAATTCTCTCTAATTTCTTTCTAGCAAGTCTTTGCTCTACCTAGCTGCTACCTTAATTTCTTACTAGTATGTTTTTGCAAACTATATTTTCCTGAATGTCTAATTAGATATATATGAACTTATTAGTTGTAACCTTTGTTTCTCGGCTATTTACATGGTAGCTTTCTTTGATATTTTTTCTGGTCCACTCATTAATTTGATGTCCAAGTTTATTCAGCAACATGTTTTATCTCCGCTTTCTTCTTGCTTCTGTGGCTAAATTTGTGCACATATCATCTCAAATTCGTTTGTTGTATTCCTTGTAATATAGTATCTAAAAAGTTTGAGGAATTGATTATTGAATATTGGAACTTGCATTGTCTGATGTGTGTGTGTGTGTGTATATATATATATATATATATATATAGGATATGATCATTGTAGATGTATATAGGAGGATCGTATTTTTTTTTTTTTCTGAAATTGTTACCGGTGACACATATTGTCTAGACGAGTCACAGATAGATGGTTATCAGTGACGTGTGTTGTCTACACGAGTCACAAATAGATGGTTATCAGTGACGCGTGTACGCTAGACGAGTCACAAATAGATGGTCATCAGTGACGCGTGTTGTCTAGACGAGTCACAAATAGATGGTTATCAGTGACGCGTATAGATGGCCATCGGGCCGTGCCGGCCCGACACTGCTCCGTGCCTCTACGGGCCGTCGTGCCTATCGGGTCGTGCCTCTACGGGCTGCGTGCCTGGCCTTCGGCCCAAGGCACGGTCCGTGGGCCGTATTACTGGGTCGTGCTGCCCGTTAGGCACGACCTTTTTCCCGTGTCGTGCCGGCCCACATCCCGACATCCTCTGCATTGACAGCAGAAACACCACAGAATTATTGAAACAATTCATTTTAAAAACCAAAATACACCAGATTCCATTTCATTCACAGATTTGATAACCAAATACATTCCATCATATTAATCCACTGATGCCTAAATCCACAGACCACATTATCACATTATCAGTTATCACATTCACAAGACAAAAAAAGAAAATCAGACAAGATTTGAAGAAAATTGATGATCAAAAGGAGCTGTTTTGTGCAATACTGTCTCATTAAAAACCTTTCTAGTTAAAACTCACCCTTGTGAGAAACCCTAGAAAGGAAAAGAGTGTAACCAACTCAAATAGTCAAGTCTTAGTCTGAGTGTCTTAGTCTTATTACAAAAGCCAACATCAGTGGTGATGGCTAACTTCTAGACTTCTAGTGACTTACTGACTTAGTGAGTTCACAACCAGTCTACACATGCCACACTGCCACAGCAAAAGACCAAAAGTTCTCCTTCATCCCTCATAATCTATCCAGCAGTAGCACCGGTACCACCAGCAGAAGAACCGCCAGCGTCGCCGCCGCTGCCGCTGTCTTCATCGAGGAAGAGGTTCTTGAATGCCTCCTCCAGGTCCACATCCTCAGGAGCATGCTGTTCTCTTCTTGCTCCTTGCTCCCAGTCCTTCATGCAAGTGAGCATCTCCACATGCTCAGGCAACAAGCGTCGCTGCCGATCTTCAAGTATCCTACCAGACAAACTGAAGCAAGATTCGGAGGAAACAGTAGATACAGGAACAAACATTATATCTCGAGCAAGAATAGATAAGATTGGATATGATAGTTTGTGGTCACGCCACCAGGTGAGGATATCAAATGATTCCTCATAACATGTGACAGTATCACTATCCAAGTAAGCTGAAAGCTCACTGATACCACCAACAGTAGATGAAGATGATGAGGGGGAAGCACCAGGACCACCAAAGATCCTTCCCCATGTCTGCTTTCTCTTACCACAATGTACTGATGGTTGTGAAACCTTTTGAGTTCTAGCTGCATCACCAAATTTCTCAACATACTTGTGAAACAGTCTGTACAATTCATCTTTGATATCACCATAATATATACTGTAATCAGATCCAGTATGTTGAGCAAGCAATTCAAGCACATTATAGAATCCTTTAATCTTAGGTCTAGGATCAAGAATGAATGCATATGAATATAGCAATGGAGTTTTTTCCCAATATTTTAGAAATTTAAGTTTCATAGGAGCAGCAATGATTCTAAAATTCTGATCTCTTTCAGCTTTATGCAAATGCTCTACAATGTCAAGTATATGGTGCAAGACAAGTGGAGCTGTGGGATAGTAAACACCAGACAATACAACAGTAGAATCATAAAAGAGTTCTAGGAACACCATTATCTGTTCAACAACATACCAATGTTGTGCGGTCAACAACTCTTTACCATAATTAGAATTAAGCCTGACAGAAAATGCTTGTTTGTATGGTAGCAAATGCTTAAGCATTAAATAGGTGGAATTCCATCGAACATCCATATCCAATCCAAACTTTCTAGGCCTTATACCCTGAGCAATACACTAATTTTTGAACGATGCAATTCTTTGATTAGAAAAATTCAGATAGTTTATTACAGTCCTAAAATCTTTAGTAAAGGGTTTCATTCTTTTTAAGCCAGATTTAACAATGAGGTTAATGATATGACATGCACAATGCTGATGGACAAGCAAATACTGGACCTTATGGGGATCATCACGTGTAGGTGCAAGATATGAACCTAGGTAACCAAAAAAGACAGGTTGCAAGATATCATACGCCCTAGAATTAGCTGAAGCATTGTCTAAAGTGACAGCAAAGATCTTGTCAATCAACCCAAACTCCTCAACCACAGTAGAGATCTTCTCAGCAGTGTTTTCACCAGAATGTGACACCTCAATTAGCCTAAAACCAATTACCTTTTTCTGCAACTCCCAATCAACACTAACATAATGAGCAACAACAGAAAGATAGTCCTCCTTAGCATTACCAGACCAAATCTCATATGTCAAAGACACAAATGAGCAAGCAGGAAACACAGAATTCATAACCATTGAACGTTGCTCAACAAACAATTTACCCATATCTCTTAGTGGATTGTCTGGAAACCTTCTCAAATCTAGGGTTATGAGCACGCTTAATGTAGTCCTCCCAGGCCAGTGTTTCACCTATGCCTAATGGCAGGTCCAACCTAGCTATCAACTGACACAACTCAATACGAGCAAGTGCAGGGTTATACACCCAGTTATGCAAACCATCAACATTAAGAGAAAGCCTAGACTGGACCCTCTTATTTTTATCATGTTTATCTGTGCAAGATTTCTGGTGCCTTTTCAAATGGCCAGTGCCAGCAGCTGATCTAGTACTATACCTCTTACCACAAATTTTGCAGATAGCAGCTACTCTTATACCATTTTCCTTAATCTTAGTGAAAACTTCCCAAACAGGAGATATGAGCTTACCACCACCTCCTGTTGATGAGGTACCATGAGTGTCAGTAGAGGCTGCCACCCCACCGTCGCCGTCGTCGGCATCGAGATCAATCGGATTGGTGCCATCACCGTCACCGAGATCAATGTCGAACAGCGCGGCTGCATCCTCACGGATGTCGTCGTCGTTCTCCACTTCTCGCTCCTCCTCGGTCTCGATGTACTCGCCGTCCACCGGCATGGTCACCGAGCCCGGGGGAGGGTGGAACGGCCGGCCCTGGCCCCTGGCCCCTGGCTGCAGCTCCAGCACTGCCCCTAGACGGTGGACAGGGGCGCTTTGACGCTTGTTGCCTTACCATGGCGCCTCCAGAGGAGGAGGACGCGGCGTCAGGCACCAACCTGCGAAGAAGAAGAAATAGAAGAAGAACGTGAGTGACAGTCGACACTCGACAAACAACAAAAGAAAGAGAGAGATTCACAGGTCTAGGGTTAGGGTTTCGGCTCACCTACGCCACCAGAGCCCAGTGCCGGAGAAGAGGCCAAGGAGCCAAGACCAAGACCAAGACCCAAGAAGTGGATTGAGAAAGAGGTTAGAACGAAGACGATCGACATCGGAAGGACTGACAGCCGACAGGCACAAGCCACTCACATGGTACACCAGAGGAGGAGAGGAGAGGAGGGAAAGGAGGGAGGACCGAAGGAGAAGGGGATTAGTTCAAACTCAAGGCGAGTTGTCGGCCTGGCGTATCGAGCACCAGGCGAACAACGGCGGGCGGCGGCGGATCTAGGTGCAGACGTGCAGTGCAGTCTGCAGAGCAAGATCGGCGCGGCCCGGCGAGCACCCGGCGCGACGGCGAGTCGGCAACAGATCGAGGTCGAAGCGTCGAGCCGAGCAGTGAGGACTGAGGACTGAGGACGAGGAGCAGGCAGTGACGTGCGGCGGCCGGCGGGGGGCTAGATGGAATGAAGCTAGGGTTAGGGTTGGGGTCGGGGGGGGGGGGCGCAGCGGATGGCTTTTAAGGGGGAGCGACGCGAGTGCTGATGGCCTGTTGGGCTGCTGGGCCAGGCCGCCGCATGCTGCATTGCTGCAGGCCTGCAGTGAGGCACCGGGCCGCCACCGGACCGCCTCTATTTACGGGCTGTGCCCGTGTCGTGCCCCGGTCCTGGGTGGCGGCCCAAGCACGGCCTGCCCCCTCGTGCCATGCCGGCACGGGCCCGCTGGTCGTCGGGTCGGGCCAAATCGTCGGGCTGTGGGCCGTGCCTTCGGCCCGCGGGCTGCATGGCCAACTATAGTGACGTGTGTTTGCTAGACGTGTCACCAATAAAGGGTTATCAGTGACGTGTAAAAACGCGTCACTAATGTCCCATTATCACAGACGCAAAAACAGTGACGTGTCGTTTATGCGTCACTGATTACTGTCTAGACGCGTCACTGATAAACATTTCTGGCATAGTGTAACTAGCCTGGTCTTAGTGTGGATGCTGGTAAGCGACACATTAAGCTTTGTTAATTGCATGGAAAAATATTAATTAACCAACCATTGCTATCACGAACGAACAAGGACCTCCCAAGATCTAAGTCTGAAGCTCAAAAAAAAGATCTAAGTCTGAAGTAGGAAATGCAAAACAACGTATAACGTAGACTTTTATCGTACCTATTTCGTGAAATTAAAGTAGGGGCGCCAGTGGAAAGAAAGGGTGTCATTATTAGAAAGCGCCAGCTGGCCAGCGTGCTTTGGGCCGAGGTGCGTGAGCGTGTACCAAATGGACCGTTAGATAGGCAAGTGTAAGGTTAAATATAACAATAGCCTTTGGGATGAGTAAGAGCATCCCAACAGTTTGCTAAATCACTTATCATCCTTTAAAATTTGACAAATCAATCAAAAAACACTCTCCAACAGTTTGCCAATTGGACTTGTCAATTATACACGCTTGCCAAAAGATTGCATCGGTTTGCCATTTTTGTGAGCGCGCATCGGTTTGCCATCCTCTCGCCCGCGAGTCCTCCTCTCGGATTCCCGCATGCAAGTTTCCTCCGCATGCAAGTTTTCTTTCTTTTTAATCTTCTTTTTTAGTTTGGCAAGTGAGAAATAGCAAATTATTGGAGATGACCTCTTTGTAACTTGGTAAATTATTATAGCAACATGCTAAAACACAAGATTTGGCAAGTGAGAAATAGCAAATTGTTGGAGATGCTCTAGGGTCATACCTACGTGCATCCATGTGTGAGATCAAATATACCCCTCCGTTTTAAATTATAATTCGTTTGACTTTTATGACCCCAACTTTGATCACTCGTCTTATTTAAATTTTTTTGTGCAAACATAGTCAAATTTAAGTAATTCTTATAGACCATTTATTAAAAGCAAGGCACAATAAAAGAAGTGATATTTTGTACAAAAAATAAATAAGACGAGTAGTCAAATTTAGGGTTAAAAAAGTCAAACGGATTATAATTTGAAATAGAGGACGTACTATTTTGTATATATAGTTGTATTTTGGTTGATAATTTCTGCGGTTAATAATTTGGATTGTTTGGTTGTCTTATTATGTCCGTGAGTGATAACCTGAGCTAATAACTTTAACACCCCGTTTGGATGTAGATATTGGAGCCTAGACATTGGAATTTGAATCATATTTCTTCAATGTCGTTGTTTGGATATACATAGAATTGGGATTTGGCGTTGAGGGCCCGATTCCGGTATTGACCTGTAACTGGAAGGGCCTTATCCCAATACGAAGCCCGACCCCTCCGTATTGACTGGAATCAGACCCGAGCGGCCGAGCCTCTTCCTCGTGGGCGAGTAGCAGCAGGCGCGCGCCCTCTTCTCCACGACCGACGACCTCCTTTTCCTCTTCCCCACGGCCGGTGGCGCGGGCTCCTCTTCCCCCCATGGTCGGCGGCTCGAGCTCCTCTTCGTCCCCATGGCTGGCGGCACCATCTTCCCCACGACCGACGAACTCCTTTTCCCTTCCCCACGGCCGGCGACGCAGGCTCATGTCCTCTTCCCCGTGCTCAGTTGCACGGGCTCTTCTTCCGCCATGGCCGGCGCGCGCGAGCTCCTCTTCGTCCCCATGGTTGGCGGCGCAGATCCACCATGGTCGGCGGCGTGAGATCCGCCCACCAGGTTTGCCAGGATGGAGCTCCTCTCGTCGTTGTCGCTCTTCCATCTCCGGCAACAGCGAGATCCACTCGCGTCCCCATGGAGGCGCATCCATGGCTGGCAGGATGGCTCAAGGTCCCCCAACGCCTCCTCCTCGTGCGCCCCAAGCCCGACTCATCCACCGTTCCGGCTTCGGTGTTCCTCCTCCCTAGCTTCTGGCCGCGGTGGATATGGGGAGAGAGATGAATCAATTCTGTGTCCATCCAAACAATAGCTTTGGTATTGTAAGCTATTTCCAATATCAGGTTGATTTGGTATTGTATACAATTCAATGCCAATACCTTCAATATCTACTAAAACTTTAAAAAATGAGACGTGCAATTGAGCGAGTGAGAGAGTACACAACATTTTTGTTCAGTCTGTCACGAAGAAACCCTAATGACACGATTCCAAGACCTTAAGAAATGATGATGATTTACTAGCATTTCAGCTGCAGCTGTTGCACCACCATCCACCGCTCTCCGCTGGTACTGTGGTGGACGTCCACCGTTGTCCGTTGGTACCGTGGTGGATGTGACATCATGCACGGTGTCTTCTTTTGCCTGCAGCCGCAGATAAGAACGGGCCCACACCAAATTGATCCCGTCAAATCCCGTCCTGTCTCCCACCAAAACCAAGGGCGTGTTTGCTGGGAGGCCGGCCGGTGGCCCGAGCCCACCGGCTGCAACGATGATGACGACCCGTAGGGTTTGCAGTCCGATCTTTCGATGAGAGTTGGTGGATAACTCGATTGGTGGATGGAGATGACGTTCACGGCTCGACTACAACCGTCCAAGGACGCTGCGCCTTAGCAACCGATACACCACCTCCGATGGCTGCCGTGATCTTGCGGCGCGACAACCAGCCACTAGAGCTCCCGTCCTGCAAGCAATCGAAGAACCAACAAGAACAAGATGAACAAGCACTCAATTGCAAGATGAATATGAAGGTTTCAATCTGAGAACACAATATGGTGAGGTTCTGATGACAATCAGACGGACGGTTGATCCAACACGCGCGCTGAAAGGCGGTAGCAATAGCTAACTCGACGAAACAAAACCTAAACTGTTTGTGGCGGCTCTAAAGACTTATAAGGAGTTGGGAGGACGACCAGAAGGGTGTTGGGGTCGTTCTCCAACCCTAGGACGCGTCCCTAATGGACCCAACTTGATACATGGCTCATCAGTCCAAATTAAGGCGACGCAGCACCGGTGGACAGAAAAGGACTCGGTACAAAAACGACTACTCTGGATGTGTCCGATAAGATATAGCCTTGGTTCTGGATCCGTTGGAAAGTATACTTGATAAGCTTTCCAAAAAGTGCGAGAATGTCCCAATCGGAGTCTGTATGAAGTCGTGGCATCCATCACAAGTTGGTGCTGTCCTGCAGTCCAAATCCAGCTAGCGCCCATCCCGTGTCCCGCTGATCCTCTCCATTGTTCCTGAGCAAAACAAGAGTGCACGTGTCTCCATTGTCTAAATATAATGGACAAGGGTTTGAGAATAAACTTACTTGATGGTTGAGTTCACGGGCACGAGCACGAGTAATAGGACCAAGTGGTGCTGGAGATGGTGTTGGTGTGGTGTTGATGTCCTCATCAAACGACCCATGTTTGGTTGACTTGGCCCGTGGCGCGGCCTGGCCGAGCGGGTGCAAACCCTACCCCTCAGCCTGGCTCTGGAGTGAAGCTCCTCCCCTCCGTTTTTCTAGAGCTCGGCCGCCGCCACACTCACGCGGGCTCGCGTGGGAAGGAGGTGCGAACACATGGTGGATAAGTACCCATGTATGTTCAGCTTTGATGATAAGTGATCGTCCAACACGTGAGTGTTTCAGTTTGAGTGGCTTACCCTAACCTCTACGAAAGCAGAAATGTGTGCTTGTCTATCAGCTTGTGGTGTGCAGGTGCTATGCCTAGTGACAGTGGTCAATGACGTGGAGAAGGTCGAGTAGAGGCTTGCCATGCCGATGGACTGAGAGCGGTGAAGGGCGGAAGCGGGGCTCAGACTGAGAGACCATGGGCGCTGGCAGACTAGCTGTGGTGGCTAGTACTTAGCACCGACGAGTGCGAGAAGACATGGAGGTACACCGAGTCGGTCGAGTCAAGACGGTGGACGTGCGAGTCGAGCGGAGGCTCAGGGGACTCGGAGTCCGATCGGGCAAAGACAAGGTGGCTCGCGTCGAGTGGTTTGGGCCTCAAAACCATCCGCGTCGAGTGGCTCGCGTCAAGGTAGCACCGAGCCTTCCTCTCCTCCCTCAGTGACATCGATGCCTCCTCCGACGGAGGTTCTTCTTCGAGCAATGATGAGTCCAAGCGAAAGGTTGAGGACAAGCTTAAGAACCTATGCTTCTATGCTGACGCCAAGCACGGTGGCTTTTGCACCATGGCGATTGAAGAAGGCAAGGTCGGGAAGCGCAAGGATGGCCCCGACTACGACTACGACTCCGACACACCCAATATACCACCCACCGTCGAGTACCTCTCTCTTGAGATTGAGCCTCTGAACGACGCCTTGATGAGTCAAGATGCATTGCTCAAGCGTGCTGCTATCGAGAGAAACGACTTTAAGGCGAAGTACCTTAGCGCGCTTCATGAGCTAGATTTTGCTAAGGCGTCAGTGGAGGTTACTGAGGAGGTAGAGTGTGATGCTTGCGCCATTCACATGTCTGATCTTGTCACTCTCCAGGAAAAATATGGCACTCTACTTGAGGAGGTCAGTGAGCTGAAGGCTAGGCCTAGCTTACTTGGTGCGTACAAATCTTGCTTAGGCTTGCATTCTGAGCTGGCACAGAAGGATGCTAAGATCGTTGTGTTAGAGAAGGTCAACTCTGATAGCACTAAAGAGTCGGATCGCTTTGAGGCTTTGGAGCTTGAGATTGCGTCGTGCAGACACGACAAGATGCGAACCGAGGAAGAAAACACATACCTTCGGTCCATCTTGAGCTGGGTGTCTTGCCGAGAGCCGCAGTTGGGGATGATGCTTAGCCAATGCAAAAGGGCTGACAGCACGGGAGTAGGCTTTGCTATAGGTGGAAAGGACGATAGCATATTCGGTAAGATCGGTGAGTGCAGTGGTTTGAGCAAGACTAAGAAACCCACCACAACTCCCGTGGTTATCAAGATCACTCCACCTAAGCCTACCAACCCCTCTGAGTTTCCTGTGAGAGATGGTGTGTTTGAAGAGCCACCCAAAACCACTCCACAGAAGAAAGTGTGGATTGCAAAACCGAACCATTTTCGCAACCCACTTGACACACTGCCAGACATCTCTAGTGATCCCCTTCCTAAGAAAGCTAGAGCCACCCAACCTAACAAGAGAGTGCCTACCAAGAGTGTGGTGAGGTACCATTGTGAGTATTGTGAGCGGGATGAACACTTCGCTGAGTTTTGCTTTAGGAGGAAGAGAGATGATCGGAGGCAGGCTGAATTGAACAACCGGGGCATGTACCACCCACAAGTTGGGGTGCGTGAACCGGAAGTTCAGAGGCGCACTACTAGGCCTAGAGGTACAATGCCTCAAGGTGCTAGGCCTCAGGAGGCGAGACTACGCGGTTGTCGTGCTCGGCGGAGTACCGATCGTGACCCATACGACTACGGGCCTCGTGGCGGTGGCTTTACTCCACCCTTCTTTAGCGGACCACGTTTTCCCTATCGTGGTGATCGCTATCCCTCCATGGGGCAGGAGATGTTTGATTTTTCTCCTAACTCATTCTTTGGGCAAGTGGTGCAACACTGGTATCCTTCACAATTTACTAACCCCAGTGTTGGTCCATTTGCTCACCCTATGTCTTTTTATTAATGTAGGAAGGAGGACTGGAGGAGACTTGGCTTGTGGATTCTGGATGTTCACGCCATATGACCGGAAGTGCCAAGTGGTTCTCCAGCCTCGACACCGTGCGCCACACTGAGTACATTACATTCGGGGACAAGAGTAAAGGTAAGGTTGTCTCCCAGGGGTCCATCCGAGTCAATTCGTCTTTTGTCCTCAAGGATGTTGCTTTGGTTGCAAATTTGTATTTTAACTTTTTTTCGGTTTCACAACTTCTTGAAGACGGTTTTGAAGTGAGCTTTAAGCCAAACTAGTTTCGGATTTTGGACTCTCGTGGTAAGCTTGTTTGCCGGATTTTACCCTTCGGGAAGGTTTTTCGTGCGGATTTTTCTATCTCTTCGGGACCTTCTCGTTGTCTTCTTACCAGTTCTTCCTCTGAGCTTTGGAAGTGGCATAGGAGATTGGGACATTTGAGTTTTGACTTGCTTGCAAGGCTTAGCTCAATGGACCTTATCCAAGGATTGCCAAAGCTGAAGTTCGAGAAGGATTTGGTTTGCCATCCTTGCAGGCATGGCAAGATGGTTGTTGCTTCCCATCCTCCTGTGACTGAGATCATGACCACTCGACCCGGTGAGCTCTTACACATGGACACAGTTGGTCTAGCTCGGGTCAGGTTGGAAGGAGGGAAGTGGTATGTTGTTGTAGTCGTTGATGACTACTTGAGGTACTCTTGTGTGTTCTTTTTGGAGAGTAAGGATGAGGCTTTTCCACTTGTTCGAGATCTGATTTTGAGATTGCAAAATGAGCTACCTAAGAATGTCATGAGAGCTATCCGCAGTGACAATGGCACAAAATTCAAGAATGCTCACTTTGCAACTCTTTCTCTTCTTTGGGTCTCGATCACCAGTTTTTCTCACCTCACACTCCCCAGCAGAACGGTGTTGTTGAGCGCAAGAATATGACCCTTGTTGAGATGGCCAGGACGATGCTCGATGAGCATAGGACTCCTAGGTGGTATTGGGCCAAAGCACTCAGTTCTGCTTGCTATGTTTCCAATCGCATTTTTCTCCGAGCTTTCAAGAAAAAGACCTCTTATGAGCTGCGATTTGGAAGACCACCCAAGGTAAGTCACCTACGGGTGTTTGGGTGCAGGTGTTTCATCCTAAAAAGGGCGGTAAGTTGGATAAATTTGAATCACGGTCTTCTAACGGTATTTTTCTTGGTTATTCTACTCACTCTCGTGCTTATCGTGCACTTAACCTTGAGACTAACCGAGTGATGGAGACTTGTGAGATTACCTTCGATGAAACTATGCCCTGTGTTTCCACGGCTTTTGAGTTTGCAGGTGATGATGAGGTGAACACTAGCATCTTTGTGGAGGAGCAGGATGATGCTGATTGGGGTGATCCCGAGCCAACTCTGCTAGCTGCCCTCGTCGACCCTACGACGTCCACTTCGGCTCACGGTCCCGACCCGACTACTTCTTCTACATGGGGGCCGTTCGAGCAGCTTCCTCAGTCGGTGTCCGTTGCACATGAGGGAGCTCCAGCTACTGTTGAGGGGGATGCCACTTCGTCCAGGTAGGCTCCCCGCCACATCCAGCGGCAGCACCCGCCGGAGAACATCATCGGCGACATTG
This sequence comes from Microstegium vimineum, assembly GCA_022036555.1. Lineage (NCBI taxonomy): Eukaryota > Viridiplantae > Streptophyta > Magnoliopsida > Poales > Poaceae > Microstegium > Microstegium vimineum. Next base: position 33,770,136 of record CM039135.1, read on the forward strand.
ATCGTCGAGTCATGCGGTCCAGGTCGTATATCTCTCACTTTGCTCATTCGGCTTTTATCGCTTCTTTTGAGCCCTGAGATGTTGGACACGCTTTGATGGATCCGGATTGGGTTAATGCCATGCATGAGTAGTTAGAAAACTTTGAGCGAAACCACGTTTAGGTCTTAGTTCCTCCACCACCTAGTTGCCACCCTATAGGTACCAAATGGGTTTTCAAAAACAAACAAAGTGAGGATGGGGTGGTAGTGTGCAACAAGGCTAGGTTGGTAGCTCAAGGCTTTTGTCAAAAGGAGGGAATAGACTATGAGGAAACCTTTGCTCCCGTAGCTTGTTTAGAAACCATTAGAATCCTTCTAGCTTTTGCGGCTTCTAAGGGATTTAAACTTTTTCAAATGGATGTTAAAAGTGATTTCTTAAACGGCTACATAGAGGAGGAAGTTTATGTTAAACAACCTCCCGATTTCGAAAATCCCAAGTTTTCAAACCATGTTTTTAAACTTCACAAAGCTTTGTATGGTTTGAAACAAGCACCTAGAGCATGGTATGATAGGCTAAAAACTTTTTTACTTGCTAAGGGTTTTAAAATGGGATCGGTAGATAAGACGTTTCTCCTCAAGCAAGGCAAAGACACTCTCCTTGTCCAAATATACGTGGATGGTATCATCTTTGGTGGTTCTTCTCATACTCTTGTTGCCAAGTTTACAGATAGTATGATGGGAGAGTTGACCTTCTTTCTTGGGTTGCAAATCAAGCAAACCCGGGAAGGGACGTTTGTGCACCAAGGCAAGTACACGAAGGATATCTTGAAGAAGTTTGACATGGGCGAGGCAAAACCCCTCTCGACGCCTATGTCAACTACTACTTCCTTGGATGCGGACGAGGAAGGAGAGGCGGTGGACCAGACGGAGTACCGCAGCATGATCAGGTCGCTTCTGTACCTGACGGCGACCCGGTCGGACATTCAGTTCGTCGTCTGCCTGTGTGCTCGCTTTCAGACGTCCCCACGGACTTCGCACAAGCAGGTGGTGAAACGCATCATGAGGTACTTGCGTTTCACTCCAGAATTTGGTCTTTGGTTTTCCACCTCTTCCTCTCTTGTGCTTTGTGGTTATTCTGACGCCGACTTTGCTGGATGCCGTCTTGGCTGGATGCCGTCTTGATCGGAAATCCACTTCTAGAACTTGTCAGTTTCTCGGGTCTTCTTTGGTTTCTTGGTCTTCTCGGAAGCAATCTAGCGTGGCACAGTCGACGTGCGAAGCAGAGTACGTTGCCGCGGCTAGTTGTTGCTCTCAGTTGATTTGGATGATTGCCACTTTGAGAGATTTCGGTCTTGAGCTTACTAAGGTGCCTCTGCTTTGTGATAGCACGAGTGCAATTAGTGTGGCTAAAAATCCCATGCTTCATTCAAAGACCAAGCACATTGAGGTCCGCTTTCTTTTCTTGCGAGATCATTACGAGAAGGGAGACATTGACCTCTGGCATGTCGAGACCCACAACCAGCTTACGGATATTCTCACTAAGCCATTAGATCAAGCTGCGTTTTCTTGCCTTCGGGGCGAGTTGGGTGTTTGCTTTCCTTTTTAGAGGAGGAAAGTTCTGTGTATCATAGCTATTTTTGATTCTTTTAGTATTTTCTTTGTCCTTCTTCTCTCTTGATGCCTTGTTTGTGTTAGTAGTGTCATTGCATTTTGCATCTCATTTGCATTTGTGACATAGTTCATTTTAAGCTTCATATCTATAGCCGATATAATGAATCTATGCTCTGTTTGAGGTGCTTTATGTGTCTATGGTGTTGCCTAACTTAGACTCTTTTTGATCTATATGATATGCAATAGAGCTAAGTTAGAAAAGCTTTAAAACTAAACTTAATTCCCCATGTCACCTTTGAAAAGGCACTAGCATGTGTAGGCTTTTGAAGATCCTTCTTGGCTGCCTTGTATATAGCTTGTAACTATGGATCTTCATTGTTTCATTCACTACCTTTGAGCACCATGTTTAATATCTAAACTGAAATTGCTCTCTGTTTTGTGAATTGGAAAGATCGAGTTGGGTCTGTATTGAGAGCACTTCACCGTGTGTTCGAGACTGCTTCCCATATGGGTCGATACTTGAGCGGTGTCGTGTATCACCAAATCCGGTGTGTCAAGTCCTTTGACTTCGCTCGGTTGGTAAGCAGTGGCTTCACTTTGCTTACAACCACTCGCATACAACTTAAATGTGCCTAAAACTGAATTTTGGCTGCATAACTCTGAAATTTGAAAAATTCATTTAGTGGGGTCATTGGCTTGTTGTATGAACTCGGAGTTCGGTAGTTGAGCCCAAAGCTACTGGTGGCGGGTTTCCTGGGTTTGGGCCTCAAAACCTAGGCGGAGCTTCCGAGGAAGCGGGGATGGCACGTGGCGGAATCCTAGAGGTTGCGTTGAGGCGATGGCAACTCCTGGCAGGAAGCGGGGCCGTCCATTCAAATCGAGGAAGATATTTTTCGGAGCTTGGACTGCAATGCTTAGGCTAGGTAGTTCACTCATATATCTAGTGGGGTCTTTGGGAAATAGCCAAAGCCCCGTTAAATAGAGGTTGAAGGGGTATCCTCATCCTCATCTCTTGCATTACTCTCTCCCACCTATTCCTAGGTTTTCCCTTCCCTAGCTTCTTCTTGCTTGAGATCCACCGTGTCACCGATGTAAGAACTTGTGATTGTTGCGAGGAATCAGAGGCCGTAATCTCCGTAAGCCATGGTGGTTTCGCTTTCGTGATCGTGTCCCCGTTTTGCTTGTGTTCTTCGTGTTTTGCTTTTGCTCTCTCTTTTTCCCGAGATGATTTCTCTTTGTAGGGAGTAGGTTTGCGAAATCCACTTGAACCAAGTTGTTCGTATTCGTGAGGAGCTTCTTTGCACCGAAGGAATTTTCCTCAAACCTCACGAGTGCGTAGATCGGGCGATTTCTTTGTGGCGTTCTTGGTTTTGCTCTATTCTCCCCCAAATCCAAGTGTTCCCGTTTATCCTTTCCAAATTGAGCGATGATTTCTTTGGGATAGCTCCCCAACTGCACTAGGATCATGCCTACAAAGTTTGTTTGCAATTGGTGATCATTTGGTTGAGTTTTGGGAAGATTTGGTGGAGAGAAGTTCGTTTTCGCGAGGAATAGTTTTTTTCTCCTGTGAGCGTCGGACCACTTTCCCCCTTAGCTACGGACCAAGGCAAGTGGTCCGGTGGTCTCGACTTTTCCTGTGTCGAGCAACAAGGGGCGTCGGACCACCCTCCGGACTTCTTGGTTTTTGAGCTCCGGACCTTAGACGAGTGGTCCGGTGGCTCTGCTGAGTTTTCCTACCACGCGTCGGACCACTCTCCTTGGTCCGACGGGATAGTCCGGTGGTCTGGTCCGGAGGTCGGTAGCTTACTGGTCTGTTTGGTGAGTGAGCATCGGACCACCTTCCTTGGTCCGGAGGTGGAGCCAGACTAGTCCGGAGCCTCTGGTCCGGAGCTAGGGTGCGTACTATTTTGGCGTGTCTCGGCTGGTATAGGCGTCGGACCTGAGCTCCGGACTACTTGCCATAGTCCGGTGGCTCTGTCCTCAACTGGTCCGGAGCTTCTGTTGGTGCTGTTTTTCCTCCGTTCTCTTCGCGGTTTGTTTCTCTGGGTTCGTGACTAGCTCCGTTGTGTTCCTAGGACATCTCCTAGAACATCCACCCACTTGTGGATCGTGAGCCTAGTTCTTCTTTGGGTTGTGCTTGGGACAAGGGTCAAGTTCCTCCGAAAGGAATTTTTATTTGGCTCCCATTCACCCCCCCTCTGGTCGCCGTTTTCGGTCCTTCAGGAGGAAACCTCCGCGCGCGTGATTTCCTCCCCTCGTTATAAGCTCGCCTCCTCTCCCTCCTCCCCCTTCCACTTCCAGTTCCACCACCATTCCCGTGAGATACCGGCGGCGTTAGGGTTTCGTGTTCGGCGACGAAGGTAAGGTTGGTGCCCCTCTGCATACCACTGCCAGATTCGGAGGTGACGGCGCCGGCCCTCATCGCTGCTGGGACTCTGGGAAGGCGGCGGGCTTCTTCCTCTTCTTCGTCGGCTCCGGCGGTTCGTCGCGCTCCTGTGCGGTGTACCGGATCTGCTTCCTCTCCGTCTGGATCTGCTTCCTCTCCGTCTAGATCTGCTTCGTCTTCTTCTCGATCTGCTTCCTCTCGGTTCGGTGCTGGTTTTTGTGTTGGTGGGTCTGTTCTTCTTCCATCGTCCTCCGACCACTACGAGGTGAAACCCCCTACGATTGCTCCCTCTGTTCATGATTTATATTTCCTAGGGTTTTTCCATGATGCGTAGTACTTTGATACATGTTCTTGTATGTAGATGTATTAGATCTTGGTTTTGTAGCCACTGGGAGGCATATTTGTGATGCAGCCGTGACTGCTCTTGTGGTTTGTCGCTCCCTCTGTTCATGATCTATCTTGGCTAGGGTTTTTTCATGATGCGTTTTAGTAGTCTAATACATATTCTTGTGGTCTGTTCTTGTACATGTAGTCACTGGGAGGCATTTTCTTAATGCAGCCGTGGCTGCATTTGTTGTTTCATGCTTAGTTGTGGTACTTTGTTTCATAGTGATTGTATTCTGGTACATGGGTCTGGCTTGTCACTGGGAGGCATTTTAAATGATGCAGTTGTGACAGATCTGAGTTCTTTGATGCTATTATGTTTTTTATCTGGTCAATGATGATGTCCATGCAGTCACTGGGAAGCATATTTAGTATGCAGCCATGACTTGCTTTTTTTTTGCAATGTTTCATTGTCATGTGATGCCTACCAGGGTCAATTCAAGCATGGTTTGTCCATATTTTTTGGTTGATGTAGATGGATCCTGGGCAAACAAGGGATGAGATGGCCAAGCAAGCTGGTTCTTTGGTTGTTGTGATGGTGTCATATATTGCCAGTAGGATTAGGAGACCAACTTGTGAACCATACCCACTACATTATAATTTGAGAATAGATGTTGAGCAGCACAGGCAGCGTACGATGATAGTCATTTTTAAATCCACTGACAGAGAGTGTCTGTCCATGATTAGGATGAGTAGAGCTCCCTTCTTTGACTTGTGTGACCTATGTAGACAGAGAGGGCTTGTGCTAGATGTCCATGGGTCCTCTGTTGAGGAGCAGGTTGCAATGTTCCTCCTCATTGTTGGACATAACCAAAGATTTAGAGTTGTACACCAAGCCTTTAGGAGGTCCATAGAGACAGTGCATAGGCATTTTCATCAAGTGTTGTATGCGGTTGGTGAGCTTAGAAGTGAGTTGATCAGGCCCCCATCAGTTGTGACTCATCCAAAGATCCTTGGCAGCCATAGGTGGAACCCTTATTTTAAGGTAACTGTGACTCTTTAAAGCTGAGTCATTGATAATGGCTGTCCACAGCTAGGTATTAACACATGTAACCCCCTTTGTAGGACTGTATTGGTGCCATTGATGGCACCCATTGCTTGGCTAGGGCACCTAGGAGAATGAAACAAAGTTTCAGGGGTAGAAAAAAAGAGCCAACACAAAATATCATGGCTGTTGTTAATTGGGACCTGAAGTTCACATATGTGTTGGCTGGATGGGAGGGGTCTGCACATGATTCCCACATACTTCATGATGCCATTGATAGAGATGATGGGTTCACTGTCCTAGAAGGTAACACAGACCACAAGCCCTTTTCACTTATTTCCATACCAGACTTGTAGGTTCAATGTCCTCATTCCTCTTCCCCTTGTCCAATTGTAGGTAAACTTTACCTTGTAGATGTTGGCTATGCATGCCACACAGGCTTCCTACCCCCCTACAGGGGGTTAGGTACCACCTATCTGAGTACAACAACAATAACAGACCCACCAATGCAAGGGAACTCTTCAACCTGAGGCATTCTTCCCTAAGGGTGACAGTTGAGATGACTTATGGGGCTTGGAAGAATAGGTTTCGTATACTAGATAACAAGCCATTTCACCCCTACAAGACTCAGGTTAAGCTAGTCATTGCCTGTTGTATCCTGCATAATTGGATTCTGGGCTTTGGTATTGACCAATGTGTCTTAGATGAGGATTGGCTTCCACCAGTCCTCCCAAACCATGAGCCTCTGGAGAATCTGTCTTCCCAAGATACTTTGGTCATGACTACTAGGAGGGATGCCATTTGTAATGCCATGTGGGAGGGTAGGGGGACCCATAGAACATAATTCTTGTATTTCTGGAGACGAACTATGTTTGATGACCCTGGTATGGGAACATATGCTTTGTCCACTTTGTGTTGTAATAATTTATGGACAATCTAAGACCTAATTGTGCTACTCCTGCTGGTTTCTTGCTTCTTTTTGTACTGTTCTACCTTTTAACTGTTATTCTGCTTAAACCAGTTTGATGGCTGACCAAGTTGAGGCTAGGTTTGTTGCTGCTGCTCATGTTGAGGTGTTGGATGTTGAGGTTGGTGTTGGAGGTGCTCCTCCTCCTCCACCTCCTCCAGCACCAGCTGAAGCTCCCGCACCTCAGGCAGCTGGATCATTAAGGTGGAACAGCAACACCTCTGGGTTTGTGCTGAGGAGGATGGCACAACTGTTGACTGATGGTACCATACGTGATAAGGTATTCAAGGACAAAGATGTCAACTTTGTGGCCAAGTGCCTCAAAGAGTATAGTGGGGATATTGTGAGCCCAACTCAGGTGTATAACCACCTGAGGAAATGGAGGCAGAAGTGGTCTAGGGTCAGTAAGCTTAAGGACCTTAGTGGTGCCCTTTGGGACAATGACACAAATGCAATCATTCTTGATCAGGAGCACTACCTAGGTCACTGCAAGGTAGAACCATGTTTCTTTTATCCATCCCTTGTCTATCTGCACCTTCACTTGTCTACCCTTTCCTAACTACTTGGTATGACCTCATCTGCCACTGTAGGACCACCCCAAAGATGTTGAGTTCCTGAACTGTCCCATAAGGTTCTATACTGAGATGGAAGCCATATTTGGCCACTCCATGGCCACTGATAGGTATGCTGTAGGTTCTGGTGAGCCCCTAGGAGTCAACCAGGCTGACAGCCAAGCTGCCAAAGCTGAGGGGGAGTCTCAAGTTGAGAAGAGCCCCACTGAGAGGGGTGAAGGCAGCAAGGCTGACACAGTGGGCAATAAAAGGAAGAGGGGGGCCTTTACTGAGGATGAGATACTCATGATTACCAACATGTTTGATGCTCTTAGGGATGTTGCTAGTGCACTTAGAGAGACTGGGGCTGGCCATGTGGACCCTGACCTCTACCTTGCTGTTCTAGAAATGACAGGGTTCACCATTGAGTCCCTCATATGTGCCTACACCTATCTGCTTGAGAACAAGGACCTAGCCACAGGCTTTGTCAAAATGGAGGACATCCATAGGGATATTTGGCTGAGGGCATACCTTACCAAGAACTACTTCATGTAGTTCTGTCCTTCTTGGACAACAAGGTGATGAGGGGGTTGACTGTAGAGATGTATATTTCCTCTACCTCCCTCTTCCACTCTCTCTTTTTGACAACAGAGGCTTTTGTGCAGTCTGCTTGATCTTTTGACACCTGACCTTGGTGGTGTAGTTTGGCTGGGAGGGTGGCTAACTATAGTTCTCACAAACATTTGGGCCCTATCCTGTTGGGCTGGAAAACAATGTAATGAATTATTTGTACCCTTTGTTGGGTAAGACACATGAGCTGCTTCTTAATTCTAATTGTTTCAGTTCTGTCCTCTGATTCTTATACTATTTGCTATTTACTATTTGCTTTCATGATGCTTAAACACATGACTACTGGGATTTGAAAGGCCTATGATGCAATATTTGTTTAATGAGGTGGCTGCCTTAGTTATTTTTCTATTGAACTCTTCACATGTCTATCATCTAGTATGCTGGAATCATCCACTGCTAAGCAACTGTTGGGTGACCCCCAATTGGATGGCAACAGTGAATGGTTCAGCAGATTACATGGTTGCCATGTATTTGATTTGGTCTTGCTGTATTCAGTGTACATTCAGTTATTTACATGGTTCAGCAGCCACCAATGATTTAAATACAACTTATGAACTGTATAGCTGAGGCCACCTCTGCTTTTCATCTCATGTTTCCCCACCAATGATTTGTTCTGTTGCTTTCATTTGTTGCATTTCATTTTGTTGTTGGGTGTTTATCTCTGGCCTGTGATGCAAGCTTACTGGGAAAATGAGGTGGCTACTTGTGGTTTTCCTTGCTGTTTTCGAGTCAGTCATCAAAATCATCTGAAGCATCCATTCTCCTGCAACTCCTTTGAGGTTGATGGCAGAGAATGGATGGTCCGTTGGGTTCCATGGTTGTCTTGTCTTTGCCTAGTGTTTATTTGGAGTTAATTGAGAAATTTGTAGCCATCAATGACAACTTCTTTAAGTTCTGAGGCCAACTATTTGTACATATCACTCTATATTTCTCATGCTGTTCATTGGTAAGGAAATTGAGATGTACTAAATTTGTTTAATATTACTCTGTAGATCTTCAAGTTCCTTACTGATGGTTAGTTTGAGTTTATGTTTGCACACATGTCCAACTATGGGCATGAGACACATCCATACACTGCATGTACCATAGATGGCATATGGTACTGCAGTTGTATGAGTGTGTTCCATGGCCAAAGTAAGATTTTTATGTGCCAAATGGCTTACTATCTTCCTTGTTCCTTTCTATTCTCTGGCCTATGATGCAAATGTTAGTAATCTGGACAATGCCTTTTCCATGTATTCTGCGTCGTCGCCGCTTCCGCATCGCCGGCGTCACCAGGAAAACCAAGCCGCAAAGGAGCCATGCTCCTCCGGCCAAACCTAACTCCGCCGCCGAACATCGACGGCGAGCAAACCCTAGACCTAGGACTCGACTAAGACCCTATGGAGACAGAAAAACTGTAAAACGAGGCGGACCCCTGCTCCACGTCACCACCGGCAGCGAGGCCGGAGGCGAGGGAATGGGGGCTGCAGGCAGTGGTGGCAGCGACGACGCCTCTCGGTGGTGGCGGCGGCGGCACCCCTAATCCTAGGCTCTGTTCCGGGAGTGGTGACAACCTTCAACGGTTATGTATGTGATCCTTTCAGTTTTTTATGCTTGAGGTGGCCTCTGCTGGCCTCTGTTGTTTCTGTTAGACTATTATTTGTAACCTATGTTGGCCTGTGATGCAAACTGAACATGGTACCTGCTGTAATTGCTTAGAGCATCTCCAAGAATTTGGTATAATTGACTTGCTAAATCTTGAGTTTTAGCAAGTTGCTAATTTATTTAGCAAGTGAAAAAGAGCTCTCTCCAACAAATTGCTATTCCAACTTGCTAAAATAAAAAAAACCCTGAATGAACCCTTCTTCTACCTCTGCCATCCCAATTGAAGGAACGAATTTCTCTCAAAAAAAATTGAAGGAACGAATCCCATCCCAGAGGTATCAGCGATCGACCATCAGCCACCGGCCAACCACAGCAGTCGCTTCCATGATCTGCCATAGCACCAGCAGTAATGGAGACGGACTCCTCCACCTCCTCCGCGACGACGCCTTTGTTCCTCCTCTATGATAATACTGTCGTCATGTCACTCTTCCTCATCGCCGGTGCCCGCACCCGCAAGAACCCCAAGCAGGCCCGCCACCTCCCACCGGGCCCGCGCTGAGGCGGAACAGAGGCGTCGTCGTGGAAGCGCTCCATCTTCGACCTGGACGGCCATAGCGCTGAGGCGCTCCGTCTCCGTCCGCGACCTGGACGTCAAGTTCCTCGCGCTGAGGCGCTCCGTCTTCGACCTGGCGCCGCTGGTCCGCGACATGCACGCGCGCTATGGCCCCGTCGTCCCCGTCGTCTCGATCCGTCTCGCCCGCACGCTCGTCTTCGTCGCCAACCGCCACCTCGAGCCCCCGACGCCGAGACGCCGCGCCCCGGACGGCCTCGCGAATCGCAAATCGCGATAGCAACTCGGTTACGCGCGCGATAATATACGCGTGCGGAGGCGGTAAATAGCAACTTGGGATAAATAGCAAGTTGCTTTGAGGAGTTGTTGGAGAGGAAATTTTGTAATTTTGTCAAATTTATAAGAATATGGAGTTGTTTTAAGGAGTTGTTGGAGATGCTCTTATATTTGTATTTGTTTCATGTTTCCATCCAACTCTTGTGGACCATCACTCAGTTGCAACACCAAGCTCTTGCTTGAGCAGATGACACTGAATGATGCCCTCAGGAGTTCCATGACTGCCATGAGTTCTTCTATTTGGTTCTTTGGGACTTGTTCAAATTTGATTATACATTTTGGATGGCAGACACCTGTGATTTACTTAAAAATGGGATGACAACACCTTGTTCAAAGCTGAGGCCACTTCTTTTGACTGTTTTTCTTTTTCCTGAACACTTATGGTCCAATTTAGATGTTCTAATTTCATATTCAAACTATTTATTATCAACAGTTATGGGTATGTTTGGTTTCCTGTCTTAGCTGGAGCCTGGCTATAATTGGAGTCTGGCTAGACTAAGTCTGTCCCCAGCAAGCTAGCATGAGTTTGTTTGGTTGGGCTGCTATCTCTAGCCTGGTTTCATAAGAGTTTGTTTGGTTGCTTGTTTTGCATTGTATAGAATCACCACGTCTTTTGCCTGGTATGGTTACACCCTTTAAAGCATTCCGTCGAACAGGTGGTGAGCTCCGATGTTGCTGTTGCAGCTCTGCCCTTCGACGATGCAGCTCTGCCCTTCGACGATGAGCATCTTCGTCGCACCCATGCCTAGTCCGGCACTGAGGACCTCACGCTCGTTCTTCTTCAACGCACATTAGGCGAACCAGATCACCGCGCTCAGCGCCAAGGAGAGCGAGGGCATGAACTCCATGCTCTTGGTCCGGATCACCTGCTGCTACAAGTACTCGTAGCGAAGGATTTGAAATCATCAGCTCGTGGTGTTAATTTAACTAAAAACAAGCAAAGAAAAATCAAAAGAAATTAAATACTTACCATGATGTTGAGCGGCACGGCGAAGAGCAGATCCAGACGAGGCCGCCGTTGGAGAGCAGCCGAGCACGTGCATGCAGAGGCCGCCATTGCAGAGCACCATGGTGACGAGCGCGACAAGGCCGAACACACGGACGTTGAGCCCCAGCGGCATCTTGGCCATCAGCACCCCGACGACCTACGGCTCGCTGGACCCAGCCGCTGGGAGCTCGTGCTCGCCTTCCTCTCCGGCGGTGGGTGCCTGTGCTGCGCTCCGCTCGAAGGAGCTCGCGACGGAGTAGTAGCTCGTTGCAGATTCGGTTCCGGTGGAGTGATGGCCGGCGGAGCTCCAGTGAGTGGTGGCCGGCGGGAGCTCGTAGGGCGGAGGTGATCGGAACGCAACCGAATGCTCGGCCAAGCCAGACTCCACAAAAACGACCCCTTCTCGCGTTCTTTGGGAGCCATGCTAAAGTCCACCCATAGGCAACCAAACAAGCTCAATTCGGCTTCAGAAAACCAGATCAGGAGTTGGTCACCTAACCAAACACACCCTATATAAACTGATATTAAATAGCAATATCATTCAAAAAAAAGTGTTGTTTTTTGCATATATATTGTCACAAACTATACTCTTATCTTCCTATATAGATTGTTGTGTGAGTGTGATGCCTAAGAACATACTAGCTAGGCCAGCAACCTAACACAACCCCCTTTAAGCGGTTGGTGCGGTTGTTGACAGTTGGCTTGCCGGCCAGGCTGCTGGCTACCAGCCAAACATGGCCGCGCCTAGGTCGAATTCGCTGCGGCCAGGAACCAAACACAACCGGGTGGTCCAAAGTGCCTCGCTTTGGCTGGCCAAAGCCTGGTCCCTGGGCCATGCTCCCATGACCTCCGCAGCAAACACGCCCCAAATGGCCCGCGTGCACATCACGCAGCTTCGTCTCCGTCCTCATCCAGGTCGGTCGGCAAGCGCGGGCGCGGCACCGACTCCGTCTGGGAACCGTCCACCACCAACCGACCTGTGCCCGGCCTATAAATCCAACCACACCCCGGCCTCCCTCTTCCTATTTCGTGGATTTCGTGGATTGTTAGATAGATAGAGATAGAACCGCGTGCCCGGGGTTCCCTCTTCATTCCCTGTTCCGTCGTCGGTTCGCCATCCATGGGGGTGGATGATGGGTAAGCGGTAGGTAAGGCGCAGTCGTTGGTTTCGATCTGACGCGTCTCTCTGTTTTTCTCGATTGGTGATTCCTAAGGTGTGACGGACTGGACTACTAGCCAGATGGATTGATGGATTCGTTTAGGTTGGATTGATGGGTTGGTTCTCCTCCGTTGCGTTAGCTATTTTCTCTCGACCCCTCGTTGGGTCTCTGACTGATTACGATTTGCTGATTGATATGTATATACTTAGGTTATTACAGTTGCTACGCTGCTGTTGCGATCTGTTGATGTTTAGGGGATGTGCCGTTATTTTCATTCTGATGGAGGATAAGGCAACTCGTCGATTGTGATCTCTTTGTTTTTGTTGGGGTCAGATCTATTTGATACCTGTTGATGTCTAGGGTCGTGTGGTTATTTTGATTGGATTGCTGTTCATTCGGGCGGAGGATAAGGAGGATAAGGCTGCGGCTCGATTGTGATCTGTCTGTTTGTGTTGGGTCAGATCTATTTGATATCAGGTTATGCGATCACTTTGAATCGATTGCTGTTCATTCTGGTGGAGGAGGATAAGGCGACTCGACTGTGATATGTTTGTGTTGGGTCAGATCTATTTGATTGGTTAGCGTGGATGTTTTTTATTTGATCGGAACAAAAGATGGCTTCAAGGGGCTGTGGTTTTGATTCGTTGATGCTGTTCAGTCGAAGGTTGTTGATTTTGATGCTTTTATCTTCTTTAGGATTAGGATGCTGATTTTGTGGAGAAAACCAGTGCCTGTTGGTTATAGGAAACTACTGGACCGAAGGTTGTTGATTTTGATGCTTCTATCTTCTTTAGGATTAGGATGCTGATTTTGTGGAGAAAACCAGTGCCTGTTGGTTACTTGGTTATAGGAAACTACTGGACTGTTCAGAATTCTGCACTGTTTGCTCCTGATTGTAGTTGGAAGGTTTCTTAGGTCAATCCAGATATTTGACAGAGCTATGATATGATTTAGTATGTTATATATTTTGGGGCAAGTTATTAATCAGATGATTACTATCAGACTATTTGAATTTGAAAGACTTGCAGCTAAAGGTCACATCCTGAAGTTCTCGTGGTTTTAGTAGATATAAGTTGCTTTCCTGGGAGCCAGAACAGTTCGATTAGAGCTGATAGGCATGATCATGGAGATGATTCTACAATTGTACTCTTCAGTACCACTTTTTGATAAAATTCAGTTTGGTTTTAAGAAGACTTGGAGAGTTTGATTTCATATAAGGCTTACATTCTCAAGTTCATGTGGTTTTAATTAAGTTGCTTTCTTTGGTTGTGAGAACAGTTCATTTAGAGCTAATATGGACATGGTCATGGAGATGACAATACAATTCTCTTCAATAACATTTTTTATCAATTCAATTTGGCGGTTCCTTCTAAGAAGTAAGAATACATGGATGGATGCAGAGTTTGATTTGCTTCTCTAAGGTGTAATTTAATGCTAGGTTATGGAACCAGGATTATAGAAGTGTGTCTGTTTGAAGCTTTATTTGAGTAAGATATATGGAGGAATACTTCAGTGGTGGCTGCTTTGTTAATTTACGACAATGATTTACCATGGGTCTTCTATTTCTCGGACATAGTGGCTTCTGTTACTGGATTATGTGCTCATTCAAGTGTTGTAGAGATCTTCAATTTTGTCACTTCAATAGTACTGTAATAATATGTTGTACAATATTTATGATGGTGAAGAGTATTTTTTGCCTGGAGCTGTAATTATTATTATATGATATGGATATTTATTTGTATAGAACCTGGCACAATCCAGAATCCTGCTTATTATAAATTGCTTGTAACAAGACTCTTTTATGGTGGATCTGCTAAGTGATAACAGTAACCACATGTCTATTTCTTCTCATTTTAATCTCTTTGCAGATCGTGTTCTTGAACCTTATGCAAATACTAAACCTATTTTGGTGATCCACAAATTTAACTTAATCATTATAGATTGGTGCAGTTTGTTTGCTATCAAAAAGGTTTTCTTGGAATAGGTAAACCAGAGGAATCTGTAACAAACTAAATTTCTCTGCACAATTGTCTTACTAACTGTATTATTTGAGTGCATCCTTAGCTTAGTATCATGTGGTTTTGTTCTCGTTAAGGTTAGACATCATCTTCTTCCCTATTTTAGTACTGATGATGGGACCAGTATTTGTATCTTATATATATATATATATATATATATATATTGTGAGTCCTTACTGAAATAGAGAAGTGTGCTATAAGATTTTCTGTCAGTTCACTGTTATGCCTATTCATGTTTACATATAAGAAGTCTAGTTCTGTTTTCTGGCTAGGTCTTGAGGTTGTTGATTTGCTACTATTGTCTTCCTTAGGATTCTAACATGTAGCATAGCTGGCCTGACAAATTCTATTGTGGTTTTGCTTCCAACATGTTCCTTGTTCGGGATTTCTGTTGTGTTTTTGCTTTCAACATGTTCCTTATTGGGGACGAGTCTTGTCAGAAGGTATTCCTTTCTTGGAAGTGAGTCTTGTCAGAAGGTAGATGGTTGCTTAGGTGCAGAGTTCAGTAGTTCTTTGATGCGTTTAGGTGCGGAGTTCAATCGTTCTTTGATGTCAATTTGTTGTTACTTCCGCATGAGCTTTGAGTGTTGGTTTATGTTATTCATATTCTGGTGTGTTCATTATAATGCCAAATGAATGAGTTTAACTTTTGTATGGTCCTGTAACTTATGCTGCCTGCTAGTTTTGATTGTAAGCATTCAGGACCTGTAGTTAACATGGATGTCTGTGTAGAAGAATTATTACAACTTACATAAATGGAAATACAAAATCAGTCATCTAAAAGATTAGATTCATACAACTTAGCATCCCTGGTTCTGGATCAAAGTAGACATGTCAAGTTATTCTAGATTCATATATGCTTTTTAATCCTAATAATTTGGGATCTCGTGATCTTTGCAGTGTTCTTTATTTAGTTCAACTACAATAACTGAAATGTGTGTTGGCAAGGCTTTGATTAGTGTCTGAAAAAAAGCAGTGGTCTTGGTGTAGGAAATCTAATTGGTTTAGATTTTATATGCATGCAGGATTTAAGTGCATTTGCTGGATTGAAAACTCAGTATGTGATTAGTAGTGGTGCTATATGACACAATTTAGTGTTAACCTGGAAAGTGGGGTTAGACAAAGTTTGGTCCCTATTACTTAATTATTTGTTGTGACAATTCTTAGGTCAATTCTGATTTATTGCAGAGCTATGATGTAGTGTTAGTTTATTTCTGATGTTGATTAAAGAGCGTGCTATTTTTGAGCAAGTTATACTTCTAGTGTTTTAGATAGGTTGATTTATTTGGGATATTTAGACTTGATCATGGAGATGATTCTACAATTCTATTCTTCAGTACTCTCTTTTTCATCAATCCAATTTGGTCGTGCCTTCTAAGAAAACATGGGCACAGAGTTTGATTTGATTTACAGTAAGGGTCACATCCGGAAATTTTGGTGGTTTTAGATAAGTTTCTTACTTTGGGAGCCAGGACATTTGGCATATGATTACAGAGAGAATTCTACAAATTTATTCTTCAGTTGATTGATTGTTCAATTCAATTTGTTGGGTCCTTCAATGGGTGCATATTTTGGTTTCCTAGTGTAATTTGATGCATAGTTCATGGTACCCAGATAATAGGAGCGTGTCTGTTTGAAGCTTAATTTGAGTACAAGAATATGGAGTGTTGCTGTTTGTTTCTCTGGTGCTATCATAAGTTTTAAGGCATTCTGTCTGATTTTGGGACATTGATTTACTTGTCTTCTGACTCGGACATAGTCTTTAGTGTTGGACATTCCTAGTTTTGGCTTCTGTTACTGGACTTTGCACAAATGTTGAAGTGGTCTTAATTTTTTTGTTCACTAGTCTTGTAATATATGTCATACAGTATATGTATGATGTAAAAAATATCTAACTGGAGCTGTAATTGTTATATGATATAGATATTGGTACAAAAATTGGCACAATACTGCTTATTACAATTTACTTGTGACATGCCTTTTAGGGATCCACCAGATTATAACAATGCCTGCATGTCGTAATCTTATATCCATGCAAATAATATGTTTATTTTGGTATCACACAAACATGCTGCTTGAATTTTATAGATAGATGGTGTGATTTTATTTCATATATTCTCTGTCGTGAACTAAATTTCTTCTCGTCACGGCTGGCTCAAAATGTCAAATGTCATCTGCAGACTTTTGGTTTTATCATGTGATATGAATTTGTATCATTGTTTAGTTACCCATATATCAAGGTTATTTATTTTCCAAGCCCTAACAAGCGCAGAGAATATTTTATTTAACATGTTATGTTGGTACAGCTTCATAGTCTAAGTGTGCTTTAGTTCTCAGCCTGACCTAGTTCCATATTTCTATTCATTGAACTGAAGTAATGTGATCCCTCTTTTTCCACATCTATAGGCACCTAGTTTCATCTTCTTTCTGTTCACTTAACTGAAGTAACGTGATCCTTCTTTTTTCTTATCTACATGCTGTAGAGACCTAATTACATATTCTTTTTTCCTTATCTACATAGCGTTGTATTTTTATTTTAGTTTATTCTCGACTCAATACAATGTGGTTTTGTTCTTGTTAAGAGTTAGATTTTTTCTTTCCTACTTGAGTAATGAAACTGATGGATCTAGTATTTGTCCTATTTGTCTTTAGTTCTGACTTAAGTGTGCTGTAAGGTTTTCAGTTAGCTCACTATTATGCATGTCCAGGTTTACTGATCGGGAAGTGTGGTTGTGTTTTCTTACTGAGTGGTTTACAGATCGGGAAGTCTGGTCCTGTTTTCTGACCAAGTCTTGAGGTTGTTGGATCACTACTATTGTCTTGCCTAGGATTCTAACATGTGTGTTGCATGACAAGTGAGCTGTTCTGGATTATGTTGTGTTCCTTCTAACAGACTAAGTCCTGAGGTTGTTGGATCACTACTATTGTCTTGCCTAGGATTCTAACATGTGTGTTGCATGACAAGTGAGCTGTTTTGGATTATGTTGTGTTCCTTCTAACATGTTTCCTGACAAGTGAGTCGATCAGACGGTAGATGGTTTTGTATGCATAGAGTTTAACTGTTTTTATGCCAATTTGTTGTTTACTTCTGTCTGGATTTCCTTAATGTGAACTAATTTGGATTCGAGCTTTGGCTTATGCTAGTCTGTCATTTCATATGGACGTCGTTGTAGATCCATCATTGCAACCTATACATGTTAGCATAATCATGCTTATTATGAATCAAATGAATGAGCAATGCATGTTAAATTTTCATCCTTCGGTACTAGGACCTTGCGGAGGAAACCTTTGGTCTTCGGTCTCTTTAGTCCTTCCTGAGTAAAACCAGGGCTGTAAAGAACCATATGGTTGTTTAAACTAAATTTACTTTGTAGGGTGCAATGTGGTTTGTCAAAACTTTTTGGAAATTGTAGCTTGACTTGTAGATGCTAACATATCTCTTTTATTGATTACTAATGATTCTAACACCTGCTTTTTCTACCCTACTTGTTTGTTGCTGATTATCACCATAATTCTGAAAAGATAGTCTGGATGTTGCACATACCACAGTGCTTAGCAACTTATGCATAGTCTTCAGAGATCTTTTTGTTCCTGCGCATGTATACTTAGCTTTCAAGTTTATTCTCTTCACGATCAACCGTGTTATGTTTGTATTGATCAAATATAGGATTCTGTACCTATTGCAATTCTGCTAGCTTTTGCATTTGACTTAGATCAAGGTGCATACTAGATTTATTGGTACCAGGTCATTGTGTTTTATTTCTTCAAATATTGAGTCCCACCATATTGTTGTTATTTGTTCTCTAAATTATCATCATAAAGAAAACATGAAGGCCTACTTTAATAGAAAATATTTTGATATAGTTATGGGCTTATGGCAAATGATTGATGAATAGTTGCTTGATGTTGTTGAGTCCCACAAATTGGTGATCTTTGCTAACTGTACTTATGATAGGAAAGAAGTTTGAGTAGTTACTTGATGTTGTTGAGCCCCATAAAATGGTGGTCTATGCTAAATGCCACCTTTTGTGCTTCTTCGGTTCCAGACATATCCTCTTATGATGATTGCATTTGCTTCACCTGTTTGTGGTTATCTTTGCCTCGTAGATGTTTGAATTTATTTTCTTATTAAATATGCATATTATACTAGGGTTGGGGGGTGCCTAACACTGCCAATGCCGGTTCCAAGCCCGGATAAAAGTGGAGGGGGCACTGTTGAATGGTTAACAGTGAAGTGTGTGTCATACTCTCAAAATAAAGAGTGCTGAGTCATCTATAGTACTCCCTCATTCCAAGAATCTTGGAGAGTCAAAGCATCTCAAGTTTGACCAAGAATTATAGATAAAACTATAAAGATTTATAACATCAAATAGGTATACTATGAAAATATAATTGATAACGAATCTAATGATACTTATTTGACATCATAAATATTATTTTATTGTTATATAAGTTTGGTCAAACTAGAGAAACTTTGACTCTCCAAGATTCTTAGAATGATTTACAATTTGGGATGGAGGGAGTATTATGGTTCGTACTAGGCTGTGGCATCAATCAAGATAATAATAAATGGTTTACTGGAAGGCTATTATATGATCTAACTTAGAGTAGTTGTAACTGAGAGATGTAAAAGTGAGTACATTTGTCACAAGTCTTGTCTCTGTCAAGACGAATGCAATTTATTTAGTGTTTCCAGCTTTTAAGTTTGATGACAGCAGATACAGACCTGGAGTATATACATTGAAATAATGAAAAGAGGATCTTTATTGTAGAAAGAAGATGTTTTGCGAAACTACCTTATGGGTCAATGGTCTGTGAATTGAGACGGTCATCCTTCCATGACTTCTTTCTGAATCATACATCTCAAGAGGTATTTAAACTGTATCCTAGCGGTGGTACTTCCATTGTTGGTTCATATTTTCCTTGTGCTTTGGCAGACCGCTGACCACAATCTGTGCTAAGCGACCAGGAGCAGCAACATATGACTGGTGGTGGTGGCAGTGGTGGCACAGGTAAATTGGCGATCGACTGTCAGCGGCAAGTGAAGCTGACAAGGCAACAGAGACCACTGAACGTCTCCAGTCTGGACTGTGACCAACTGCCTATGTTCATTGAGAGAGCAGCCAAGGAAGAGGGGAACTTCCAAATTCCAACTGGAGCTCACATTGTCGTTGAGCAAGCTGCATATAGCACTGCACCAGATGAGCACAAGCACGTACTAAAAGACAAAATTACTTGGTAGCTGTCGCGGAGGAGCTTAAGGCTGTAGCGAGCACCGAGGCACCAACAACTGTCCATTTTGGCCGAACCCTCAGACGATTCTGCACAAACCAAACTGACCAGATCAAGCGCCGGCTACCCAGGCTCCAAATGTGGCAACTGGCAAGCAGGCAATGCCCAGAGCAGCCGCTAGCCGTCGTGACAGAATAGAACGATGCCGGATGCCACAGCTTGCCAACACCATGACACCAACAGGTTTGTCTGCCTGCCTCTCGCTACATAATCCCAGGGTCTCCTGCTTCCTGGCTGCTCACGAGCCTCCAGACTGTGAATTCTGAGTAGTCTTTGAGGCCAGCAGGAGCAGGATGGACCACCAGCCGTCTGCTTCCAAGGTGCTCGCCGCCGTCCTGATGCTCGCGGCCTGCGTCGCCGCGCACCTCGGCGCTGCGAGCGCCCAGTACGGCGGCAGTGGAGCGGCGGGGACGGGCCCAGCTGATGGCGCGGGTTACCTCGTGGGCGTGGCTGCCGCCGTGCTCGCCGTCGCGGCGTTCGTCTGGACCTGAGAGCGAATGGTGAGCTCCAGTCCGGGATCGGCATGGGAGCTAGTAATAAGCTGCATCGTGTGCGTTCTTGTCTGTTCTTCGTGCTGTGTCTGTGTGCGTGCTCTGTAAACTGTAATCTGTTTACCCTGAATGAACTGCTGTACTAATGAAGTGAAGTTTGAGCAAAAGAAACACACACATTAGTTTCTCTTCCTAAACCAACCTGCGCCTTGACTTTGACGATTTAAATTGTTTTGAGATGATAACAGATTAAACCGCCTCGTGCCACATTAATGATCCACTATCAACAACTGAATGAATTCCATAAGGCAGAGAGGGGAGTACTGGAAATAAACACAAGGAATTTTAGCAGCCTCAAAAGTCGTTCAGTTGCAGGTCAAGGTTATAATTTGTATGCTAAAGCGAACCAGCCAATCTTTCTGGAGCAATGGCACTTCACTTGTGTAGACAAGCCCAGGAGCAGTGTCTAACCCCAGCAGTGTCAGCAGCAGAAATTGAGGCTAGAAGAGGAAGAAAATCTTGTACTGGTGGCAAGGCTGTGGGCAGTTGCTTATACATAGTTTTCCAAGCTCATAATGCAAGCATCCAGCATTTGTTTATTCTTACTGAAAATGCCAAAAGTGCACAAGCACATACAATGTAGCTTTAGCCGCCAACACATCACACTTAGTCATGAAGCTTGACAGATAAATAGGCTAATACTACATTTGCAGTTGTGGTATTATGATTCTTATAACAACAGGCTTGTTACAGAACGAGATGCGCAAAAAAACAAATACTAGAAAGTACAGCTTCAAGTATTAACAGGTACCCAGCATGGTATTGCAACACTCAACTCTTGGCTTCATTGGGGAAACGGTACTTTTCAGGCAGAGACTTTGCATGGTGCTGATATTCATCCCTTGAGAAAAGTGATATAAGCATGGAAGTAGTGGAAGCCTCAACTGAGAAATTCTTCTCGTCAAGTTTGGAGAGGTAAGTCCCAGCCCTGTTTATGTCACCTCTATGCAACAACCTCCTAACTACAGCATTTAACATACCTGAGTTTGGAGCAGTACCACTCTTTTCCATTGCTGAAAACAGACCATCGAACTCCTCTAGTGACCATTCTTCTATGAGATTTTCCGCTATTAAGCAGTAGGTCACAACATTCGGAACTAGACCATTAGCAGAGATAGTAGCAAACAAATCCATGGCATCTTCCTTTCTGCCACCTTTGAGCAAACCACCAATCATGATGTTGAAAGTAATAATGTTAGGTTGAAGATCCTTAGAACACAGGCTCAAACGTTTTCAATGCTTCATCAACACAATTGTTTTTGCAAAGACCATTCAGAATTATGTTGTATGTGTAGATGTCCCACTGTGTTCTGCTGTTGATCATATTGAGATAGAGTTCCTTTGCTTCAGAAAATCTCCCTGTTTTAAACAATCCATGCAGTATAGTACCATAAGTCACAACTCCGGGAGTAATGCCATTGCCCAACATTTCTTGAAAAACACTATATGCATCCTCTATCCTGCGAGCTTTACAGTAGCCATGAAGCAAGGTATTATAAGTCCATTCATTAGGTTTCAAGCCAACTGAGAGCATAACATCAAATGACTTTGCTGCTTCATCAATTCTACCAACTAAGCAGTGGCCACCCATTAATGTATTATATGAGATAACATCAGGTCTCACTCCTACATGTTCCATCGAGTCAATGAGCCTCTGCCCTTCCATAACCCGTCCTTCTTGGCATAAGTTAGACAATATTGAGTTGAAGAACACGATGTTAGGACGGATTCCTTGATCCAACATTTCATAGAATAATTCCTCGGCCCTCTCCCATTTATCAACGGTGCACAGTCCATAAACTAGAGAGCTAAAAACAAAAATGTCAGGAGTCACTCCTTCATTGATCATCTGATTGAATTTGAGCTCAGCGTCATCCACCCTGCCTAACTTGCATAGTGCATCTATTAGTGATCCATAACTTACTACATTAGGACTCAATCCTAGCTGCCTCATTTTGTTAAATATATCCATTGCCTCATCTATCATACCACATTTAGCATATGCAGTGAAGATTATGTTGAAGATGTGATGATCAGGTGAGATACCATTTCCTACCATCAAATCTAGGAAACTATACATTTCAGAAAGAGCACCTATGACAGCATATCCATGAAGCAAAATGCCATAGATAGTTACATCAGGTTTATGCCCTTCTTAATCATAGAATCAAAAAAAATTCTAGCTTCTCTGCATCTTCTATTCTTGCTCAGATAGTACAGCAGCAAACCATAAGTAAAACAATCTGGCTCAAAACCATGTGCAGACATTTCTTTAAGCATTTGAACCACCTCTTTCCACTGTCCTGTAGAGAGACATCCATGGATCATACAGTTATATGTGTAATTGTCTGGCTTAACACCTTTGTCAATCATCTCCTGAAAGACACCCTTGGTCCTGTCAACCAATTGAGCTTTGCACAGGCCATCAATTACCGTGTTGTATGCCACAGCATTTGGTGGAATCCCCTGATCCATCATTTCAAGAAACAGGTTGTAAGCTTTGTCCACTTGGCCCTCGGTGAACAAACCATTGATGACGGTGTTATAGGACACCACATTTGGTGGGCTGCTTCTATTTTGATCGTTAGCCATCATATGCAGCAGCTCAAGTGCCTCCTCAGTTCTCCTTTCATTGCAGAAACCCTTGAGAAGTATGTTGTATGAAACCACATCCGGCGTGCAGCCAAGCTCAGGCATTCGTTGGAGCAAACCGTCCATGGCCTCACTCACCCTCTTTGCGTCACAGAGACCTTTGAGCAGTTGGTTGATAACGATGACTATTGCATTCACCGTCCAGCCCGTCTTAAGGATGATGCCAAAGGCGGCGAAGCCATGATCTAGGCGGCCCATGCGGCAGAAGCAGCCGATGAGGATGCTGTAGGTGACTGGGTTGGGAGCCACCATGTCAGAGCATTCGCGGACCATCCGGTTGAAGCGGGAGACAGCGAGCTCGGAGGCTGAAGGGCATCGGGCGCGAGAGACAGCGTTAAGCAGGTGGTTGAAAGCACGAACCGAGGCGGGCCTGGCGTGGCGAAGCAATTCGTCAAACAGCTTGAGCGCGTCGTCGAGGCCGAGGCTCTTCGAGCGCGCGTGCTCTGCGATGATGCGCTCCAGCTCCAAGCACCGGCCGGCGGCGGCACGCACGGAACTCGACATGCCGACGGAGCGCGCTCGGGCGCGGCGCTACTGGCCCTGAGTGTGAGTGGAGTGGCCCGGACGGCGCCTCTGCCTCCGGATCCGTGAAGGGGACACCTCGCGAGCGCTGGTCAGAGCACCTCGAGCCGCGTCGTGGAGTGCGTAATGGTGGGCGGCGGCGTGTGCGCGCGGGGAGCGCTCGGGCGCGGCGCTACTGGCCCGGACGGCGCGTCGGCCTCAGGATCCGTGAAGCAGAGCACACCTCGCGAACAGCAAGCAGCTCGCGGCGGCGGTATGTGCATTCGCATGTGGGCCAGGGCTGAAAATTTTTGTCATTCGACCGCATCTGGGAAGGGCCTTGAAAATTCTGTCATTCCAAGAATTGGAGGCTCATCCAATAGCTGCTTCTAGCTCGTGTTTTGATATAAAAAAGATTTAGAATTTTAATACGGTAGCATTTTCGTTTCCTAGACTTTAATAATTTATCTCATAAATTATAATTAAACTGTTCAATTAATTAGTTTTTTACTTATAATTAATAATCTATATATACGTTTAAAGATTCAATGTGACGAAAATTTTTGTAAAGTTTTAAAATTTTGAACCATATAAACAAGGGGCAATTCAAACCTGTCGTTCCTCAACAACATAAAGAAATGCCGAATTCTTCAGCTCAACTGCTATTCATCTATATGTATAGAATTCTTCACCTCTCATTCATCTGTAAGATGCGGTTCATTCATCTATAAGATGTGGTCACAAGATCAGTCAACACATCTCAACTATCCTGCATTTGGTTGCCTTCACAACGCCTTCGGCCTGCATCATACATGCGAGCCAGGCTAGGAAGCGAAGGCAACCAAATAGGCTAATATTACAAAGGCTGAAACACCCAAAGGGTGCACAAACAGACACCATGTGAAGAACACATAATAGTTTATTCTTCAAGCGTAACGAATGTATAGACTATACTACCACTACGTCTGACCCTTACGGTACTATAATTCTTATTAGGACAAGCTTGTTGTTACGAGGCACACCGGAAAATAAACAATTCAAAGTTCAGTTTCCAGCATCGTACTGCGACAAATAATGCTAACTGCTAGGTTCTAACTTCTAACTGCTAATCAGCGGCACTGCAAACATCAATACGGACGGTGCCGGCCCCTGCGGCTGTTGTTGCTGTTACTACCACGGCCATCTCCCCTCGATCGCTTTCCGCTGGAGCTGGATCCGCCACCACCGCTGCCGCTGCTGCTGCCACTACCGCCGAATCGACGACCACCTTGCTGTGGCAGAGGCGAAGTCACATGCACAGGCTGCTGCCCTGCAGTCTGTGGTCTGCAAAACACCAAGGAGGATATCAGTTGACAAGGAAGCATCACTGGAACAGTTCAGAGGACTGCCCTTAGCATCACTTGTAAACTAATTAGAACAAGACACCACTGTGTTTCATTCAGTGGACTGACATCATCAAGTAACTTGGTAAGACAATGGAATACTTTTGACAGGGGGAAACACTCTCAGAGTTACTACTTTCATCATGTACTGAATAACTGGATGTGATGGCACATTGATCCAACAATTCCTTTGTAAACTAATTAGAACAAGTCACCACTGTGTTTCATTCAGTGGACTGACGTCATCAAGTAACTTTGTAAGACAATGGAATCCAACACAGTAGGTGTTTGACTTGCACGTATACAAGAATAGATCAAAATACTTACACGTATACAAGACGGCCGTCTGATAGGACCATTGGGATCATTGTTGAACCTGGAGGAGCACCTGGGGCATACAGCATTGGCTGCACAAGTGCAAACAATGCCAAAAATACACAACAGTTAGAAGGATATCACCTCTTGTAAATGTTTCTCCTCATGCATTGGCCAGTGCATATCAGAAGATGTCATGTACCTGTGCAGCACGAGCAGAAAGCACACCATAAGCACATGCCAGTCCATTTCCAAGGGGATTATAAGCACCTGCTAGTCCATTTCCAAGTGGACTATAACCTCCAACCAGTCCACATCCAAGTGGGGCATAACTCGGGAGTAATGGAACTCCTTTTGCAGTAGGTGCTGATACAGTATCATCCTTCTTATCAGCAGGAGGTTTCGCAAGTGAATAATCCAGCAGCTGACCTGTCTGTGGCAAAAATGACCTTTTAGACACGAAGGATGTTAGAAAAATTAACTTAGCTATAGAAGGATGTTAGAGAAGGAAACTCACCATCAAGTTCATATCTCTCAGTGTTCTTCAGAGCCTTCATAGCCATGGACCGTTCCTTAAAATGAACAAAACCGTACCGATTTTCATGGCCAGGGGCCTTGCGGCTAGTGTGTAAACACACAGATACAGTGACATTTACAAAGTGGCATGGGGGGTTACAAAAGTGGCATGGGGGATTAGCAGATGTAAATCAGGGATTAGTTGCAATAGTTAGCAGATGTAAATCAGGGAGATTATCCCCTGATTAGGGAGATTATCCCCTGTCTTGTAAAGCAAGGCCAGCCGGCCCTATAATAGAAGGCGAGAAGGCGCCCCCCCTCACATTGAGGTGTGGCCAATTGCCCCCAATCTCTACTCTTCTACACTTTGGAGTATTGTCATTCTAAAAACAACAGCTTGTTACCGAGACACCACACAAAGAAAAAACTTCTAGAGAGTACAGTTACCAGCATTATATAATACTCCCAGCATGGTAATACAACAGAAATACTCTTCAAGTGCTAGGCTCTGAAGGTCTAACTACTAAGTGCTAGCAGCAACAAACACAAGCATCAATACCACTGCAAGCACCAATATGGGATGGCAACCCCTTCGACCGTTTTTGCTATTACTATCAACTCCCCTCTGCCGCTTTTGACTGCTGCTGGATTGACCACTGCCACTGCCATGAGTACGACAATCACCTCCTTCACACACACACACACACATACACACAAAGAGGAACAAAGACCACCTTGCTGCAGCAAAGGCAAAGTCAGAGTTGCTGCCCTGCAGGCCATGGTCTGGCAAAAGATGTGAGCGGATGTCTCAAATTGATCACAAGGTTATATTCTACAATCAACTAAGTTCATTGATCAACAATGCAACTGCTGCAAACCTTTTTAAGAATAGCAAGAGGATGTGAGTGTATCCTACTATCATACATCCATGACTTTGCTATGTATAACAGTGATTCAGAAAACTATAAACAAAAAGTATATAGAAACACAATTTGAACTTAGTTTCCTACTCTTGGAAAGATCTGTGCTATCAAGTGCTTGTTTTATCATTTATACCCATATTTTTTTTGTAAAAAAAACAATATAAAACGACAATAAATCAATGGTATGGAATAAACAAAGATCAACTCTGAATTTAAGTGAATCAAAGCTTTAGGTCTTTATTGCTCAACTTTGGATGGCCATTAAAAGTGGGTTTTTAATTCTGAAATTAACAAATGCATACAGCTTGTTTCCCCCTTTCCACCTGCATAAAAAAGTAGCCATGAATTGCAGAATAAAATAATTGCAAAAGCTAAACCAGAGAAAGTAGGCAGTACTCACATCCATGGCTTCTCCAACTGGCTCAGACAATTTTTTGAGATCTTTAGGAGATACATCGATTGACTCGACGTCTCGACCCCAATATACACTTTGGCTTCATGAGCAGGAAGAGCAAGCAGCTCAGAATGTTTCACTTTTCCATTCTCATCTTTCTGATCATCATCCTAAAAAACCCTTATGTTCCCATCTTAATCTAGAGGTGGAGATCAGTCGCCAGTCGGCACATCTCATTTTACCCACCATCATTCATTTATTCAGATGGAGATTGAAACCAGCATGGATATCTCTGCCCCCACGCTTGTCAAAACAAACATTTACAGTAGCTACAACAACAACATGCATCTAGAGTGAGATTGAAACCTTAAAAAGCAAGTCAAATACGTTCAAAACAGTAATAGCCAAGCAGGTCTTTCATAAAAGTAGAAAGTAGAAGCCTTGATTGCCATGTGTTTATGCTTAATGCAGGACTCAAGATTTCGCTGAAGTGGTCATATTCAAGGGTAGAGTCAATGGTGAAAAGGCTCCTTCAATCTGCTGTGATGATCATGCTCAAGGCATTGAAAACTTGAAATTATTTATTGTCTGAGCACCCAACAACTGGGTTTGGTTTTTGGGAAGAGTGGCCCGAATATTTTGAGAGAAATTTGAGGCTCCCATTCAACCCCCCCTCTGGTCGTCGTTCTTGGTCCTTCAATTGGTATCAGAGCTTGGTTAAGGATCAATCCACCTTAGTCGGTTCTTGATCCGCGAAGGCGACATGGAGCAAGGTGTTGGCAAACCTCCGTTTTTCGATGGAACAAACTTCTCCTATTGGAAGGTGCGCATGTCTGCCTATCAACAAGGAGTTGATTCGAACATATGGGAGATTTGTAAGAATGAAGGATAGCGTGTTCTTACGGCTCGTGTTGACCAACTTCAAATCTCTCAACACAACGCAAACAGTAGAGCATGTAGCATCTTCTTCTCGAGTTTGTCTCTTCCTGAGTTTGAACGAGTCTCGAACCTCACTACGGCATGAGAGATTTGGCAAACACTTGTGCGCTATCATGAGGGCAACCCTCAGATCAAGTCCAGACTCTTCGACACGTACCGTAGGGAGTACGAGAACTTTGTTCAGTTGGACAGCGAATCTGTTGACGGGATGTTCACTCGCTTCCAATCTATCATCAACAAGATACGTGCCAATCGGGCCAACTTGCCCTATGACTATCATGAGATGGCTATCAAGCTTGTGCATGCTCTTGATCGGAGGGTGTGGGAGATGAAGGTGGCTGCCATTCAGGAGTCACCGGGCTATGACGCCCTAACCGTGGATGAGCTGTTCAGCAAGCTCAAGTCCTCGGAGATTGACCACCAGACCCGGGCCAAGCTTGAGAACCCATCGAACCCATCTATGGTGTTGGTTTCCGGCCCCAGTGGTGTGTCTTCTTCTTCCTCTAACCCTTCACACTCTTCATTTGCTTTGTCTTTGATCTCTGTGACAGAGGAACAAGTGGAGGCTCTTGGAGATGACGAGCTAGCTTTGGTCATCACTAGGTTCTCGCGGTTTCACAACAACCGTTTGAACCGACGACGTGGTGGCGCGGCCAAGGGGTGTTGTCGTTGCGGTGATGAGGATCACTTCATCGCAAACTGCCCCAAGAAAGCTGCGGGAGACGTCACTATGCGCAAGGACAAGCGCGAGCACCGCTTCGACGACAAGCACAAAGCTAAGAGCTAGGGTGCTCCCTGCGTGGTTTTTGAGGAAGAGGGTCAAGGCGTCGGACCAAGCGTCGGAACAGTCCGACGGTCTGCTTGCAAGCACCAGACCAAAGGCTCCGGACCTTGTGCTATGGTCCGGAGGTCTTGAGAGAGTGGTCCGACGGTGGTTGTTTTCGCGTGTTTGGCTTAGGTTCTTGCCTCTTTTTCGTAGGGGTTGAGACTTGGTTTTGGGGGTTCCCGGTAAGTTTTCCTCCACTGCCGGTGAGCTCTCATTTCTCCGATGGGTCCTCCTGGCGTGTTTGGTTGAGTCCGAGGAGGTCGGGAACGCCTTATCGACGTTCTCCGGCGAGCTCGGGTCGCCGACGTCAATGGTGCCATCGTGGCCTCTCTGCGCCGCAGCGAGGGGAAACTACCCTTTTGTTCTCCACCATCCGATCTGCCTCTCACGGACGAGATTAGAAGGTACCGGTTCGGGTGGATCTCGGTCCACCGCGAACTCGTAAACCCTCGGCCCCACGCTGAGTCAGCGGGTGCACGCGTTGTGCTGTGCACCACACCAACCACCACTGGCCACGTTTCGCACACGTCAGCACGACGCGAGCAGAACTGCCACAGCTCTGCAGTTTTGCAAAGAAGCCCCTCTCTTTTTAAGAAATCAACCCGTGCTCTGCTCAGTTATATTTATTTTAAAATCAATCTTGTTTCTTATGATCTAGCCCCTGAGTTTTGCAGAAGACAACCCGCACTCCAGAGCCTTTTCCTTTTCAGTTTTATTTATTTAAAAATCCAAAATGAGTTCTTTTATTTACAATTTTGCCACTAAACTTCAAATGGCCATATCTTCTTTGTTTTAACTCCGTTCTGACCCGTTCAAATTGCGTTAGATTTGTAAAATCATGATCTACAGTTTAGCATCCTTTAATACTATGTTAATAGTTCTGTAATTTCATGGTAAATCCCTAACTTGATTAAATACTATGCAATTTGCTTTATAAATAAAATGAATAGTTCTACTTTAGTTTTTAAATCTAAATATAAGTTTGACTTAATACAGACTAGGTATTTCTATGAAGTACTTTGACCACCCTTTTACATATCTAAAATTAATAAAGCCCTTAGCTCTCTTTTTAAAACTAATAATCTACTGTTAGTTGTATCTTGCAAATCGTAGCTCCATTTTTGGTGGTTTTTGCGCTCACGAGTTTGTAGCAAAGCGTAGTATACATTAGTTTCCTTTATAATGTGCTTTTGTAATGTTTGATGTACTGTTTTTAGGTTCTATTATGATGCTTGTGATGTTAGATGTGGAGCTTTGCAAGGATGTTTCAAAAGGAAAAGTTGGAAAGTTTGAGCAAGTATATGGAAGGCAAGTATAGCATGGGACTCTCCTTGTTACCTATACACTTTAGTGTCACTTAATTCATATGCATGTGTCTACCTTGTTAACCCTAAGGATTTTCCTAGATATTTGATAGCATGTACCTTATCACCTTTTGGGTTGCATATGGGTAGCTTGTGCTAGTGCTCATAAAGAATAACCATGATCGTGGATCTTGATTAATGATATATGCAATGATGATAAAATATGACTTTTTAGCAACGTGGACTATAGGTGGAACATCAGGAACTCACACCTGTGTTCTCACTCATAGGGATATCTCTCTAATCCGATAACCCGGGAAAACAATGCTACCATAAGCCAATGGGCTCTGGCTTGACTCAGTATTAGGCTTCTACTAGTTTGTAGCAGCTTACCCGAAAGGGCGGAGGAGGGGCTTTGGGGATATGGGACTTGCTCTGTCGTGGAGGTGCACAATTTTTGTATGTGACCTCCGGGAGGGGAGTTGCTATATCACAATGAGGAAACTTGAAGCAGGTTGCTACCTATTAGTGGGACCTATGAAATGTCTCATCGTGAACCCTGCCGACCTACCTTGGAAGTGGGTTAAGAGACTAGCTACCTCGGGCAAAAGGGCAATTCATGACTTGTGGGTAAAGATGTACGACCTCTGCAGAGTGTAAAACTATCATGATAGCTGTGCTCACGGTTATGAGCAGCTTGGGCTCATTACATTGTGATGTTCTTATGTCATAGTTCATCAGCTGTTATTAATCATAAGTTATTGTTATTTGTTCATATAAGCATTATATCTTGTTCACTTGATCATGTGGTTATTGGGCTTATGTTGACCTTGATGCTACTCAAATGCTAAAATTATGACTTACTAAAAGCTAATACAGTTAAACCTGTGTCTATCCTTTTTGAGCCTCATAAACCCCATAGTTATACTTGCTGAGCATGGTGAGCTGACGCTTGTTGTCATCACCTGTATATGAAAATCCCGGATAGGTACCAAATGGTGGTGCAAGTAAGGTGTTACTAAAGGAGTTCTAGGCGAGTGTACCCCCAGTCAGCTGTCCCTGTGGAGTATGGAGATCCGAAGATAGGAGATATAGAATAGCTTTTGCGATGCTTTGTTATAGATGTAAGTCTTGATGTAACTATGTTTTGATATATAATAGAGCATTGACTTTGATAATCTCCATATTTGTATATATGTTTTGTGTGGACATCCTGGGCACACATATACATCGTATTCAGTATTCTTCGGAAAATCGGGTGCTACAGTCTCCCTTGATCCATCATAGGACATATCCATAATCCTAGTTAACTCGCTTCTCGTTCCCTATGGAAAATACGATACCTGGAATACTCCCGGTGAAGGCTACACTTGACAGTCGTACGCTTGCGGTCTTTTACCCATTTGCCATTTCTGGTGTCAACAACAACATGTGGAGACAAAACACATATACCAAAAATATAGAGTGTAGAGTAGATAGTAAAGACATTGAAATCAATAGGGCACTTTATTCATGATTAATCAAGCGCTCTAAACAACTGAATTTAATGACTAAAATTTAACTAAGAGACACTTTAACTTTAAAATGATAATTTTAACTAAGACGTGCCCTATTACATAGATAACTAAGCATTGTTGTTATGATTCAGCAAGACTAAGGCTCTAAGATGATTATTGCTTCTTTCCAGCGCAACAATCTTCCTTATGTTGCTTTCAACGAGCCTACTCATGGTAGTCATGGTTGAAGTTCTGAGCCTACTCTCTACTGAAGAGAGTTGATGGAATTGGAGAGCAAGTTGATCATCTCCTCCAGCATAGCGATGGTAGTTCTAGGGTGCTTAGGTGCATTAATAAGCGCAGGAGCAGATCTCTTCGGTTCCGGTCTGGGCTCGGTGTAGCGGACTTGGCTCGAGGATGCACGAATTCCTTCAAAAAATGGACGGGTCGACGTATACTTTCCACAAGTAACGTCCCCGAACTTGTTGTACTTAATGGATTTCAGTGTCTCGTTCTCCGCCGGGGGTAGCAGCTTGGTACCCTTGGGAATAGCGATTTGTGGCCCTCGTGGCGAGTCTCTTAGCAACAATCATGCTGGACGTGAAGGAAGAGCGGGTAGCTCTTGGACATGGTAGGCTTGCTCATGGTGCTGGCGTGGAGGTACTTCGACTAGGTGCTTGGGTGGAACGATGGCGAGTGGCTTGGGCTTATCAAGAATGAGCGCGAGATTGTTGCTTATACCAAAGTTTTGGTGGCTGGCCTAATTAATCTGCAAGATTGTTGTTTATAAGTTTTCTATTTGACGTTGTTTAAAGTCTTAAATATTTTTTTAAAATTCACATGTTTTGAGGTTACAGTTTGAAATTTTCAAACAATCTCCAATGGAGATACATCGTGTACCAAAGTTGTGGTGGTTGACAAGATTTGAAACTTTTTAGTTGAAACATGTTTTCCATTTGAAATCATTTTGGGGCTCAAATATGCATACAAGATTACAAAAT
Organism: Microstegium vimineum; assembly: GCA_022036555.1. Lineage (NCBI taxonomy): Eukaryota > Viridiplantae > Streptophyta > Magnoliopsida > Poales > Poaceae > Microstegium > Microstegium vimineum. The sequence goes on from CM039135.1 coordinate 33,802,380, forward strand.
ATTGATATAAAATATAGCTATCTATATTAATCACAAATTAGTGTATATATAATTGTTGATGCTAGATATACCCTACTTTTACGTACTCAAAACCGTCAACAAAGGACCATTTTGGGAACCGAATAAGCAAAGAAGAAATGATTTTGGTTCAAATAACTTAGTTCCACATGTACAATGTCCTCTATATATTTGAATGTAGGCACAAAATGTCATGCTTTGGGGCCCAACTTGACACATTTCCATGTATGGCAAATGTGCAAAGTTAGTACACCATCATGATGGACATTACTTCCAGAAGCTATCAACAAAAGATGAGCTTTCGACCTCCCCTTTGGTGTGGGACCTCCTTGACAGGCGTGGACTCTATTGGTGCAAGAGTCGTGGTTGTTGGCCACAAAAGCACATCGGCCGATTATTCGTACACCACTTTACTTTATTAGTAGAGTGCTCTAGTTCTGCATGAGTACTAGAGTAGTAAGAGTGGTGTAGACGTGGTGTCTAGACTCTCTCTTACCTGGTTAGGCCGCTTGTCACACGGTTCGAGCGGATGCTAGCAGGAAGTGACAGCCTTGTCTATGCCTTTGATCCCCGCCACATGGTTATAGGCAAGTTCTTAAAAGGTTAGTTTCCAGTAAAAGGATAATCGCTTTGGGATGGAGTTTTGTCTCCTGCTATTTCATCTATCGCCTCGGTTTGCGGGGGACTAAATCAGTACTTATACCTACCATACCAGTCAGATATCCTTGCTATACACATAACCTCTCTACCCAATGAGCATAGGATCTTTTTTCATCATAGGACTTCCTTGAATCTAGTTAGTACGCTTTGCGTTCCTCGTGGAAAATACGATACCTGGAATACTCCTGGTGAAGAGATACAATTGACTACCATGCGCTTGTAGTATTTCCGTTTGCCACTTGTGGTGTCAACAAGCTTTTCTGGCGCTATTGCCGGGCACGGTAGTTGTATTAACTTAGAATCGAGTCGTCTAAGTTATCCTTCTTTTTATCTTTCTCTCCTTTTATCCTTACCATGGACCAATCACCCTTATCCTTTCTTGCCTCTCTAAAGGGACTTAGTTTGGAGCCACCACGATCCTTACAACCCATCCTTTCATCTAGCTATGAGCTCCGCCCTAGCTTCAAAGCCAAAGTTCGGGAACAAACTTTTTCTGGGGACGAAGATGAAAATCCTTACACTCACATATGTGACTTTGAACAATTGTGTTCATGTGTCCATGTCCAAGGGAAGTGGAAGCTATTTTTGTTTTCTTTGACGGGAATAGCCAAACGGTGGTACTTTCGCTATGTAGATAGTGCAAAGGGAGAATGGGAAAAGTTACAATCCAAATTCTGCCTAGCTTTCTTCTCTATCTCTCGTGTGATTCGTCTTCGAAAAGAGGTCATCAACTTTTCACAAAAGGAGAAAGAACCTCTAGGTGCAGCATGGGCCCATCTTTTAGATCTAGCATCAAGTGGTCTGGATCTTGCTATAATCGAGCCAACATTGTTACAACACTTTATGGCGGTCTTAGTAAATATTTTGCACAACTTCTGGATATAACCTCCGGGGGAGCTTTCTTGTGTTTACCTGTTAGTGAAGGGAAGAGTCTTCTCACGAAGATTCTTGAAAACACTCACTAACGTTTATGATGAAGCACCCGAAGAAGGACAAAAACCAGCCCCTAGAAAAGAAACCTCGATATCCAAATCATCAATCATATCCAAAGATTCTGCTATCGATCCTAAACCACAAATACCACAAATCTCGAAGGAAGAAGAAACTAGACACTTAAACCATTCCTTCGAGTTCGAGGCCAACCTTTCATTTGATCTTGCTGGTTACGGGGAGGCCCAAACTTACCCTTTTCAAATGAGACCTTCTAAGAAACATCTTTCTAGACCTCTCATGAAGGGATCTCCTTGAAAACCTCCCAAAGCAACATCATCTTGCGCCTCGACTTCCCACATGGCACATCAGGAAAATTCTAGGATACCTAATAAAGAAATGTCGAGTGAGCGAGAACTAAAGTGTTTAGAAGCCAAATCTATCCTCTCCTTCTCTATGCCCACATCCTACGAACCCATTTCTAAACCCATCATTGATCCTGATGATCCCCCATGTGTTCCTTCATTCAAGTCTTATGATGACCCACTTAATGACTATGGGAATTCATTAAGACACCTGAATCCAAGGGGTGAGCTCATGACAGCCTCGCTAATAGCCATGACCCATTCAAGCCTTGAGGATGACTTGAAATGGCATAAGAAAGAAAGTGCTCACCCATTCTTTGAAAGGGAGAATGATATCAATTAGCATAAAAGTTATTCCTTCGCCTCAATTCCATGCTCACATGATAAATCTCCCAAATAAATCCTTCCCTTTACCATCACTACACACATGATCTACAACCCCTTCATGTTTCTAGTTTCTAAAATCTTTGCAAGGTTGGTTGTAGATGCGCTTATTTATCATAAATATTGCAAATCTCGTAGTGGTTTGGTATGAGTTTTGCAAGCAGGTTCAGGAAGGTTGGTATTGAAGGGGAAACCACTTCACCAACATGAGTTATGACTTGAAGGTTTCCCAAGGATGAGCTTTGGTCCTAAAACAAGCACTTTCGGGAGATAACCTGTTCTTTCATCATTTCACTTCAATAAAAATTGTTCTAAAATATATATATATATATAAATGATGAATAAAAAGGACTTTGCAAATTGGCCATACCCATAAATTTGAAATTGTTCCTTTGGGTATTTTTGTCACTAACCATTTTAGGTTGGAGCAAAAAGAACAATGGATCAAACACAAGGTAAATCTAGCCAAACATCAGGTAACAATGAAGCACATTCAAAGGATAATTCCACCACTGAAAGGTCCTAGATGGTTAGAGGGGGTGAATAGCCTAATAAAAATTCTACAAAACACTAGAGCAAAAGGTTAGATAACACTTAAGTGAAGCTTTTTGCTCTAGCTCTACTTGGGGTGCAAAGCCACCTATCCAATGCAATTCTAGTTAGCTAAGTGCTTAACAAACAATAGCAAGAACCTAAAGCACTTAGCACAAGCTAGCAAGAACAACTACTAAAGAAGCTAACTAGCAAGCTAACTAGACAAGATATGAAAGAGTAAATACAAGAGAGGAAGTGATTGCTTATACCGATGCCTTGTGTAGAGAATATATCAATGAATACCCAATCACAATATGAACACCAAAGAGTAGCCGGGAGACAAGATGATAATTGATTTTTCTCCTAAGGTTCACTTGGTTGCCACCAAGCTAGTCCCCGTTGCGTCGACTACTCAAGTGGTGATTCGGTGGCTAATAGGCAATGACAAGCCTAGCCCACTAACTCGGGCACCACAAGAATCCACCCAAATGAGAGTAACTCAATGACACGAGCAATCCACTAGAGTTACCCTTTGGCTCTCCGCCGAGGTGGGTACAAGACCTCTCACAATCACCGAATTCGGCCGCAAACAATCACGAATTGCGCTGAAGCTTCTCCACAACCGCCAAGCCGTCTAGGTGTTGGAAAACACCAAGAATAACAAGAAACCACGTGGCGATGACGATGACCAAGTGCCACTAAGATGCAATGCAATGATCAAAGCACTTGGATCACTCAAACTCTCACAAGTATGCAACAAGAGTGAAGAGAGTGAGTTGGGGGCTATCTCAAGCAAGCACAAATGTCTCAAATGAATAGAAGGTGCAAGAGAGAGCCCTAGGAGCCGGCCAAGCCACTTAAATAGCAACCACCACCGAGCTAGCCGTTTTGCCCCTTTCCACAGCTTCATGCGTCGGTCCGGACGCTGTTTGCATGGGGGGTCCGGACCAACGCGCATGCGTCCGGACCCTCCTCCAGTTTGAAATCGCATGTTGGCGCCCTTCCTGCTGCTGACGCGTCACCTCCGGACGCTATGAACAGGAGCATCCGGTTCCCTTTTCTTCTGCGTCCGGACCCAATCCAGAGAGGGTCCGAGAAGCCCCAAGTCTCCGGAACCGTGTTCGGTGTCCTGCGTTCGGACACACTTCAGCGTCCGGATAAATACATCCAGAGGAGTACAGAGAGCACTGAGCTCCGGACCCGCGACCGGAGTCAGCGTCCGGACGCTGATCACCGTCCGGATCACCTGTGCGCCGAGGCCGAGCCTTATGGTGTGCTTCCGGACGCATCACCATTGGTCCGGACCGCATCTCACTAGTGTCCGGACCTTGCATCCGGAACCCTTCTGAGTTCTAAACTGAGCTGCCTCTTTCTTCCAAGCTTCCATGTGCTAACACCTTGTGATCCATGCCTTTGTTCACTTGTGTTAGCCTTTACAATATATTTCTTGGATTTAATTTAGTTCTTTGTGTCACTTAGGTTCATTTTAGATATGCAATGCAAATGACCTAGTGGCACATGATAACCGTAATCGACACGAGTTTTCCCTTCTTAATAGTACAGCTATCAATCCTAAAGGTGATCACACTCTCTATAGTGTCTTGATCACTAAACCAAAAATGACCCTATGATATACCTTTGCCTTGAGCCCATTTTTGTTTTTCTCTTTCTTCTTTTCCTTAGTACATGGAGCACTTGATTCATCAAGATCAACCATCTAGCTCCATGTACCAAGGTGAACCACCCGATCTTGATCATACACTTAGTTCAAGGGTTAGTCCATATGTTTCATCAATTAACCAAAACCAAACAAGGTCTTTCAATCTCCCCCTTTTTGGTAATTGATGACAACCTTTTACAAATGAATATATATGATGAAAATTTTCACTTTGGTAGTATTAGCTCCCCCTACATATGTGATATATGAGTTTGGTTCATTTTTATCACATATGCATGAATAAGAATTGTGGGAGAGTGAATGCTACCAAATAATGCTAAGGTGTGTAGAATGGACCTTTGAAGCGTGATACCAATCGGAGTGCAATATTAACCATCCTTAGCACCATGAATGCCTAGAAAACACTTCACAAACAACTTGGAAACACTTTAAGAGAACTAGATACCACAAGAAAAGCTCAAGACCTAAACATGCTAGTTCTTCAAGCATCAAGAGATTGTGTTTCTAGCAATCACCACACAAGCATATCATGAATATAAGGACATATACAAGCAAGCACTTATGAATGTACAAAGATATGCAACAACTATATTCATAGGCTTGCTCCCCCTACTTGTGTGCTTTCATTTTTCAAAATTTTCAAAAATATTTTTCTTTGTCATACTACTTACTAACTTCTCCCCCTTTGTCATCTATTGTCATAAAAGATGTGCTCAAAGGTTTGATTATTTGAGAGAAGCTTAGTTGTGGTTCAATCTAGATTACTTGCCCCAAGCTATTTAACTCGGTTTAAACCATGGACAAGTTTGTTCACACATCCTAGAATGGTTATCTTGCCCATGTTGAGCTAAACGTTTGAAGTTCATGATCTAGATCAAACTCTAGGATTGCAAGCCCACAAATATGTCATATGCTACCACTAGATCAAATCAAGCATAAAAGCAATAGTGGTACCATATAAGCATCAAAGCATTTGATTTTCATGAATGAGCCTAATGAATTGATGTCTAGATGCACTAACAAGTCCTAATAAGGATGAATGACATGTCAAACAACTTGTACCTTGCATAGCTTGAAGGAGAGGCATGTCATATATATGGGGGTTCATCAACACATATTTGAGAAGTCAAGAATGTTCAACTCATTTCTTAGCTTGCAAAACCTCTTCTCATCAAGTGGCTTGGTGAATATGTCGGCAAGTTGATCATCGGTGCCAACACTTGTGATCTTGATATCACCCTTGAGTTGATGATCTCTTATGAAATGGTGCCTCACATCAATGTGCTTGGTTCTTGAATGTTAAACCGGATTGTTGGTTAGCTTCACCGCACTTTCATTGTCATGTAGCAATGACACTTGCTTGAAGTTGATTCCATAGTCATTCAAGGTTGCTTTCATCCAAAGCAATTGAGCACAACAACTACCCACACTTATGTATTCGGCTTCGGCGGTAGAGAGTGCAACACTATTTTGCTTCTTTGATGACCAAGATACAAGTGACATGCCTAGCATTTGACATGTCCCTGGTGTGCTCTTTCTATCAATCTTGCATCCCGCATAGTCGGAGTCCGAATATCCAATTAGCTCAAAGTTAGACCCCTTGGGATACCACAATCCAACATCTTGTGTATGCTTCAAGTACCTCAATATTCTCTTAGTAGCCTTCAAGTGACTTTATCTTGGAGAGGCTTAGAATCTTGCACACATGCACACACTAAACATCACATCCGGCCTAGAAGCGGTCACATAGAGTAGGCTTCCAATCATAGACCGATACAACTTTTGATCCACCATGTTGCCACTAGCATCACTATCCAAGTGTCCATTAGTGCCCATTGGAGTGCTAATGCCTTTTGAATCTTGTAAGCCAAACTTCTTCATCATATCCTTGATGTACTTGCCTTGACTCACAAAGGTGTCATTCTTCAATTGCTTGATTTGAAGACCAAGGAAGTAGTTAAGTTCACCAATCATTGACATTTCAAACTCATTTGCCATCATCTTGCCAAATTCTTCACAAAAATCTTGATTGGTTGAACCAAATATGATGTCATCCACATATATTTGAAGCACAAATAGATATTTGCCAAGCTTCTTGGTGAAGAGAGTAGTATCAACCTTCCCCATATGAACCCTTTAGATAGAAGGAAGTCCCTCAATCTTTCATACCATGCTCTAGGTGCTTGCTTCAAGCCATATAAAGCCTTCCTCAACTTGTACACATGGTTGGGCTTCTTGTCATCTTCAAACCTGGGAGGTTGCTCAACATATACTAGCTCATTGATGTATCCATTCAAGAAAGCACTCTTCACATCCATTTGGTATAGCTTGATGTTGTGTGCACATGCATAGGCCAATAGAATTCTAATTGCCTCTAATCTTGCAACCGGTGCATAAGTTTCTCCAAAGTCAAGACCCTTAACTTGAGTGTATCCTTGAGCTACCAATATTGCTTTGTTCCTCACAACTATACCATCTTGATCTTGCTTGTTTCTAAATACCCATCTTGTGCCAATCACATTGTAGTTCTTAGGTCTTTCAACTAGTTCCCAAACTTGGTTCCTAGTGAAATTGTTGAGCTCTTCATGCATAGCATTGACCCAATCAACATCTTGTATGGCTTCATCAATCTTTGTTGGCTCTATGGATGATACAAAAGAGTAGTTCTCACAAAAGGATGTCAATCTTGATCTTGTTTGAACACCACTTGTAATGTCACCAACTATTTGATCAATAGGGTGGTCTCTTTCTATATTGGTCGGTTGGAGGATTGGAACTTGATTGCTTGAGCTTGGTTGAGATGAACTAGCAACTTGTTGATCTTGCACTCGAGAGCTAATAGCTTGCATTTGAGGTGAGTTGAGCACTTGATCTTTGTCATCTTCAATGGCAATCACTTGTCTTGGTCTAATATCACTGATATCCATGCTCTTCATAGCATTTGCCAATTGAGGACCACTCACATATTCTAGGTTCTCATTCTCAACTTGTGAGCCATTGGTTTCATCAAACTCAACATCATGAACCTCTTCAAGTATACCACTAGCCGAATTCCACACTCTATAGGCTTTGCTTGTGGTTGAGTAACCAAGTAAGAACCCTTCATCACACTTCTTGTAAAACTTCCCAAGTCTTGTGCCTTTCTTCAAGATGTAGCATTTGCACCCAAAGACTCTAAGTATGCAATGTTGGGCTTTCTTCCATTTAAAAGCTCATATGGAGTCTTCTCCATCAATGGATGACAATACAACCGATTGCTAGAGTAGCAAGCGGTGTTGATAGCTTTGGCCCAAAAGGATTGACTCACATTGTACTCACTAAGCATAGACCTTGTCATATCAATCAATGTCCTATTCTTCCTCTCAACAAGGCCATTTGATTGTGGAGTGTACTTGGCCGAGACTTGATGCTTGATTCCAAGCTCATCACATAGCTCCTCAACTCTTGTATTCTTGAATTCACTTCCATTGTCACTTCTCACATTCTTGATGGTTGTTTCAAACTCATTGTGACATCTCTTGACAAAAGACTTGAATGTGGCAAATGTATCACTCTTGTCATTGAGAAAGAATACCCAAGTGTATCTTGTAAGATCATCCACTATCACAAAGCCATACTTGTTGCCTCCAATGCTTGTGTATGTTGTTGGTCCAAATAGATCCATGTGCAACAACTCAAATGGTCTACTAGTGCTCATCACGCCCTTCTTTGGATGGTGTTACCAATTTGTTTGCCAGCTTGACAAGAGCTACAAAGTTTGTCCTTCTCAAACACAACATCCTTCAAGCCTCGTACTAAGTCATGTTTGATCCATCTATTCAATTGCTTCATCCCAACATGACCAAGCCTTCTATGCCATAACCAACCCATACTTGATTTAGTGAGTAAGCAAGTTGACAATTGAGCTTCACTAGCATTAAAATCAACTAGGTAGAGGTTCTCATATCTAAATCATTTGAATATCAAGTTTGAACCATCTACACTAATGATCTCTACATCATCCAAACCAAATATGCATTTGAATCCAAGATCACACAATTGATCTATCGATAGCAAATTGAAGTTCAAGCTTTCAACTAACAAGACATTGGATATGCTCAAGTCATTGGATATTGCAATCTTACCAAGACCCTTGACCTTGCCCTTGCCATTATCACCAAATGTAATACTATCAATGCCATCATTGGTGTTGGAGTTGATTGATTTGAACATTCTAGAATCCCCGGTCATGTGTTGAGTGCACCCACTATCAAGCACCCAATGTCTTCCTCCGGCTTTGTAATTGACCTACAAAACAAATTAGTTTCTTTTAGATACCCATACTTGTTTGGGTCCTCCAAAGTTAGTGACCAAGGATTTTGGCACCCAAATAGCCTTCTTCTTTGGACCAACAATGGATGTTCCAACATACTTAGCCATGATACCTTTAGCACTTTTGGTAAGCATATAACAAGAATCAAAGTGCATAGAGGTAGCTTTAGCAAACTTGGTTTGGCTCATGTTAAGTTTGCAATATTGGTCTACATGACCTACTTGCTTGCATTTTATGCAAAACCGACCATTGCTCCTCACAAAGCTAGGCTTAAGAGTTACAAAGGCCGACTTTCCTTTCTTGGGGGTATAGCCCAAACCCTCTTTGTAATGAGATAATCTTTGGCTACCCAAGCAATTTAGCAAGCGGGAATCTCCACCATATGCCTTACCCAAAGCATTAGTGAGTTCATTAACATCATTTTTCAATTTTTCATTTTCAATCACTAGTGTAGCATCATCCTTTGAGCTATCACTAGTAGATGTGCAAGTGGAGGTGCTACATTGTGTTTTGGTTGGGGTAACAATGATAGGAGTGAAAAATGATTCATCTAGAATATCACAAGTTACTCCAATATTGCATGATGCAACAACCTTATCCTTGCTTTGATCAAGGAGAGAGGAGTGAGCCTTTTCAAGCTTGTAGCGAGTCCTCTCAAGCTTCTCATGGTCTTCCATTAGCCTCTCATGAGAGCCATTGAGCTCATCAAAGGATTGTTCAAGAGCCTTAAACTTCTTGTTCAATTCTTTGCACTCCTTTCTCTTTTTCTCAAAGCACTCATAAGTTTGCTTCATCATCTCAACTAGTTCCTCCTTGGAGTATTCCTCCTCATCATCACTACTATCATCATCACTATCACTATCATCATGAGATTGTACCTTAGTTGGCTTAGCCATGAAGCATGATGGAGTGTCGAAGATGGATGGCTTGTTGTTGATAGCAATGCTTGCCAAAGCCTTCTTCTTGGCCTTCTTCCTCTCATCATCACTAGATTCATCATCGGAAGAATCACTATCATCCCAAGTCACCACATAGGATTCACCCTTCTTCTTCTTGGTGAAGGATAGCTTCTTCTCCTTCTTGTCATGCTTGCTCTTCTTCTCATCATCATCACTATGATTGGGGCAATCCGCAATCATGTGACCGGTTTGCTTGCACTTGTAGCATCTCTTCTCATATTCTTTGCTCTTGAAGTTATCTCTTCTCTTTATAGCACCATAGCCCTTCTTCTTCATGAACTTGCCAAACTTGCGCACAAAGAGGGCCATCATCTCATCATCATCATCACTAGCTTCTTCATCATCACTTGACTCTTGCTTCTTTGCTTTGCCCTTGCTCTTGGATGAAGAAGCCTTGAATGCTAAGCTCTTCTTTTCTTTCTTTTCTTCCTTGACCTCTTCTTCTTCACTTTCCTCATTGTATTGCTCTTCGGTCGTGATCTCACCAAGTACTTCATTGGGAGTGATCTTGTCCAAACCATCTCTCCTAATTATTTGCCTAAAAGTTTTGTATTTCTTGGGCAAACAACCAAGAAAGCGATTTGAGAAGTCTTCATCTTTGACCTTCTCACCCAAGCTCTTGAGATCATTGATGATCACTTGGAGCCTATGGAAGATCTCTGGGATGGACTCATCATCCTTCATCTTGAAGTGAGATAGCTTGTCCTTGAGCATGTATAGTTTGGCATTTTTTACCGTTGAAGTGCCCTCATAAGTATCTTCAAGTCTCTTCCACACTTCACTTGCCTTCTCAAGATCTTTGATTTGCTCAAACACTTTTGAGTCAATGCCATTGTAGATCACATTGAGAGCCATTGTGTTGCATTGCCGGTTTTCTTGCTCTTTAGGTGTGGGAGCGGCTTCATCAAGAATGACAAAGTCATGTTCGGTCACACTCCACACCTTATCATGAATTGAGCCTATATGCATCTTCATCTTCCTCTTCCAATAATCAAATGAGGTGCCATCAAACATTGGCGGTTTGCTCCGCACATGGTTAAATGATATTTGAGCCATCACTAACACCGAAGGTTGTTAAGCCTTGATAATAGCGGTGACCACGGCTCTGATACCACTTGAAAGGTCCTAGATGGCTAGAGGGGGGTGAATAGCCTAATAAAAATTCTACAAAACACTAGAGCAAAAGGTTTGATAACACTTAAGCGAAGCTTTTTGCTCTAGCTCTACTTGGGGTGCAAAGCCACCTATCCAATGCAATTCTAGTTAGCTAAGTGCTTAACAAACAATAGCAAGAACCTAAAGCACTTAGCACAAGCTAGCAAGAACAACTACTAAAGAAGCTAACTAGCAAGCTAACTAGACAAGATATGAAAGAGTAAATACAAGAGAGGAAGTGATTGCTTATACCGATGCCTTGTGTAGAGAATATATCAATGAATATCCAATCACAATATGAACACCAAAGAGTAGCCGGGAGACAAGATGACAATTGATTTTTCTCCCGAGGTTCACTTGGTTTCCACCAAGCTAGTCCCCGTTGCGTCGACTACTCAAGTGGTGATTCGGTGGCTAATAGGAAATGACAAGCCTAGCCCACTAACTAGGGCGCCACAAGAATCCACCCAAATGAGAGTAACTTAATGACACGAGCAATCCACTAGCGTTACCCTTTGGCTCTCCGCCGAGGTGGGTACAAGACCTCTCACAATCACCGAATTCGGCCGCAAACAATCAGGAATTGCGCTGAAGCTTCTCCACAACCGCCAAGCCGTCTAGGTGTTGGAAAACACCAAGAATAACAAGAAACCACATGGCGATGACGATGACCAAGTGCCACTAAGATGCAATGCAATGATCAAAGCACTTGGATCACTCAAACTCTCACAAGTATGCAACAAGAGTGAAGAGAGTGAGTTGGGGGCTATCTCAAGCAAGCACAAATGTCTCAAATGAATAGAAGGTGCAAGAGAGAGCCCTAGGAGCCGGCCAAGCCACTTAAATAGCAACCACCACCGAGCTAGCCGGTTTGCCTCTTTCCACAGCTTCCTGCGTCGGTCCGGACGCTGTTTGCATGGGGGGTCCGGACCAACGCGCATGCGTCCGAACCCTCCTCCAGTTTGAAATCGCCCGTTGGCGCCCTTCTTGCTGCTGACGCGTCACCTCCGGACGTCATGAACAGGAGCGTCCGGTTCCCTTTTCTTCTGCGTCCGGACCCAATCCAGAGAGGGTCCAGAGAGCCCCAAGTCTCCGGACCCGTGTCTGGTGTCCTACGTCCGGGAACCCTTGAGCATCTAGATAAATACATCCAGAGGAGTACATAGAGCGTTGAGCTCCGGACCCGCGACAGGAGTCAGTGTCCGGACGCTGATCACCGTCCGGATCACTTGTGCGCCGAGGCCGAGCCTTAGGGTGTGCTTCCGGATGCATCACCATTGGTCTGGACCGCATCTCACTAGCGTCTGGACCTTGCGTCCGGAACTCTTCTGAGTTCCAAACCGAGCTGTCTCTTTCTTCCAAGCTTCCATGTGCTAACACCTTGTGATCCATGCCTTTGTTCACCTGTGTTAGCCTTTACAATATATTTCTTGGATTTAATTTAGTTCTTTGTGTCACTTAGGTTCATTTTAGATATGCAATGCAAATGACCTAGTGGCACATGATAACCGTAATCGACACGAGTTTTCCCTTCTTAATAGTATTGCTATCAATCGTAAAGGTGATCACACTCTCTATAGTGTCTTGATCACTAAACCAAAAATGACCCTACGATATACCTTTGCCTTGAGCCCATTTTTGTTTTTCTCTTTCTTCTTTTCCTTAGTCCATGGAGCACTTGATTCATAAAGATCAACCATCTAGCTCCATCTACCAAGGTGAACCACCCTATCTTGATCATACACTTAGTTCAAGGGTTAGTCCATAGGTTTTATCAATTAACCAAAACCAAACAAGGTTTTTCAACCACCTAAACTTGGATTTGCTCATTTCAAAATGTTGCAAAATACAAGTGGGGGGAGTGGATTTCTCTAAAGACCCTCATGTCATACTTCATTGCTTAATTTTGTTTGCATGTCTCTACCTTGCTTTCTCTTTATACCTTGCTCATCTTGCTAAGTCATAGAAATAATTAAAACTAAAAAATGCAAATGCTCATCTGGTTCACCATCCATTCTCTTGTCTCTTCTTAAATGACTCTCTTTATTTATTCATGCTTCCTTGTTCGGTTATAAGTATGCTTCGGTTTGGAATATCGATCGTGTTTTCAAAGGCTTTTTAAATTAAGCATGGTGCTTAGGTTAAATAGTATTCCTTAATCAAATAAAACATTGTGTCAAGTTTGATTATTGAACCAAAAGTATGCTTGTATGGAATTTGGTTGTACTTTTGGAGTAACCCTTGTAGGATGACTTTCAAATTTTGGTGGGTAAGTCATAAGATCATTCATGGAGACAAATCAATGTTTGAGGTATTCTTCAAACAATTTTGCACATCTTTGCCTTAACCTTGCTTAAACCTTGATGTATTGGTGAACAATGAGGGAATAATGTGTCCTATATATGCTAATTAAATGTTAGAACCAATCTTTTTATAGCATAGAAGATGCCATAACAACAACACCCTTGTTTCAAATGTTTGTGCATTCCTTCGGGTATGTGTTGTCCACTAATCCTTTGTAGAAAAGAAACAATGAATAGAGAAAAAGGCATGAACATAATTCACAAAGGAAGAACAAAGAGATGAGGATTAGACCCATGGGACAATGTCAATCCTTTTGGCCATTCATTGTCAGCAACACATGGAGCTGTCACGCTTCAAGATGATGACGGAGATGTCTTTATGGTAAATGGCTAACATCTTAAAGTTTTTTATGAGCATAGTACACCTAAAAAAAGAAATTGACATGATAGATTTTGAGATTGATCCTGATCCAACTCAAAGATGAAACTACATGTCAAAATTTTACTTGCTCATCTACAATTTCTTTTCCTAGTATAACCTATACAACTCATGTGTAATCTGTATGAAAAATCTAGGACCCGAAAGGCTCCATATGCAGGTCAGCCGACCTACATATGTGGCTAATCAAGTCAATTTTTGGTCAGTGTATAGAGTGACTCTAGGAGAGCCTAAATCCAGAATCCGTTGTCATGAACCCACTAAAGGGGGGTCGGCCGACCTCCCTATGAGATGATAGCTTTGGTGGTGCTTAGGAACGGCCTTCCAAGGATGATAGGTGGATCATAATCATCTCCTCCCATATCGACGACTAGGAAGTCTGTAGGGATGAAGTGGTCATCAATCTGTATGGGGACATCTTTTGCTATTCCTTCAACGACGCGGTATGTCTGATCTGCCATCTGGAGTTGGGTGTATGTTGGATGTAGAGGCATTGTGACGTACAAAAACTCGTAGGTCAACTTGGCCATAATGTTGACGTCCGATCCGGTGTCACAGATTGCTTTTTGGAAGGAGCATCTGTTGATTGTACATTCAATGGTTGGGACACCTGGGTCGTCCTTCTTGATCAAATGAGGGGATCTGATTTGGTGATCTTGATTTTTGTGGAGTGTCGTGACCATCTTTGCTGATTCTGTTCGTACTTGCTTCTTGTTCTTGTTATGTTTGTTCTGTTTGTTCTGCTTGTTCCTTCCATTGGTCCTCTTTCTTGGCTCATGTTGGGGTTGTTCAGGAGATTGTAAGGTCTTGTTCTTGAAGGTAAATGTCTCCTTCTTCCCTTTGATGAAGAAACTGATCTTGGCAGTGCTAGCATAGATGATAGCTCCGGCAGTGTTCAAGATTGGCCTCCCTAGGATGATGGGTGACTTTTCATCAACACCGGTTTCTATCACCATGAAGTCTGCTAGAACATATGAGGTATCAATTCGGACACGGATATCTTTTAATATTCCTCTTGGGTAGCATAGTGTCTGATCTGCAAGCTGCAAACATAGGGTTGTTTCTGATAAAGGATAATTAAAGTATTTCTCGTATATTACCCTGGGCATGATATTGACGCTTGCGCCAAAGTCGCAAAGTGCTTCAGGAAAGTCGGTGACACCGATGGAGATTGGGATGATGGGTCGTCCTAGATCTCCTTTCTTGGTTGGCATAGAGTTGTCATACCACTCTTCTGTGGGGTTGTTCCAATAAGCACCTGCATCAAATATGTCTACAAGATTTGTAGATTCTAATCCTTCCGGTTGTGATGGAATACCGGGGTTAGTGATAGGAACAACAATAACTATTTGAGTTAGTTGAGATTCAATCATTTTATTAAAGCTAATTTGTTTCTTGATGGCAACAGAAAAAATATTCATCCTATTATTTATAGTTTCTAGTATTTTATCATTGGATGCTAATTTCTTAGATATGTTATCCATTAACTTTCCTTGATTAGACACTAACTCTCTCAAAGGTGGAAAACTAGGATTATTAAAAGAATTGTTACCTTGATAATTACCTGAGTAGTTACCTGAGTAGTTAGGCCTTTGTTGTTGTTGATTCCAACCTTGATTTTGCTGAGGACAGTTGTAGTTGTTGTTGATGTAGTTCACGTCCTCTTGCAACTCTAGACAATGATTTCCTGAGTGTCTAGTGTCTCCACACTCCTCACAGGTCATGTGAGAGTTGTAGATGTTCATAACTTCTTTCTTTTCTCCAGCTTTTTCATCGAGTCTCTTCATGAGCAGGTCTAGCTTTGCTGACAACATGTCTACCTCTTTGAGCTGGTGCATACCTCCACTTTTCTTGCGAGTTTGAGTTCTTTCTTCATTCCAACCTTCGTTGGATGCTATATTCTCCACAAGAGATGTGGCTTGTGGTATTGTAAGTGAAAGGAACGCTCCTCTGGCAGCAACATCCATGGTCTCACGAGTGATGTTGCTGAGCCCATGATAGAAGGTCTGTATAAGTAACCAATTCTTCATTCCATGATGGGGACATTCTAGGATGTA
Organism: Microstegium vimineum; assembly: GCA_022036555.1. NCBI lineage: Eukaryota > Viridiplantae > Streptophyta > Magnoliopsida > Poales > Poaceae > Microstegium > Microstegium vimineum. Next base: position 33,818,174 of record CM039135.1, read on the forward strand.
GTCTTGGAAGCGCTCTCATGCTTCTGGACCAGACTCGTTATATTCTTGCTAAAAACTTGAAATCTTCCCACGGAGAGCATTGGTCTTTCCCATGGGAAAGAATTTTGCTAGGAAATTGGTGGAACATAGTGCCCACGTGGTATTCTTCTCCTTGGTTGCATAGAACCACTGCTTCGCTCTTCCCAAGAGTGAGAATGGGAAAAGACGAAGTAGTATGGCGTCTCTGGGAATATCCTTGATAGTAAATGTGTTGCAAATCTTCAGGAAGTGTTGGAGATGAGCACTAGCATCTTCGTGTGCTTTACCACAGAACTGGCTTGCTTGCACCATGTTGATGAGCACAGGCTTGAGCTCAAATGACCGACAATGTTTACAGCAGGTCCAGTGCGGATGATGTCCGTAGTGGGGGTTGAGAACTCACGGATTGACTTGTATGACATGGCTTCGAAATCTGATGTCAAGTATCGAACGATGTTTCAATGATCTTCTTGATTGAGTGAAGCTTCAAGCTGAGATGATGATGATTATGTTACTTTCTTGAGCTTGGCTTTTGTCCTTCTGATTACTACTTCGAGATTTTCAACAAAATTTTCTGGAAGATCAAATCTATTCATACATTACCCTGCATAAAGATGATAGGAAAAATAGGCAAAGATCAAGGGTAAGGCTGTACGAGTAGAGAATTAATGTTTTCTCAATCACATTAGTGATGCAAGTGATAACTCATTTATTCCTTTTGATAGCTAATCAACCTTCCCCGGCAACGGCGCCAAAAATGCTTGTTGACATCTCTTATGACACTTAAGCTAGGTTGTCATCTCCATCATGTCAAAGAGATGTGGTATTGAAATATGCAATTGCTCTAAGTAAATATAAATGTATTTCTACAAGCGCACAAATTATACCGATGTAGCATTTTAACCAGGAGTATTTCAGGTATCGTTATTTATATTTTTACCACTGGGAAGGGATACTAAGGAATAAATAAGGAATGAATAATGATGATTAATGAGTATCACTGCTTGTGTAATGGAGAGTTTTCATCTATCTCACTCAGTACAAGATAAGTGTCACATAAGATATAGATAATGAATGAATAGTGACAAAAGATAAATATTGATCAACATATATGTAGCCACATAAGATAATGATAAGCACCTCAACAGATATTCTAGCAAGTCATTAGCATGGAATTAGGACGAACTATAAGAATATTGCCTAAGTCATTCTTAACTATACAGTCTAGCATACTATGATTAGTGCAATTATACTTGGCAATCATGGCGAGATAAGAGATATTCATGTGTAGTGAGTATTACTAAGGAAGATGATAAACATAACAATCACTTCCCCGTAATAGTACTGCTCTGCCTGCTCTACAAACGGGAGGAGGACTACAAAGGACTCAACAGGACTGTCACTCCTGCGAACTACCTCACGATCCGGAATGTAGGGTACAATCGCAGATAAATACGGTCTAGGCACCACGCCTACACAATATCTATAATTTACCCACAACGCTAATGGATAAACGCTATACGATCCTAAACATGCATATGATTCAGATCTAACTACGCCAAGTATATAATCATAATAGACTAAGAACAATATAACTAAGAACATAATCAAATAGAGTAAAGTCATAAACAATATAATGAAGTAGAGCAAAGTCATATTCATAATATTGAAGAACAAATGATGAACAAGAAAGAACTAGAGAGAGAATTACCAATAATCCTCTTGACAGATCCGGAAACCAACCGAAGATTGACTCCTTCTAGTTCTAATCCTATATAGCTATGCTAAACTAGAGATCTAGTTGATGTGGTGGCTCTAGGGCTTGATCAGGGGCTTCTCCTCTTGTGATGGATGATGAATAATAAATTAGGTCAGAGAGGCTCTTCTCCTCAGAGTCAGGGGGCCTTCCTTATATAGCCTTCTCAAATGAATGTCAACCGTCGGATCAAACCGACCTTAATGGAGGGTGTAGATGTGATCTCAAAGGCGGTGGAGAGAGGGTCCACAAAGTAGAGACCCATTGGGCTTTGCCCTAGGGTGGCCACCCTAGGGGGTAGGGCGGGCGCCCTGCCCCTGGGCTCGCTCGGCCTCTCGCTCCTTCCCACGCCTTCTTGACTATTCTAGAGTATTCTTGTTTCTACGAATGATGATTATCTCTATGTAAACATGACATGTGGGTCTTTCCTCCATATTTCCTGATATCCCTCTGCAGAAATAGACATTCACCAAAACTCGTAGAATTCTGTCAGTATAAACCCTATTTCTAGGTATTGGTTTCATATAGATCTATTTCCTTGTTTAGTTGACGGTTGATTTTGGTACTTAAGGACCGTCAACAGAGTGTCTGATATTTGACACTCGGCAAATCGCCGATTTCCTGTAGTGCATGTACTTCCTCCGTACTGGATTTAGAAATTATTTAGGATAAGTCTACACAACTTTGATCTTTTGGTTTTTTTAAAATATTTATGAAATAATGATCTATGCATACTTTTATGAAAGTAGTTTTCAAGACAAATCTATTCATATAAATTTCACATTTACAATCTTAATGACTTAAAAGTAATTGATGATTTATATTCCCAATATTTAACCTAAATCTTATCAAAACGACTTTTAAATCCGATGATGAGGGATTACGTACTTTGCTTCTTAAGTTCTTATAGGTATATAGGTTGACTACTGGCTACAAGATGCCCAATAAAAACCTTGGTGAGCTGCGTACGTGCGTAGCTCACACTCACACATGCCGAGCAGGGATCCAGTCATCGGCGTAC